>MU867064.1:0-92946 GCA_033725935.1 Cladorrhinum sp. PSN259 | reverse complement strand
GCGGTAACAGAGCCGTTTGAAGAGGACTTCAGTGACCTACCGGCCCTGCCAGAGAGCCTGGCTCAGTCGCCCGTCGAAGAATCTGTGCTTGCGGTAACAGAGCCGTTTGAAGAGGACTTCAGTGACCTACCGGCCCTGCCAGAGAGCTTAGCTCAGTCACCCGTTGAAGAATCTGTGCTTGCGGTACAAGAGCCGTTTGAAGAGGACTTCAGTGACCTACCGGCCCTGCCAGAGAGCTTAGCTCAGTCGCCCGTCGAAGAATCTGTGCTTGCGGTACAAGAGCCGTTTGAAGAGGACTTCAGTGACCTGCCGGCCCTGCCAGAGAGCCTGGCTCAGCCACCGGTTAAAGAATCGGTGCATGTGGTACAGGAGCCGTTTGAAAAAAACATCGATGGCCTGCCGGCTCTGCCAGAGAGCTTTCAGTCACCGGGCAAAGAGTTCGCATTTGTCCCTGCGATACAAGAACCGTTTGAGGATGACTTCAGTGACCTGCCAGCTCTGCCGGAGAGCCTGCCTCAATCACCTGTTGAAGAAGTTGTGCCTGCGGTACGACATTCGTTTGAACTGGACGTCGGTAGCCTTCCGGCTCTGGCATGCGGCAGTCCTCGGTCACCTTTTCGAGAGCCAGTTACTGAACTGAGGTCAGACCATGCGTTTCATTACGACGTCAACAACTTGCCAGCTCTCCAAGAGAGTCGCTCCCGCTCACCTACTGAATTGCCAGTGGCTCAGTCAGAATTCGAAGATCCATTCGAGAAGCAAGTTGCCAGCTTAACAAATTTCCCGGATAGCTGCACTCCGTCACTTCCTCAAGAGCCGGCGGTTGAATCTAGGTTACAGGATTCGCTTGAACATGACGTCGACAATTTGCCAGCTCTTCCAGAGAGCCGCTCTGCCTCACCTATCCAAGTACCGCCGCCTGAACCTGTTCTAGTGCAGAACTTGCCTGTCCTCCTAGAAAGCCATTCTCCCTCGCCTGTCGAAACACTAGCGGCTCAGGATGTTTCAGTCCAGAACTTGCCTGCTCTTCAAGAGAGTCGTCCTCCCTCGCCTGCCCAGGTGCCAGTGGCTGACACATCACTGAAAATTTCGCTTGCGCAGCACGTCGAAAACTTACCAGCTCTACCAGAGAGCCATCCTCCCTCACCTGTTGAAGCGCCATTGACTGAACTTGTGCTGGAAGGAGCATTTGAGAGAGACCTCCAGAACTTGCCTGCTCTCCCGGACAGTCTTCCTCACTCTCCTCTTCAAGAGTTTTCGGACGCTACATTAGAGCCGTCTGAGGTTGACTTTGACAATCTGCCAGCTCTCCCAGACAGTCTTCCTCACTCTCCTGTTCAAGAGCTTTCGGGCGCTGCATTAGAGCCGTCTGAGGTTGACTTTGACAATCTGCCAGCTCTCCCAGACAGTCTTCCTCACTCTCCTGTTCAAGAGCTTTCGGGCGCTGCATTAGAGCCGTCTGAGGTTGACTTTGACAATCTGCCAGCTCTCCTAGACAGTCTTCCTCACTCTCCTCTTCAAGAGCTTTCGGGCGCTGTATTCCAAGAGGTTAACGTTAATAATCTGCCAACTCTTCCAGACAGTCTTCCTCACTCTCCTGTTCAAGAGCTTTCGGACGCTACATTACAAGGTCCGTCTGAGGTTAGCATTGACAATCTGCCAGCTCTCCCAGAAAGCCGCTCTAGCTCGCCCATTCCACACCGCGCAGCTGAGCCAGCAACGCAAGAGTCTGATGAGGGCTTGGACGACCTGCCAGGCTTCGTACCAAGTCGTCCTGAGTCTCCTGTTTGGTTCGATGCATCTGAATCTTTGCCGCAGCAGCCATCCCATCAGTTTGTCGATGTCACCGAGGCCACCGCCGAGTCTTCTGTTCAACAAGTTGCGCCTAAATCCGGCCTTCAGTACCCCTTCGATGATGGCCTGTACAGCCTCCCAAGTGTTCAAGGAAGTCGCGCAGACTCGCCTACCCCAAAAGCCATGACAGAGCCTGACTTACAACACTCGTTGGAGAATCAATTAGCGAGCCTACCAGCGGTCCCAGAGAGCCATGCTGATTCTGCTATCGCACAGTCGGCACCCTCACCTGTGGCCTTACCAGATGAAGGTCTCGATAACCTGCCAAGTCTCCCGGAGAGCCGCCCTGATTCTCCAACTGATGAACAGAGACCCGCACCCATACTGCAGCACTCGCCTGAGGATCTGGACAATCTGCCACCTCTTCCAGAAAGCCCCATTGACTCGCCTGCTGAGCAAGGTTCCCTTCCGCTTGGACTGTTGCAGCCGTCATCAGACGGGGAGTTAAAGAACATATTATCTTTGAGAGAGAGCCGAACCACTTCCCCTTTTTCAACACTCCCTCAAGAGACTGTTGATGGTGTTGGAGAGTTCCCACCTTTACCAGAGAGCCCGCCAACCTTGCCTCTTCACGCCCCTTCCAAAGAGATATTCAATGCCCCGACAGAGCTTCCTCCCCTGCCAGAGAGCCGCCCTGACTCTCCTATCGATGCTTGTGCTTTGAAAGACATTGGCCCCTCTCTTGACCAAGTTGACGCAGGCGGGAAAGACAAGGCGACTATACAGGTGCAAGACTTTGCCGAGGTGTCTGCGGAGGACGTGTTTGTCAGTGAAGTCTATCAGCCACCAGAAACCTATGAGGAGCTCAAGAGAGCGCCGAGCCCTATATCCCACCGGGCCCTCACGAAGGCGGAGGCTATGGAAGCCGATGACAAGGCCAATTCAGCAATCCTCACGACAGCAGCAGGCCCTTCTAGTGGCATTTTGGTTGCACACATGCTCCGGGATGGTCCCGAGCCTGATGTTAACAGACTGGTATATGATGTTCAAATGCCAAGCCATGAGCCCAGCGAGAGTGGTTATTCCTTCAACGATGACACGGCTTCGACTGTCGCGGCTTCCGAAGCACCCACCTTCTTGTCTGGCTCGACGTTCTACGAGACGCAAGCGGAGTCGTTCAAACGTGAAAGTTCTCCTCGGCAAGAATTTGGTTTTTTGTTTGGAAATAGATTGCTCAAGTCATTGAAGGCTCAGCCCTCATCATCTTCAGATGACAAAAATGTTCTAGCAGGTGCTCCTGCTGTCCACTCTACTGAGCGGCGGGTTCCCGGAGGAATTGTCCAGGAGGAGGAGAAGGAGGAAGGAACAAATGAGGAATTCGGTAGTAACCTGAAAAGAGCTAAGACCAGGAGAAATACGACGGGTGTTTCTTGGTCTCCCCCAAGCAAGACCAATACTCCCAAGCCAGCTAACGAAGTCATTCCTCCTGCCATTCTCAGAAGGACTTCTCTTCAGCGTTATGTACCACCGGAAGAGCCACCGCGACCCCCAAAGACGCCGACACTCAATGCACCAAGAGCTAAGAAACGCCGAGTGGCCAGTCTCATTGCCGCGTTTGAGCAACAGTCAACTGAGTCAGAGTCAGATTCGATGCCATCGTCTACTTCAAAGAGTCGGAAAAAGGGTGCGGCGACTGAGCGAGAAGACAGTAGCCCAGAGCCCGAGCAGGCTGAGATCTCATCTGATCTTACGGACTTGACGAGATCCAATAGCGCAGAGGAGACTCCAATTCCCGTCCAGGAGTCTTTCTCGACGATTGCGCTCGATGAGGCTGTCGGTGGGCAGATGAGTGGGCAGATTGCCGAGGCATCAGTAGGTGGACAGGCTGCGACAACCGGCAGTTCAGATGATTTTGAACCCCCAGTTAGCAAGGAAGCGTCGTCATCTATGCCGTTTGACGAGACTCGCAGTGAGGAGATTGCGCACCAGGACTCGAGCATGCACATTTTTGAGGAGGGAATAATTCAACACGAGGGACCGTCTGGCAGCCTTGACTATGTTGAGCCTCCAACCCACGCGCCTCCCCCTCCCCCACCTCTTCAAGAAGCTGTAGTTGAGGAACGCTCAGTCGTGGAAGCTCCAGCTCGGCCCCCTCCCCCACCTCCACCACCCCTTGATGACCTTGATGAAACCGTAGTTGAGGCAACCCCTCTTGTGGAAGCTCCAGCTCGACCGCCCCCTCCGCCTCCTCCACCGGTTGAGGAAGCCCCCATCGAGGATGATTATCTTGAACCCCCAATCCGCGCTCCTCCCACACCTCCACGACTTGGACAAGCCTCTTCTGAGGACTTAAGGAGGCATAGCGTCAACGAGCTTGCTGTTCCGCAATCCGAGACGGGGGGTTTGTTTGCTTCCGATAGACATTTGAGGAGCAGAGGTAGCGGCATCAGACTTGTGCCAAGGTCTCCCATGTGGTCTGCGATTGACAGAGACAGGCTGACTCTTCCTGTTGAAGAGCCTTTGGACCTTAACGAACCTGCATTCAGCTTAGAACCCGATGATATTTTTCCCACTGCACCTCCCGGGCTAGCTTCTTCGGAACCCGAGCGTCAAGATGTTGACGACATACGAGAGGTTGATGACATGTCTTTGGATAATTCAGCTAATGACAAGAAAGGAGGGAGGCTTCTCGCATCCGGTCTCTCCATTCTTCCTTCAGTTGTCGGTCTTGGGTCCAATCTTGGATCCCTGTTCACAAGAAAAAAGCGCGACACCAAGAAGAAAGACAAAGAGAAGGAGAAGGAGAAGGAGAAAGAACAGGCTAAGTTATCTCACGATTCGCCTCAGAAGCAAGGCACCCCGATTTCCCTTCGCAACGACTCGGCTCCTTCCCTTCACCTCCCCGGACTGGGTGACTCGACACTATCATTCGACAGTGACTTCCGCCTCGACGCCCCGATCGGTCTTCTGAATGAGCCGTCCGAAGAAAAAGCAGGTGAGCAGCAAGACCAAAGTCAGCCTCGGTCCCTAGACCACTCCCAGTCCAAGTTCCTGTCGGGCACGGCATCAGACGAACAGCTTGATCATCGGCAAGAAGAAGTACATCACGCTGATGACGAATCAACCGGGACGATGGCTAAAAAGAGCAAGAAGCAGCAGCAGCAGCGCCTAAGTCCGGTTCCCGTCACCGAGGATGAGCCATCACCACCCCCAGCATCCCAAGAAGCCGTTCATGGGCCAACACTAAAGTCGACCCTGGCGACCGGCGAGCCTAGCCAACAGGATGACCTTCCCGGATCTCTTTCGGTTCCCGATCAAACCTATACTCAGGACGTTAATGACAATGCTGCAGTTGAGACGTCGACGAAAAAGAAGAAGAAAAAGAAAAAGAAGAAGTCCGCTGCAGCAACAACCACAACAGCTGAAACCGAGATGTCCGTTGTCATCGAAACGCCCCCCGCCTCCATCCCGCCTGCAGTCCATGGGCCTGAGCAACAAAGCACAACCATGGAGACACCAACACAAGCACAAACACTGCCAATAGAGGTACCGTCATCCGAACCTGGAACTACTGGAAAGAAGACTAAAAAGAAAAACAAAAAGAAGACGCAAGCCAGTCAGAATGTCGACGAGGTCTCGTCTGCAGTTATTGAGCAGCCACGACCGGAACCGCCAACGTCGACCGAAGAACAACCTGAACTGTCCGCAATCCAGGACTCGGATGATGATCCAATGTTCAAAAAGGACAAGGGCAAGAAGAAGCGTAGCGTGAGCTTTGTGGAGCCCAATGAGGAGCAAATGCATACTCATCCCGACCAGGCAAGTCGAGATAACCAACATCATCCCAATCTACCCAGAGGTGAGGAAGACAACCACACCAAGGACTCGAAGGACTCTGTACCCGAGGCTTCCGAGGGCCCCCTGGCTCCCCTACCTGGCGATTCTACTGGAGATGATACTATATTTGTTCCTGGAACTCGGTTTAACACGAATTTACCACAGGAGACCTCCGAGCAATTCACGCCGCGCAATGAGAAGGGAAAGGAGAAGGAAGTGATTGGGATGGCGGAGGCTGAGGCTGAGGGTGGGTTGATGTTTATACCTTCTTTGTCATGACGATGCCAATGAATATGTCAAATTGACTAATTCTTCCCCCGATCAGAATCAATTGAGAACATGCGTACTGTGACCTCTTCAAATGAGACAGATGCCGCGGACCCACAGGGCAATGCCGAGAAGCCCATTGAACCATTGACAAGTGGTGCAATGAGGACCGAACCGGGGTCGACGGAGCCAATAGCCGCCTCGTTACACGATGCACCTGCAAGTGTATCCGATGCTGCATCTCATGCATGTCCTGGCCCCACACAAGCAAACACAATTCAATCGAATCTGTCGATAAACTCTCTACTTGGTGAGCCAGTTGATGTTGTTGGCGATGTCGGTAGTGCTGTCGTCTATCGAGGCCAAGTATCGCCGCCAGCAAACTCATCATCAATAACTACAACGAAGACAACGACGCCGTCAATACCTTCGTCCACTAGCACATATGCAGAGGCAGATGCGACGACAAGTCCCTTGCATGAATGCAACACCACTACCACCCCAACTTCCTCTGCCGCCCTTACCGCCATTGACGCCACCACCGACAGAACACTGTTTGACCCCCACACGGACCCCCAACCTTCCCCCATTGAGCCAGACATGTCTGGCCAGACTGAGGGTGATCGGTCACCGTACAGTCTCCTAAAGAGTAAAAAGAAGAAGAAAAGGTCGTCCAAGAGCGAGACGGATCAGTGGCCAACAGAATACTCCCTCCCAAGTTCTCCACTCTCCGCCACATCATCCCAGTTCAGCTTCTACTCTCAAGATGAGGTCCCTCTTCTTGAGAGCCGCGAAGTAGAACGGAAGCTCAATCAGCTCAGCACCGTTGAGGAGGAGACTGAACCGCAAAGCACGGAGCTCGTCGAAACTGCAAGACACTCGACCTTGTCATCTTTTACTGAGTCTGAGGGTTCTGTCCGTCTCAATGATGGGCCGGCAGCCTCGAAGCTTGGTCAGGTTGTGCGGGCTGTTTACTCACTCAAGAGAGCTGTGCGGAAGGATAGGAAGGACAAGAAGCGCAGGAATTCCACTTCGGCTGAAGTGTGGCCTAGTGGTGAGGCTGCCGATGTCGACGAGTCGGTCCAAGGCGAAATTTTGGAGGAGCCAGAGGAAGTCTCTGACAAGCCTGTGGCTGAGGCTGCCGCTGAGAATCCTGTTGTTATTGAAAAGATCGATGGTTTTCAGCATGTTAGTGTGCCGATTCAAGAGGGGGACGTCTTTGTGCACGCACCAGGCCCTGTTATCGTCCAGGAAGAGCAGACGCAAGCCCAACTAGAGAAGCAACAAGAGGCTCAACCGGAACGCGAGGCTGTTGTCGAACAATCTTCGGACCGGATTATTCTTGATCAGCTCGCCGAAACAGTCAAAGAAGATGAAACTGTACAAGGGGCGGAGGTACTACTGGCGCGGAATGAACAGTTCAAGCAAGAAGTCAACCCCGAGGTCTTATCGCGATCAATTCAAGACACCAGGGAGCGAACCAAGCCGGAGTCTCAGCGACCACCTGTTGAGGTAGTGGCGGGGCATCTTCCCATCAATGAAGAGTCTACCCCCTTTATTTTAGAGTCAAGGCCAGTTGAGGGATCAATTCCTGCTAGAGATGCAAGTCCTCTGGGCGAGTCCCTATATTCGCAAGGGCCGACAATTAGTGAAGCGCTCGTTTCCATCGCGGAGCCTATCAATTCCCAAGAATACGAGGAGCAGATCTGGGCCGAATGCGAAGACCTGAATGCCAAGGTCTCTGATGGCAACGTAAACCGTGGTCTGGTTGAAGAACCGGTGCTCCCAGCTCATATTGAGGTCGTGAAAGAAGCCCTTGTTACCGCCCAACCCCTCAGTTACGATGGCGCCAGCGCCGAGGTTGACTCTGAGGAACCAAAACCTGCAACTGAACCACCCGTGGTCGAGGAACCCGCAAATGTTGCAGAGGGAGACCCTCGGCAGGCTGAACAATCTGCCATGGAATCTTCTCTTGGCATCGTTCGGGAAGTCACACCCATCATCGAGGATTCCGTTCAAGTGCTTGACTTCGGGCCCTCGATCACCGAGCACTTGGTTGAGGCGTCGCCAGAAACATCAATAAACTCTGAGGTTCTCGTTCAAGAACTTCCTATTGAGGAAGAGCCAACTGCTTCTGTTGGGGCTGAGCATATTACGGATCGAGTTGTTGAGCCTGTCGTTGACCTTGCTGTTGAGGCTGTTCCTGAAGTCATTGATGAGCCTGCTATTGGCGTCCCTTTCCCGACCCTTGCAGAAAAGCCTGTAGCGATACTTGAGGGGCCTTCTCTCGTTGCTGGAGAACAGGTGCACACTTTCAATCTTGGACAGTCGAAGAAGGAGCCGATCGCCATTGTCGATGAGCTAGCCCTCGTAGGCGAAGAAGCTGCTGCTGTTTCCCCCCAGCCTAGCAGATCTCTGGAGGCGGAATCTTGGCCAACCCCAGCTGAGGAGCTTACTGCTGCTGATGAAGGGTCACAGCCTGATGCTGAACATGCCCTAAAGGAGGTACCGGTCGAGGAAGACGTGACTCCTAGGGAAGTAGAGGAGCCAACCGCTGTTGCGGAGTCCAAGCCTGAACCTACATCAGAAGCTCCCATGTCTGAGCCTATCGAGGCCAGGCCAATCGATCAAGATGGTTCTAGAGTGTTGATCGAGGAGTCGCGTTCTGAATGCAAGGTTGCTGCCCTATCGAAGGCACCTACTTCTCTAGACAAGCCCACACCGGCCGCTGAGAAAATTACCCAGCCCTCTGAACAACCGGTCTCTTCCCTTGAGCAAGAATCGGAGTTGACCAAGCAGCCGGTGCATGTTCCCGAAGCGATCGAGGTTGGTTTGAACCCACCAACTGAGATCACCGCACTCAATTCCCAGCATGCTCTTGTCGAAAAGAAGACTGCTTCTATCGGGGACATTGCACCGGTCGCTCAGGTGGTTATAATGCCCCAGCAAGAATTACCTGTTGAGGATGAGCCAATCACTGTGACCGAACCCACTCCTGAAGTTGCCTCGACTTCTAGGGAAACAAGTCCTTTGGTTCAAGAGGCCGTTTCTATCTTGTATGAACCTGCCGTCGCTACTCAGAAAACTGAGGGGCCCGAGCAAACAACCATCACTGAAGAGGCCAAGGCTGAGACGTCCTCAAGTACTGATGAGGCGGTTATGCCTCAGGATGGTGTGGCTTCCCCCGAAGCGGAGTCTACTGATGACTCGGCGCCTGTGGAAGAGCCAGAACTGAGTCCCCAGGCTGAGATTCTCACACAACTATCTCTTCTTGAGCCTGTTGTTGAGCCTGTTGTTGATCATGTGGTTGAGGCTGTTCCTAAATCCCCCTCTGAGCCCATCATTGAGCCTATCGGAACCGTTGAGTCTACCGTCGATCATGTCCCTGAAGATGTTGCCAAGACCACCACTGAACCCGTTCTTGCGTCTGGTGTTAAACCGTCCACGGTACCCTCTGTCGATTCTGCAGTTGACCCTGACGTCAGACCCACTCCTGCTGGGGAGCAAATGTCTACTATTGCAAAGTCAGTTCCACTCACCGAAGCAACGATTCCAACTGTGGAGCTGGCTGTTCCTTTCATTGAAGAACCTATCATTCGCCAGGAACCACCCGCCGAGCCCTCGCACCATGTTGATGAACAAGCGACAGAGCGGACAGTACCTGAGGACATTGGAGCCACTTCAGCCACGCAAAATATACAACCCGAAGAGCCAGTCACTGTGTCAGGCAAGAAAAAGAACAAGAAGAAGAAGAAGCGTAAAAGAAATGGTTCTAAGACGGCCGATTCGGAGTCTGCTTCTAGCTCGGCCACTCCTCTTGAGAAATTGACCGATCGGATCGAGTCCGCGCCGGCTCCGGCTCTCACAGAGCCCAGCAACAAACCGGCCGAATTGGCGCCCGCTTCGGTCGATAAGAACAACGACAAGACGGATGAGTTTCAAAACTTGATCACAATTCAACCCGAGAATGTCGATATGGAACGTGGGGAAGATGCTTCCCTCGAGTCCACTCCTGAATCTGTGACCGAAGCGGTGGCTGAAGTTCTTCATGTTTCTAAGGACCTTGAACTCACTGCGGAGGAAGAGCCGTCTGCAGCCGAGGGTGTTGAAGAGACTTTCATCGCTATATCGGAGGAACATCACGCGCCTGTATCCGAAGAAGCTATCATTCTCACCGGATCTGAACCCATCCCCATTGCTGGGCCTGAAATTTCTATCTCCGTCGAGCCTTCCGAGCAACCAATCACTGTTGATATCGAGCTTATTGACACTTCCGGGTCTGGGCAAGATATTATCCTCAAACTCGATGACATTCAATCTAAGGAGGTGCAACTGGAAATCACTCAGCCCCAAGAGACAGATTTGGAAGTTACACTCAACGATGTCACGCCTTATGAGAAGCTGGAAAATACCGGTATAGGAGATTCTGAGGAGCCGGAGATGCTACCTGAACAATTTGCCAGCCTTGAGGCTCCAGGTACCATTCGAACAGCCCTTTCTCCTGTTCCTAAGGCGGAGACTCCCACGCTTAATGAGAAGGCCAATCATGATCTCGGCCTGAGAGAAGAGGAGCCAACTGCGGGATTCACCGCGTACGCCAACCAGTATCATGAGAAAGACGATGTTCAAGAGGCGCCAGGCCAGAACTTGAGTAATAGCGATGAACGACTCGAAGCGAACATGGATCAAGGTGCTTCAGTTGAGATCGCCCCCGAGCCTGCTACCAACATCACGCCTGAGCCAGTTTTTGAGCCATCTTGCGAAGTCGCGGCTAAGACTGATCTGGTTTCTATTCTTGAGACCGGTCCTAAGTCCCCGCCTGAGGTCAATGCCGAGCTTGCTGACAAGCCTACCGAGACAACTACTACGGCCATTCTCAAGTCCAACGATCCAGAGACTGAGAACTCTGCGCAGTCTAGCGATCATGAAATTCAGATGGCGGCGAGCCATGCTCCCCAAATTGTGCTAGAGGAAACAGCAAGTGAGGTTCGAGAGGCGCTCTATCCGGCTGTCGAGCCTCAATCAAAACTAAGCGCAGTTGAGGTTCCGGTTATTGCCAGCACTTTGGGGCCAATCATATCAGAGAAGGCTCGCGAATTGCAAGATGAGACTGAGACCGTGGTGGAGAAGCCTGACGTCTCAGAAAACGTGGCTCCAGTTGGTATTCAGGCCTCAACTACTTTTAAGGAAACGGTACCTTGGGTTCCTCAACAGCCCCAGTTTGAGGTTGATGACCAAGTTGAGGCTCCGGATAACGCTATGGTGGCAGATGTCAACGAAGCTCTTACTATGGAGCAGCCATTTGCCGTTGAAGAGCCATCCATCGTTGAGGAAACGGCTGATGCTATTCAGTCAAAAACAACAAGCAGGTCGTCTACCCCAGCCCTCAACAAATCCAGTTTTGACCTTGGAAACTCGGATGGCTTCCCTTCTGCAGCCACTAACTCGGCGGCTGTTGTTGGTACAGGGCTGCTTTCAACTCTACCCGAGGACATGATCACACCAAAGCTTCTTCCTACTACAGCAGAAATCATGTCATATCCATTCTTTCCAGAAACGCAAGTCGAGAAGGTGGAAACGTCGTTCCGAGACCTGGGGCGCTTTGATCTTTTACCTGCACAAGTAAACAGTCGCATCTTACATGATCCCCCGTTTGATGACGAAACAGATCCAGATGCTCCGCACAAGAGGATCAAGATTGTTGAGGCCGAGCCGAGCGAGATGTCGATGGAACTGGCGGTGCCCAGGCAGGATGTTGAGGACTCGTTTATCTGTGAAGACAATGATGATCAGGGTGTGGTTGTCACACCTGGAAGTCCGATTTTGGAAAAGGAAGCTGTTCTTCATACTGAAGAGAAAGGAAAACAAGTGGAAAGGAAGATGGAAGAGGAAATCGAGAGGGAGATGCTGATGGACGAGAAGAGTGATTTGTTTGTGCCCAGTGCCGGTGCTGCTTTGTGGGAGGAAGCGTCAGAGCAAAGATCTTGGGAGAAGAGATCGTTGGACAAGTTTTCGGTTGATGTTCCTGTTGTGCAGGAGGGAAGAGGAAGCGGGATGGATCCGGAGGTTGGTTATCCGGAGGGCGTTAGCAAGAAGCCCAACCTCACAGGGCTTGGTCGCATGGATTCCGAGACAATTCCCTGGTCCCTCAAAAATCTATCGACAAAAGCAGAGTCAACCAAAGAGAGAAAGCAGGATTACAGCGAGCGCACGCCTTCCCCAGAACCTGTACAGAGAGCTTTTTCATTCCCGGAAGACATTGCAGATGAAGAGGCCTTCAACACCAGGGAAATCTCTGAGGATGAGAACCCGAAAGAGGCACCTGCTTCGACAGCAGACGCTCCAGTACATCTACCACTGCCAGTGGTGCCATCGAACTTTACAGATTTTATGCGCTCTTACACCAGCTTGCCGCCAGTCCCAGAAGAGCTCTCGGACGAAGAACCCGAGAAGGTGCAGGTAAGAGACAGTCAATTACGAGACAGCGGGATCAGCGGGGTGCACCTACGGGACTCTTCGGGTAGCGAGGGCATTCAGAGCACCCCAAAACACAGGTCATTGTCGCCCAAAAAAATTCAACTGCAAGAACCCTCACCGCCTCCTCGAACGCCCGAGCCCGAAAAGAGGCTTGCATCAAGGAAACGCATTCTCCCACGCCCTAATGTCGGTCAAGCCAGCCAGGAGCCAGTCGAAAGTCCCGATGCATCGGCAGTGAGCGTTCGAAGTGTGTCAGACAGCGCAACGTTGGTGCAACATGCTCGTCAATCACCCCGACCAATTAATATTTTTGCACGACGCGCAGCTTCCAATACTGGTCTGGCACGCATGCGCACTCCAGAGCCGTTGCGGCCTGACACGCCAGGTACCGGGAGCCTTCGCTCTTACACTGGCACCCCCCCTCTCGCCGGCAGTGGCGCAGGTTCAGGTTCTGGATCGGGCATCGATGCCACACCGCTTTTGAGACGTATGGACAAGCAGCGCGCAAGTGGCAACCTGCGGTCCGTGTCCCTCAACCAATTGGATCTGGTCGCCAAGTCTCGGGAACTGGAAAACCAGGAGTCCCCAGCCACTCGCACACCACCCGGTGCTCTCACAGCGTTGGGAGCTGCAGCACTTCTCTCCGGATCATCCTCAACAGCAGCACCACTTGCAGTGTCACCCCCATTACCGCCCCCTGCTGCTAATGAAGGCCGTGCCCGCGCCGCCAAGGACATGGCTGATGTCTTTGTAAGTAATTTTCTCTTTTTCCCCCTTCCAAACACCGAATAATGCCTCGAAATTCTAACAAGATGCAGGATGGGTATGGCGAGGGCCGTATCGGCTCACCGCGATCACCTACACGTCCACACAGCATGCGTCGCCGACAGAGCATGCAAGTCCTCGAGCTCGAGGCCCGCGTTGATCAACTCCTCGCTGAAAATCGTATGCTAGCTGAGGGACGCGCACAAATTGAAGCATCACAGTCACGCCACACCACCGGTTCAATCATCGAGCGCGACAACGAAATCGAGCAGCTCCAACGAATGGTGCACGAAGCCCATAATGTCATTGATCGGTTGAAAGAAACCAACGAGGGTCTGCGCAGCTCCAATTCAACCATTGCAGTCAAGCACCGTGAGGACGTGCGTGGCCTCGAAACACGAGCTGCTCAGGCCACCAAGGAAATCGAACAACTCCGCCATGTGGCCGCCCAACAAGCACGCACCATCCAAGAAAAAGATTCGGAGATCGCTCAGCTTCGCAAACAACTCGAGGCATCGACTGCCGAAATTCGCAAACTTCAACAAGAAATTCTTGAGCAGAGCAGGAGTGCCGATCCGGACTTCCTGAGCGTCCGCGATATCGATTACTTTGACCATCGGTGCCAACAGCTCTGCGCCCACGTACAACAATGGGTTCTGCGCTTCTCCAAGTTCAGCGACATGAGAGCGTGCCGCCTCACCTCGGAGCTGAGTGATGAGAAACTGATTGACCGTCTCGACAATGCCGTCTTGGACGGCTCTGAGGTTGATATGTACCTCAGGGATCGCGTGCGTCGCCGCGATATCTTTATGAGCATGACAATGACCATGATCTGGGAGTTTGTTTTTACGCGGTATCTCTTTGGTATGGACCGTGAGCAGCGCCAAAAGCTCAAGCACCTTGAAAAGCAGCTCATCGATGTTGGACCACCCCATGCTGTGCGCCAATGGCGCGCAGTGACACTTACTCTCCTGTCGCGCCGCCCGACTTTCAAGAGACAGCGCGACATGGACACTGAGGCTGTTGTTCAGGCCATCATGGATACACTTTCCAAAATTTTACCTCCCCCTTCCAACCTGGAGGACCAAATACAGTCCCAGCTCCGCCGTGTTGTGCGTGAGGCGGTCGGCTTGGCTGTTGAGATGCGCTGTCAAAGGGCGGAGTACATGATGCTTCCCCCTTTGCAGCCAGAGTATGACGAGAGCGGCGAGTTGGCTGAGACTGTCTCGTTCAATTCTGCCTTGATGAATGAGGGTTCTGGCAACATGTCGCTAACGAATGAGGAGTTGGAGCAGAGTGGTGCTACAGTACGGGTTGTGCTGTTCCCTCTTGTGCTCAGGAAGGGAGATGAGTCGGGTAGAGGGGATGATGAGATTGTCGTCACACCGGCTCAGGTGCTGATCAACAGGCCGTATCTTTCGCCTAGCTCACCGACGCAGAGCTTGAAGGGGAAGAACAGGTTAATGACTCCTGTGTCAGATGTTAGTAGACTCTTGACACCGGTTTCTGACGCTGGTGGCGCGAGCTTGTTGGGCAGGAGTCATGGAACGGATCAAGGAAGTCCCAGGCAGGGACGACATGCTCCTCGAGAGAGAGCGGGAATGGGCGATGTTACCATGGCTGACCAGGGGTATTTTTGAGCCTGGGTGGTGCGGGATAGAAAAAGGGAAAGAGAAAAGCAAGATATGATGGATGAGTAAATTTGGGTTGATGGGATGGGAGGACATAATTTTGTTTTGGCTTTTGGCTTTAAGCAATCCCCTCTTACTTATTTTGTTCTTTGGTTTGGAGTTGGGAGGTATATTCGGGATTGATTTACAAGACGGGGTTTTCATGAAGGAGGATTTATTTCAAGGATTTTGGAATGGATGAATGGATGGTTGGATTGATTACAAGCGGTGAAACTGATACCAATTCTTTTTCTTCTGATGAAAAGCAGCAAACGAGCGATATAAGCAAAGCGTTGCGATCGACTTTTTATTTTATTTTATTATTTTCTCTTCTTAATTTATTTTCCTTTTTGCTCGTTTCATAATATCATTTCTTTGCACTGCCATTTCTTGTTTAAAAAACTGCTTCTACCTCTTCTCCGCTTCTTCTTTTTGAGAGGTACACTACTACTTTCTTGAGATTATCTTGCTTTTTGATCGGCTCAGTGTTGAGTTCATCTCTTGTTCGTTCAAGACTTGGTTACAAAAAAGATGTTTTTGTTTGCGCACTTGCTATGGCTGTTTCTTTGGATTTCATTCCTGTTCAGAGTTTGATCTGGAAACTTGAGTTACGAAGTTATGAACATTACGAAATTGATGAATTATTCCCGCGATATTCAACTATTGTTTCTTGTCTTGTCGATAGTTGTTCCCGCCAGAACTTTGAATGTTATTATATCAATGGGTTTGTGCTGTCCAGATCAGCCCAGGGCAAGGTTCAATCCGCACGAGAAGTAAGATGAAGGCGAATTAACGTATCTTTCAGCTAAGCATATGGTGATGGTTCTCTTCCTGCCCCAGCCGACTGAAAAGAGAGTTTATTATTATTATTATTTTAGAGAGAGAGAGAGAGAGAGTGTGTGTGTGTGTGTGTCCCGACACACTATAGGTACAGTACATCTGCATTCAAAAAATTTCCAACATCAACCCATAACCACCAAGGATTCTATTCGGAAATATTATCTTCAAATCGGTTCGGCTATATAGCCCTTATTCTTTTATTTAATCTTCTTTTACGGGCCTTGAAATTTTTTATTTTCAGCATTTTAATCATCGGTATTGAAAGGTGGCCAATGTCGGTTTTGGGGAAAAAAGATCTCTAGTCTAGTCAAGATTGTGTACCCCGACTATAGATAGTGCACAGTGGCAAGCATCATAGTGTGTCAGGGCGCTCTTTTTTTTCTTCTTTTTTTTATTAAAAAAAAAACAAAAAAAACCTCCAGATGTTATTTTTCCCTATTCAAGTACGTAATCCAGTCCCAGTTTTCGCAAGCGGTGTGTCTTTTTTGCTTCTTTTTTTGTCCTCCACGTTTCATCCATCGTTCTTCTTTCTATTTTTTTTATCCTCACGTTTCCGCCTCCCCTTTTCATCCTAAGGAAAATAGTTGTGTTTCCATAAGCGTTTAAGCAATAAACCCAAATTATCAACCAGCAAAAAAGACCTGCAAGCCGGTAATCCTGTTACTTTAAACCCAGCCAAAGAAGAAGAAAAAAGCGAAGGCAGCAACCCCGATAACAATTACAAACATTTGTTTGATGAAATAAAGTAAATAATTGTCTTTTGCCAAGACCAGAGGGAGGAGGGGGGTGCCAACCAGGCCCGAGGAGCGTTTCTTACCTCAATTGAAAAAAAAAAAAAAAGGAAAAAAAAAAGAAAGACCTCAAACAGAACCAAGGAAGAAGGAATGGATAAGCGCATGTAGCATAACTCCTCCGTTTCCCGTACAACCAACATTCCATAAGTAGATGAGTAGGAAGACCACAAGCCGTATTCTGTTTTGAAACAAAAGAACAAGATTCAGAAATAAGATCAGTTGTTCCAGGTATTGTTGGCCGGATATTGTGGTTGGTGAGGTTCGATGAAATTGTTGAAGCCGAATTCACCAGTCTGTGGGTCGACGGGGAAGAACGACCCGAGTTGGTCCTTATTTGAATCTCATCAGCAAGTCTAGCTCATTTTACCTTCAGGAAGTTAAAAAAAAAAACTCACCCAGTCAATGTTGTCCATGATGTTCATCGTGGCCGGAGCGGATGACATACTCCCATGCCTGTGCGGTTGACTCGACACGCTCCCTCCCTCGCTGCCATTCTCATTTGGACTTCCTGGATTGTATCCCTGCCCATTCGGATGAAAAGAAGGAGGGAGGCTCCACAAAACCTCTCCATCAGACACGCCAGCATAAACCATGTTGGGCATAATCGCCGGTTGCTGTTGAGGCTGCAGCTGGTGATTCTGGTGAGAAGAAATCATCAATGGCGCCGGCATCATGTTGGGAACCATTCCATGAGAAGGGTGTACTCCTATGGTCATGGCGCTAACAGAATCCATTGCCATGTTGGCAGAGTTGATCCCAGGTTCTACCTTCATAGCAGGTCCTCCACCCCCAGCACCGCCGCCATAGCATGACTGATGATTATATAGCTGCGTGGGCTGCTGCATGGGCGACGGCCCGCCCGGCTGCGACTGCGGAGATGGCGAGTCCCTGACGGCTACCTTATCTGGCACTGCCTTGGCAATCCCAAGAGGCACCCTCACCTTCCTCATCTTCAGGTATATGTCGGTCTTTAACGCGATCTCGCGCAAAACCTTGTGCGTTTTCACTTCCCTGAGTATATTGGGATCCAAGTGGAAAACATAGTCTAGACAGAGCCAGATGCGGTGCGCCAGCTTATTCTGAGGCCTGTACCAAATCTCGGTCGCCAGCAGCAAAGCAATCTGGTACTGGTGATATGCACCAAGGTACCATGCCCAATTCCGGAACATTGGGTTCGACTCGAGCTCAATCGCCGTCTCAATGATGAGAATGCCGCTCAGGATCAGCAAACCCCTCAATCTTTCCGGC
Source organism: Cladorrhinum sp. PSN259 (assembly GCA_033725935.1). Taxonomy (NCBI): domain Eukaryota; kingdom Fungi; phylum Ascomycota; class Sordariomycetes; order Sordariales; family Podosporaceae; genus Cladorrhinum; species Cladorrhinum sp. PSN259. Next base: position 75,254 of record MU867064.1, on the reverse strand, counting down.
AGTGGATGTTTGGTGTTGGAGTGGTATGGATGCAGCACCATGGCATACAGCCGATGAATGAGTAAGAGCATGACAAGCCTTGCATACCGTTGAATCGGCACGCTGTCGCTCATATATCGATTGTATCTCTCCAGCATGCGCTGACGGAAGGTCTCAATCTTAGTGAGAACGCTACTCAGCGGTATCTTGTTCATCTCGAGCTTTCTGCGGTCTGCCCAGATATTACGCATCATCTCGTTGATCTCAAACCGTATCACCATGAGCATCGTTGATGTAAAATGCTGAGCGTGAGGCGGCGGGGCACTCATTTTGGGGGCCAGCTCCTCGTCTTCACAGTTGAAAGGAAGCTTCGTGTCGTAATCTTCCCGTCTGATGGCTGGTTTGGGACCCTGAGCCTCGCAAGTCCGGATATCAAGGAAGCACAGCTGGTGCCAGACAAGCCGGCGAACGTGCGTCTCCAGCGGATTGAGACCATACGCAACTCCGTCCCGGTGAAGTCCCATGCATTCCGCCATTCTGACCGCGGCACCGACCAGGACAGAGTGTGCCCGTGAGACCTCCTCTCTGCAAAGCGGAACCATGTACATGACAAAGGCTTGCATGGTTTCGAACCTCGTAGTCCTCAAGAAGTTGGCCTTGCTAAGTGCAGTTTCCGTTCCTACCTTCATATGATTCACCATCTGGCTCTTGGGGAGGCCATATTCCTGCTGAGCTTGAACCTCGTCCAAGCTTACCGCAGCACTGAACCAAGCAGCAAACACTACCGCCTGGGCTGACGCTGGGGGTTCGTAGTTGAGCGAGACATGGTCCCAGAACAGTCTGTACGTTGATTCAAAGGAAGGACGGTGAACACACTTGGTGATCGGATAAACAGCCTCGAAGTAACGCTGAATAAGACGACCACCAATGGTTTGGCTGGGAAGCAAGTGTATGAGTGATGGTGATTCTGCAGCTTGGCCAAAGAAAAACCCGCTAGTAGGGGGCAAATAGGAATCGCCTGGTCTGAGAAAGTCTGGGAATGAGGATTCATCCGACATGTCATCAATTCCGGGGTGCTGAATAGGAATGTCAATCTGCATGGGTCCCTGAGACTGAATGCCGGCTTGGATCTAAACACAACACCTCCATCATCAGCTTACACGTTCCCTCCCCCAAAAGATAATAGAGCTGAAAACATACCTCTTCAGGAAGCCTGGGTCTATTCAGCCCCCCAATCCGCTCCGTAATCCGCATCTTACCAACCCTGACCCCCAAATCAATCGCATCGTCGGTCCCAACCCCATCCGCGCAATCTTCATACGTCAAGTCGAGCGCAACCATGTGTGTTAGCTGCAGATCTCTCTCCTCGTTGCAGTCACCTTCGACATCATCAGCCAAGATCCCATCACCATCTTTGACAGTCCCCGCACTCCCATTCGGCCCAGCTAATCCAGCAGTCCCCTTGGCTACATCCCGCTCCAACTGCCTCTCCAAACTCCCAACCTTATCCTTGATCTCGTTCAGCCTCAGCTGACTCGCCTCATCCAGCTTGGGTCCCAGATACAAGCAATCCCTCTGGAATTTCTGGCAGTTGACGCATGGTTGGGACTTGTTGCACTTGAGTTTTCTCCGACGGCATTCGAGGCACGATGTAATCATACGCATGCGTCGACGAATGGGTTTCAGAGTTCCTGCCGACGAGGAAGAAGTGTGAATGGGAATGTCTGATGCTGGAGAGGAAGGAGTGGGTATCGGTAGCGACAGTGTACTGGCGGAGGGTGTCGTCATAGATGCAGAACTGCCCCTTCGAAAGTCGTTGAAGTCTCCTTCTGTGCCATTGATGCCGTTCAAATAGTGACTGACACCATCAAAATTGCCTATTCCGGAATGAGCGCTACTAGCGCCGGGAGGAGGTGACATTCGCACCGCCCCGTGGGTGGTGTGGGCGTGCACATGGTGTGAAGAGTGGGGTGCAGCGACTGGGTTGTGTGGTTGCGGTTGTGGTGGCGTCGACGATCCCACCCCCACGGAGGAATTGGTGTGCTGCTGGTGGGCGTGCTGTCGGTAATGGACGGCCATAGCATCCGGCATGTGGTTGCTGCTGCTGTCCATTGGAAGAAACGGATTGGACGGGCTGTAAGAAACTCGTAGGAAGAGAACAATAAGACTTTCTTGGCAAGCCGACGAATCACACAACGCCGTTCATTATTTTGCTGTGCTTTCACACCACGATCTTCTCGTTCTCTCACTTTGTCTCTATCCACGCAATATTTTCCACGCTCCTTTTCCTCCAATACTGAAGGTATGCACCTGTATTTTTCTTTTGGATCTCGCGAGTCGCGTCGCTAGACTTAGGTGGGACGAGTAAGTGGACGAGCGCGTCAAGAGCTTTCGAGGTGGAGAGGAAACAATGTATGGCGGCCAATTGTTACGTCCGTAATTCTGAAGAATGATGGGGTAGTTATCTTAGTTTTTGATTGAATGGTCGGTTTCCTTAGTCTAGAGGGCCAACTGCAGGGTGAAGATCTTCACGAAAAGCTGTGTCTGCTGGGGTATATAAGGCTGAGAAAGGGGACGCTAACTTTGTTCCAAAGCTGGATTCGAGGACGCAGGATGGATGCCAGCAGATAGGAGACACCGTAGGTCTCTTGCTTGTGCGAGGCTCGAGCTCTATCAAGCTCTCTGTTCGTGGAGGGGGGAGGCGTCACTCAAGGGAAAGCTTTGGCTTTCAACTGTCTTTTTTTTTGGTTTTTGGAACTGGTTTGTTTTGTGCTTCGTCTTCCAGGTATGCTTGTTGCTGACTCTGCTGACTCTCCGGGTGGGAAGTGGCATCAGTGAAACTGAATGCACCGGTAAACAGGTTTGAGGCGAGCAGCAAGGGGTAACGACTCGGAGCGAGAAGGCGAAGAAAAAAGAGGGTTTGAAGAGACCCCTGGCAAGGATAGATTGCGGGGTTCGACTTCGGAGCTGCAAGTCTGCAGGTCTGCGACTCTGCGAGGTGCAGGCTGGACTGTGTACTGGGAGCTGCGACGGGCTGCAGGCTGCGGAAGGCGGTATGGCCAAGGAGAAGAGAGGGAGGGCGGTCGGTCGAGACGATAGCTCCAGAGACACCTCGGCCGGTCAAGAGCCAAAACCTTTCGGCGACAGAACGGGCAGATGAGTGAGATGACCAGCAGATTAGACATGCAGACAGCCAGGAGAAATCGGGACCAGGGAAGGGGATAGGTCACGATGATATCTTCTGAATCTGTAACGAGCACCCAGGAAGGATGCGTGCTCTCGGGTCTCCGTTCTCGTCGACATGCCCGAATAATTACCTAGGTAGGTAGCTTCGCTTGGTATTTTCAGCTGAACTCTCCCGCCTCTCACAGATCTCGAGATCCACATTTGACGTGTAGCATCGGACCCGGGTATGGAAGGTTTGGATTCCCAAGTTCTGGAGAATTGCTCCTATCTCCGCCAGTTCGGTGGCAAAAGCATCTAAACCTCACTTGTTTCTTATGCCCGTTTGGAAGCGAGAAGTCAAAAAAACTTCGGAGATCGTCCTCGATCTTCCTGGCCTCAGGTACGTAGTCACCTTGAGCTACCCGCAGGTCCCTTTTGGGGACACCTGGTATGGATGGAACCCAACGGTTCTCTCCCCAAAACGGCGGGGGGTCTGATCCATCCATTGGTGGTGCCAGGCGGTGTCACTAGCCGATGGTGTCCTCCTTGGCCGACGAGGAAGCAACGTTCTCTGGCTGGTGTGCCCACGTTGTCACCTGGCAGCTGGCTAACAAGCGGGCAAATTTTGATAGACACCATGAGGAGTAAGATGTTTTTTCGGTGTACTTCGGTTGCGATCTGTTTTCCGCTCCCGTTCGAGAGTCACCGTGTACTTCTCGGCTTGCTTGTGCAGTGGTCTGGAAGCCAGAATTCAACATCACACATTCGCAAGGTTCTATCCCCCTTCCATCTGATCTCAGGCTTCCACTGAGCCGAGCTTCTAAACTCCGCGGGAGCAAAGCAACAACGGACATGGAAATGTTGAAAACTTGGGTACGTAGGCATGGTACTTGAGAAATAAGCCTCTGATAAAGAGCCCATGCAGCAAAAATCCTCCTCCTGCCCTCTCCGCTCCCGTGCCCCGTAGGACCATCTCGCGTCATTTCCCCGCCGATGAATGCATGATGCGAAAGCCATGGAGCTCTGTCGACCTGCTCCGTGTTACCCTATGGCGGGCTGCACGGGCTGCAGCCTGCGGGCTAGGCTCTTGTCCAAGTGCCCGCTCTAGGTTGAGTGGCTGTCAACCTCTAGCCGACCGTGGACGTCCGAGATATGAGACGAGGCGTCTTGCTTTGCTTTCGATTGTTTTCGAACGGGGATGAGGTCGGTAATAGATGCCCGAGATGAATGTCATTGACTGGACAAGCATGAGCATCCCTACCCTATGGACTGGCTCGTAATGCCGATCGAGACCCCCGTCCTGGAGGAAGCCTATCGGATAACTGTGTTACATGGTGGTTTGGAGTCCAATTCGCGCCCCCATGTTCGACTTTATTTTGGCGTAACGGTGATTGCTCTTTCGACACCACCTGAATGTGTCAAACTTTCGGACCTATATTAGCTCCAAAGTCTAAAGTCATAAAAAGCGCTAAAAAAGAAAGAAAAACATCTGATGTCTATTCGGACCGGACACTTGAGGTCCTGTTGTGTCTTCTGAACACTGAGACAGCGAAATGATGTATCCATCTGTTCACATGCAGACATACATGCCCATGGACGGCTGTTCCATGGTCCGCAGTATCGAGATAAGGCCCTCGCCGCCGGCAGAGAGAAACAAATTCCAGGATGGTTCTGGGATCCCCTTTCCGACCGGGGAGGCAGCTTGCCAACCCCGGAGGAGTAGTTAATATCAGGAAAGGGGAGAAAGAGAAATATGGGGCCCAGGCTGGCAATGTCAGGTAGTCATGGATCACATGGGCACATGCCACTTGATGGGTACAGGTCACTCTGGGGGGAAGAATGCAATAGCGGGACCAGGGAAACCAAAGTAAGAGGCACCGAAGGGGCATCCAATAACCAAGACCTGAACTGGTTGCATGGTCGCAAAGGGCCCGCGAGATGGGTCTTGGTCGGAAGCGTCGTGGCGACCAACCTCACATGTCGTGCGACGGCATTGTCTTTGTGCAACAAACGCCCACAGATCCATCCAGCAACCCGTGTCCCATGTTCTATGTTCAGACAGGATGGCTACTTACATCTTGCGGGACGGTGTTTCCCCCAGGCTATCCGTGCGCAGGCCATCACTTCCTTTTGTCTTTCCCTCGCTTCTGCTCAAGCGGCCTTTTTGGCAACTCGAGCCTCAGGTCAACAAGAGATCATGTGCAACACTCACCGACTGTAGCCCATCGCTGTACAGGTGGAGTGAGCATTAATAACAACCCTCTCTGAGAAACACAAGGAAAGGGGGTAGAATTGGTCTGTTATGCCTCCTTGATTTAATTTGCTCATCAATCATCTGATGAGTCCTTCTTCTCGACGCGTTTGAGCCTGAATAGTTCTGGGATGTTGTCCGCCTCCCATTCCGGATCCTCGTCTTCATAAACCCAGTCCTTTTTCCTTCCAGACCGCTCACTGCCATCTAAGTTGGTGACCATCTTTTTGTTCTGCCTTTCCAGATTTTTTACCAGTAACTCCAGATCCAACTTGTTCCTCTCGCTGTCTCCTCCTAGCTTTCGAAGCTCTATTGCCGGATCTAAATCCTCCCCTTCGAGGCCCTTTTCCAACGGAAATTGTGATTCCATCAGATTTACAATATCTTTCAGGTATCCAGCCTGGTCAAGGGTGGGTACCTTTGCGTGCGGATTGTTTTTTAACAGTTTTCTGCGCCATGAGGCAATAAGACGACGACATGCCGCAGCCACTTTGGGCCCACACGCCCGATATATAAGGTACTGAAGCCAGATCAAGCGCTCTGTTATCCCCGGCTTCCCGTGATGTAGGTCCTGGGTCGCAAGCTGATACACAATCTCGATGATCTTGATTGGAGCCTGTCCTCGCGTAAACGAAAAGAAGTTGACGCAATGCTCCACTCGGCGCCAGATCTGCCTGTCTGTCAGGTGAGGCAGATCCAGGCTAACCAGTGCCTCGGCTTCCTTCTCCAGCGCCGTGGCCTTCTTGCGCCAATTGAGATCTGGTCCTATAGGTGGCTGTGCGAACTCGGGCTTATCGGGCAATAGAAAGTCGGTCCCAATTGCTCGTGGTAGCGTGTCAAGAGGGAGAGAGGGATCCAGTAGAATGTCATTGATGTATTTGTAAAACACCCCTGGGTCAAACTCGTCCTCACCAGCCTCCCGGACTTTAAATGTATACAGCTCACGAATTGCAAGTGCAACATAATGATTTCGCGAGGAAAAGGCGAGCGCTTCGAGGAACCGCCTCGGCAACTTCGCGGTGTCGGTGAAAACTTCCAACGATGCAAGAACGTCATTCGTCCGACCGAGCACCGCCATTAGTCTCCAGAAGCTTGTGAAAATGGCCACTGGGTTTTGCGGGGATTTACCTCTGTCAAATGCCAGTAGCATGGACGTGATGGCATTAGCGTCCTTGTGACTTTTTTTGTAACTCTTTTTGTAATGACGAATGATTACCTTCAGGTCATGAAGGTACCCTCGGCTCTCCCACTGGGCTAGCATTAGTGAGCTGAGTTCGCTGCCGGTGAGAGGCGGGAGCTGGAGCGAGGCTTCGGAAAATCGGAGAGCTTTGGAAAAGAAAAGGTCCTGTCGTGCCCATGGTGAATGGGCAATGACTGAGAGCCACTTGTACCTCAGCTCACACCTTCCCAGCATCTTCTGAGTTTCTAGAGCCCCTCGCATTTCCATGTCAATGACGGCTTGTTCGGCAGCATCGATCAGCCGAATCCTATCTTCTTCAGCGACCTTCTCAAGCGCGTTGGCGAGGCTTAGAGAGATCGCGGTACCACTGCTGGTGCCAAAATTCGCGTCCAATGCCCATACCATCAAATCCACGCCCAGTCTTGACTGTGAAGATTCCCATGCCTCGAAAAAGCGTCTGAAAATGACGAGAATGCCATCAATCACCTGGCTGTGTTGGGCTTCTGGGATTATATACATAACGTGGACCAAGAGATCGCTGAGATAAGAATCAGCAGGAAGTCCCGATATGCGATGCAGGATGGTTTGCCAGATCTGGCTGTTGAGAAGAGAAGGTGCGCAGATCTTGGATATCGAAACCCCTTCTAAAATATCCCAGATCGTCGTTCCTATTATCTCAGAGACATAGTGACCCGACATAATTCCTGATTCAAATGTGTCCAAAACCTCAGTCATGATTGACAGAATTTCTTCACTGGATATTTTGTCGAGAGATAGAAAGGTTCGAAGCTTGGTTGATATCATCTTGGCATTTCCGAATTTGGTTGGAGCTGGAGTGTCGAAATCCAATCTTCTAAAGGACTCTAGATCGTCCTGAATCGAAGCCCTGGCCTGCGAGACGGCCGTGGCTTTAGAATATCGGGTCATTCTCGCCAGTTGTTGACTAAACACCACACCCACCGCTGGTAGCAGCCATCCTTTGGGCGCGTGATCCTTTCCCACGGGTTGCCCATCATCCTCGGCGGCTGTTGTTGAACCCGGGGGTTGCCATTTCCAGTTTGATAGGTCAAGTGGAAAGGCGAATTCCCATGGCGGTGGTGTCGGGGGATATTGCAACGCGTTCAAGTCTCCGATGCGTCGACGTCCCAATCGCCGTTGGCTTTCAAGAGGCCCAGGCAAATGGCTGAATCGTCTATTCCATGCTATTGACACGCGGGAATAGTTTTCAAAGGCCCGGGCCAATAATGCATCGGATACCCACAGGGTATCTTTTGAGGGAGCAACCTGGCGTTGGAAAGCTCTCGAGCAGTGGGAGACGCGGGGGTTCATCGCCAGCGGAACCCTGAAGATGGCGATTGAGAGCTCAGATAACGAACCGCCAACAGCTCCATTCGTAAACCGAGACCACAATTGGTCCCGCTGCCGTTGCCGTAAGGGCGCGGGTGTGGTGTGTGGTGTTGCTACCTGAGAAAGTAGGTAGGTATGTCGTCAAGCTTGACAATGCTAAATGGCCACGAGAGAGCCACTTTTCGTCTTTTCCCACGCAAGCTCCAAGCTGCCAGCTGTGGCTGATGCTCTCTGCTAACCCCACTGAAGCTCCTAAGTGCGGGGATCCTTGCAGTTGTGGCTGGATCGATCTTTTTTTTGGCGAGGAGATCAGCCGAGAAGTTAGTGGGGAAGGGGCCCCGCACTGACGGAACGGCCAATTGATGGGATTCGATTCGTTCGGTGGCGGGGTGCTTCCGTGGATCATTTCACGTTCATCCTTTTGGGGTAACAACACCTTGCTTGACTTGAACGAGTCAAACTACTCTTATCAACCGTGGACTCAAAAAGTCAAGATGGAGGGCCATTCGTTTCCCCCGCTTCAGAACGATCTCATCTTGAGAACGGCATGGGGTAAGTGACAATTTGTGACTTCTTTTCTTATAAAGATAACATAAATCACTAACACTGCACAACAGGCCAAACTGTTGAAAGGCCGCCCATTTGGGTGATGCGGCAGGGTGAGGAGCCCGTCGTTTCTCTCGCATACGGGCGCTGACTGTTGGTGAAGCTGGTCGTTATCTTCCCGAGTATCATGAGGCAAAAGGAGGCCGTGATTTCTTCGAGTGCTGCCGTGATCCTGAGGTTGCCTCCACCCTGACATTGCAGCCAATCGAGCGCTACGGAGGGCTTGTTGATGCCGCGATTATCTTTTCCGATATCTTGGTCATCCCCCAGGCCATGGGGATGGTTGTTGAGATGGTTGACAAGAAGGGCCCGCATTTTCCAGACCCCCTTCGTACCCCTCAAGACAAGCAATACATTGAGCTGATGCAACGCAAGGTTGATGTCGCCAAGGAGCTTGACTATGTTTACAAGGCCATCACCTTGACCAGAAAGAAGCTCCAGGGCCGTGTGCCCCTTTTTGGCTTTTGTGGTGCCCCGTGGACATTGCTTTGTTACATGGTTGAGGGTGGTGGTACCAAGCTGTTTAAGGAGATCAAGACATGGATCTACAAGTACCCTGAAGAGACCAAAACTCTTCTGCAGAAGATTACTGAGCTTTGCGTCGAGTACCTGGCACTCCAGGTCAAGGCTGGTGCTCAGGTACTTAGTGATTCCATCCTTTCTGCCCCCGTGCCTCTGCTGATTATGTTTTAGATCGTCCAAGTCTTCGACTCCTGGGCTGGTGAGTTATCGCCTTCATCGTTCAAGAGATTCTCAGAACCCTACTTGGCATACATCGCCAAGCATCTGCCTATCCGGTTGAAGGAGCTCGGTCTGGAGCAAGTTCCGATGGTCGTCTTCCCTAAGGGTGCCTGGTATGCTCTCGATGTCTGCTGCGATATGGGATACCAGGTGGTTGGACTTGATTGGACCCATGATCCTGCTGAGTCCGTCAAAATCGTCGGTGACCGACCGGTTGTCCTCCAGGGTAATGCCGACCCCGGCGTCTTGTATGGAACACACGAGTCGATCACGGAGGCTGTCACCGAGATGGTCAAGGGCTTCGGCTGGGCAGACCGAAAGAAGGGCTGGATCGCCAACCTTGGTCACGGTGAGATTAATCCCGCTTACGATGGTAAAATCCCAGGTTTTCTAACACAAACATTAGGTATTACGCCTTTCGTGAAGCCCGACGACCTCAAATTTTACTTTGAGGAGATCCATCGCCTGACGAAATGACGGAGCGGTGTATATAAAATCAACGTGTTGGTGCGTGTTAGCGAGTGATAATAGATTTGTATCTTTCCCTCATGTAACGTTGGTATAGACAAAGATGCACTGTTCAGTTTCCTCCCTGCCGAGCGGCTCTCACGAATTTATCAACACTTGACATGTCAATCAGCGCCCTGGAGTGTATTAGTATCCTGTTTTCGAGCACACCGGGGGTCCTCACTCACCAGGATAACTTCCACTTATTCACTCCTCCAATGGATTTGCACAGCGCCTGGCTCTTGTCATTATGAACCAAGACGTCAGCAGCGCCCCAGCCGTCGTCTCCGTAACTAGCCAAATGGTCTTGCATGACCTTGCAGGCGACCGCCTTTGCCAGACCCATACGTCGATATGGTTCCTGAATATGTCCACAAAATTAGTAGCCATCTTGACTCCATATAACAGAAAATTCTCACCTCAACATAAAGCGTCATCAGCGTCCCATCGTACCCTAATACCACGACTTCATCAGCCCTCGATATCATGCCATTCCCCAGCCACTCATCACTCACCCATGAACCCCCAAGCCACCGGCGTCCCGTCTTCTGACCTAACAACCACACTCGGAATCCTCAAAAGCGTCTCCCTTTAAATCCCCATTGATTAGTTAAATCCGTGATTCCTTCTTATTTCTTTCCCCTTAATATCACTTACTCAGTTCTCGATATCGTGGTCCGACTCTGGACAAACTTCACGTCCTCCCTCCTTATCCTGTCCCAACTCATACCCTCCTTCAGTCCCTCGCCGGGGTTCAAATCCTGAAGCCTAAAGACCCACTTGTCGCAAAACTCCCACTCCAAATCATCTGGAACGTTGGGCGACTTGCTCATTCGTACGCCGTGAGCCAACATACGCAGTCTGATGACTTCATTGAGGGAGCCAAATAGGACCCACGGTGACGATGGTGTGGTAGATCCAACGTTTTTAGCGTCATGCTTCTGTTGAATCGCCCCGATGTCCCCAAGCAGGGCAATGATTTGCGAGTCACAGTGACAGAGTTCATCAGCCGAGCTGGAGAAAGTGTCTTCAATCGTCGAGTAGAGCCACACTTGAGTTTCCAGACCCCGCGAGAGGTCGACGTAGGCCGCAGCGAAGTGATGAGGATAACGATCAACTGGAGGAGCAAGCAAGAGGTGAGCATGGGGCGGTTTGCACCTGGCGATGTTTTCATTGAATTGTATGCGTCGCAGGACCGGCAGTGAGTAGGGAAGGTGGGGCTTCAGGAGGGAAAGGAATTCGGATACTGGGCGGTCGTGGAACGACGACATTTCGTGAGTGGCGTTCGGTTACCCAAATGGCAGGCTCAAGACTTGAAAGCTGCGAGCTGGATGGAACAGACGACGACGACGAGAGAAGACAACGAGAAAAATGCATTGATACTCTTGCTATGTCTCGAAGAAATTTCCCCGCCCGCATCGGAGATATCCGGTCCTAAGATGTTGCCATATTATTGGCCACTCTCGACATACCGGGTTGATAAAACTAGAAAGCCTGAGAAGCTGAATGCAAGAAGGCTCATCAAGATCGTCGGGGGCTTTATACATTCAAGTTCGCTTCTGCTTCACTGAAATTTGCGACTTGAGGAATAGAAAGAAGTCCCAAAGAGTGGTCGTGGAAATTATATATGAATCGCGCCCTTCTACTCAGATTCCCCATCTCCCCATGTTGGCATGAAATTGGAAACTGCCATTTAGGAAGTAAAAAAACAAACCAATAAGCCAATTTCCTTGAACATCAATCGTCACTTTTCAACGCCAACCCCCGGTTCGGGTATAAACAAAATAGCAGCAAAGAAACGACCCTGAATCTCGACCGAAGAGAAAAGAACATCAAACACCTTACAACAAAGTCCCCAAGACTGACGCATCATAAACCACCAGAAAATCTAGAGCAGGGTTTATCGCCCCTGACGAAGCCAAATCATAAAACGCTCTGCATCCCCTTTGCCTGAACAGGGAGAAGACTCACTGCTTCTTGCCGAACAGCAGGTTCTTGCCCTTCTCAGCCCATGAGAGCTGCTCTTCAGATGATCCCTCGCGAGCGGACTCTGAGCTGGCGGTCTTCTCCAGCTTGTTACTATCGGCGGCGGATTGCGGGGGTGTTGGCGTTCTGGCCTGGTCCTGGGCCCTTGCCTTCTCTTCTTCGGCATTGACTACATTTCCGCCGCCACCACGGCCGATGTGAACGGCACCATGACTAGGTCGGCGCGCAACGCTGTATGTGGGGAAGCAAGTGGTTAGCTCCTGGCTCATCTCACTGTTCAAATGGATTTGCGGGGTAGGTAGTAGATGTAGGGATCATTCTTACGGAGCAACATCCTGACGCCGGCGCTTCTCCTCCTCGTCGAGATTTGCAGCCATGTTACCCGACCCACCGCGGCCGGTCGTGATTACACTGGCTTCCTTGAGCGTAGGGGTCTGCAAATCTTCAATCTTGGTTGTGTTCTTGGAGTTGTCGCGCATGTTGCCAGCGCCGCCGCGCCCCGAGGATTGGAGATTTGACATGGTGATTTTCGTCGGTTGTTGAAGGTGTGGTTATGCCAGCTAGGGCTTTCGGCTCGCCGTGTGGTCTGGTGATGCTTCGTGGGCGAGTCAGGAATGCTAGAGGGAGACAAAGAAAGTTCTGAAACTGGAAAACCAGCTTTTAAATATTGCGATGACGAGGCGAGAGAAATATCTGGAACTTGGGTAGAAAGTCCAGTGCGTCTATTTAGCTTATAATAGTCGGGCAACTGCAAGGTAAGAAGTGGTGTGCGTTGGGCGGATGGGATAGGTTCTCGTTGAGCTCCGCAGTCAGTTTCTGCCAAGCCACAGTAAAACAATGGGGATAATAACACCATGAGAAAACGGCAGAAAGTGTGATCACAAGGGAGCAGGAATTTTTTACCACCTTCTCCCTAGCATCTTTCGAATTCAGCAAACTAGTAGCGAACAAGAAACTAGTTCGTCGGTGCCCCGTCTTGGCCTGGCCTTCTGCCATCATCTGGCATCACCTGGGCATCCTCGCTTGTCCGTTCTCGTCCTTTCAGGTGCCCCTCGTTGCCCTTCATGCCTCACACGACGCTCTGGGCAGCTTCAAGTGACGACCGGAAGCCACCTCGTTGGCTGTGCCTTGCGTGAAAAAAAAAAAAGTGAAAATTCCAATGCTCAATGGTGTCATTCCGCTTGGCAGGTCCCTGTCAGAATCGAGTCGGGCAAACCTGGGTTTCATCTCGAACGAGGGCACCTTCCAAACGAGGGGTCAAAGTGAGGGGCTGCCTTGCGGATGGAGGCGGTGAGATCCATGATGGAAAAGAATAACAAATGATGAAACCTGGGAGGACAAGCCAGTACAACTTAAGAATTGGCAATGGAAACGGCAGCTTCTTTTTAAGGGGCTCCTTATCATTACAATTGAAGAGATGCAAAGACCTTGACAAATGATCGACTAGGACAACTTATCGAATGGTGGGGTAATTTTCCCCAGCATTGTTTTTTGGGGGTGCGTTGGAGACTTATCTTATCAATCCTGCCCACCTTCACACCAGGGCAACTTGCATCGCCATCTGCACCGTTTCCACCATTGTGCCTGGTATCGAAAGTTGCAGCCACAGGAGCGAGCTAGGAATGGAGGGACGTCTAATTTTATACTACGTATTTGGAATATACAAACGCGTGCTGGGGTAGCAATTCTCATCTCGGGTTGCTAATGTGGTATCCGTCCCTTCTTTTCGCTCTCGCTACCTTTCTCTCTCCCTTTGCAAACCAAGTCAGCTCCCAAAAGGAACCAAAAATGCTACACAGCCAAGCTCTCTCAATCCGAAAATGGTCACCAGCAATTCCAATTCCGTCGCGCAAGGCTACCGCCTGGCGCATACATACCTAATATAGTACATTTGTTCGTGCACTAAGCACAACTTTCATTGCATCAACACCACCACACTAAAGTGGGATCATCGCCATGATGGGTGACCCTCGGAGGCTTCTCCTCCTCTTTAAGCCACGTGGTTTTCGCAACGTGGGAAGTGTACACTACGAAAGACATGTGCATTCACACCCTTCCAACCCGTCCGGCCGCCGATCACATCTTTATGTCTGTGTTGCTGCATTTACAGTACGTCTCAATTTTACTCGGAGAGACGTCGGACCCGAATTCTGGAACACCTAGCAGCGTAGCGCATGACCAATAAAAAGCGGCAGAGGTAAGGAAGAGGCGATGATACCCTTCTTCATCCAATTTCCTACTCTCTCAACTCTCGTTACATCGAACGACTTTTCGAAAAAGTCAACCAACGAAATCACCGATGGGGGGGGCATCATCGAACCAAGGCAGCCGTGGATTTCCGTACATGTACGGAATATGTACATACATGCCTGAGCCCCCTCCAGATGAACACCCACACCAAGCTATCCAGGTAGGACTCCCTTCTCTCCAATCGTTGGCCGTTCGACCCGACACGAACCCTGCAAAATCTGTCTGGAAATAGATCAACAAAATGCAATTCCACCCGCCCACGGGAAGGGAGATGTGCGTAGTGATAGTGAGATGCATCCAGACTTGTCTGTCCCCAGGTTCTGGGACCGGGCGATGGCCAATTTTAATCAGCTTTATAAAACTAGGCGCACCCCCCCCGTGCCCACCACCCCCTTTCCCCAATGATTCCCGGTATCCGAAAAATCACAATTGTAAACAAAAATATATAAATTAGGTCCTACCTGTATGTACACTTATGCAGTGACCAGGGGGAAAAAAAGACGTCAAAAATCCCTCTTTTTTTCTTTTTTTGGTATAACCGTGTGAAGAGCGGTGACCAGAAACTGCGCTATCGTCCGTCATCATTTTTTTTTTTTTTTCTTACTGCGCCAACTAAAATGTGGCCGCGAATAGACGACTGAGGATTGAAACAAAGTTTCCTGTTGAGCCTAGAGAGACATGATCCAATGGGGCCACCATCTGTTTCTCGGTGTTACACTCAAACAAGTACCGCTTGCGTTGTGGTTGCGTGTCTGTGCAGTGCATCCGATGCCGGCATTTATTATACCGGTATTTGTTGGGGAAAAGGGGGGATTGGAGCCGAAGCGGGAAGATCAACATCATGTGTGTATGTGCCCGTGTATGGCCGTTGACTACGTGAATGGAGGCATCGATGATTGAATTCAGAGATTCCAAATTCTACTCCAAGTTAAACCAAGTTCACAGTAGCTGTACTATACAATCCCCTGCCACGAACCTCCATCTAAACGGATCAAGAAGACGAATCATGAGAGCATGCAGAATAAAACAATAAGATGTAAATAAAACAGTCGATCCAAGGAAATAAAAGCCAAAAACACAACCCCCTCAATTCTACCAATCCTGTCCTGAAATTCCGATTTGGTATCACCGTAAACCACTCATGAAATACTTTTCTACAACGCTGCTTCGTATGTAAACAAACATACATCCCGCCCAAAACCACCCAGAGGTTTTAAACTGAACCCCAAAACACCAAGATCCTCTGATATCGAAATGCTTGTCGCTTGTTATTTTCGCTCTCCTCCCCACGAACGTATACATGGGTCCCTGTCATCAGTAATCACCATCATCATCATCAGCACCACCCTTTTTATCCACGCCCTCTTTTCTGATAGGAATTTTGATGCCCTGCGTGGCAAAGCACTTGCTGAGCGGCGTGCTTTCACAAACTCCCGGAAACTTTTTGGCTGAGTAGACCTGAAAAACATCGCTGAACACCGACGCCAGAACGGGTGCCTTTCCTGTATTGACGGGTCCGTTGCTAGCCAGGCCGGGCAAGCCCATAGGAGCGACATTTACAAACGAAAATCTTAGGCTGTGACGACAAGAAAGAATTAGATTAAGCTCTCAGCTTGAGGGTGAAATTTGGCAACATACCGGAAGCATCCCTCGGTACGGACGCTCAAATCCTGCAGGACAAACCAAATTCCAATCTTATCCTCAGTGTCATTAAGGCGAAAGGCGCTGGCCGCAAGACTTCCAATGAGGTTTCTGGTAAACATCCCGGCAGGTGCGCTGGCTCCAATAGACATACGATGGTGAGGCAGTCCGTATTGCGGATCATATACCCGAGGAGGGCCGAACATTGGGGTGCCATGTAAGGAAACCTCCCGCGAGTAGTCGCTGGGAAAGTAAGGCTGTCCATACCCATTTGGCGTAACAAATCCAGCTGACCCCATAGTTAGTCGCAAAAGACAACTGGAGCAAAATCCTTCTCAATCCTACCTGTATATGATTGCTGCATGCCGTACGGGCCGACGGCCTGACTAGGAGACTGGTACGAGAGTTGTGGCGCGTAGCCGGTGTCACGGCTCGGCGGCAAGTTTGACGGAAGTATGTGAGAATAAGCCGGCGTAGATTGTTCAATTGATGCATACGAGGCTGGAGATGTGGACGAGATGGAAGGAGATGCGGTCGTGTGCCGAACAAGGTTGACCTCTTTCAGCGCATCCTCGGACCAAAGATCCACATTGAGAACATACATTGTATGCTCGATGTCACTTTACACATTATCAGTAATGAGGCTCATAAAGTCAAGCGCAGGCGAAAAGGAAGAAGAAAAGAAGAAGAACCGACTTACTTGCAATCAATCTCTTTGCCTGTCTTTGCATCTTTGATGCTTAGTCGAACACAAGGTGGAGGGGTGATGGGCCTCCTGTCCTGTCAAACTTGTAAGTTTGCATTGCCCCGTGCATATGAGAGGTCAAATATATGAATTTAGGCCTGACGCAAGCATACCTTGTCTCCAAATCCACACATTCGGGCGCGTTGTGGCTGTTGCACAACATGAAGTCTGTCGGCTCCCGGATTAGCCTTTTTTTAAGCCCACAAGACGGTTGACGACCCTTAGCCGAATCCAGCTGAGGCTTGCAGTTCACAACTTCCCAGAAAGAAAGAAAAAGGGTCAACTTACGAATAAAGTCGGCCTTGGCCGTCCTCAGAGCACCAAGGTGTCAAGTTTATCCTTTGCTGTTCTAGTTGCTCCGAGGTGAGAGGTGGGCGCTCTTGGGTAGCCGATCCCGATTGCGAAGCTGTATCGCTGGCAGGCGGCCCGGACTGTGCTCCCACTTGCATTGATCCTATATCCGAGTAGGTCACGGATGGAGGAGGCATTGACGGGAGGGGCACTGGGTGGCCTGGATATGAATTGGCCGGGTGAGGTGGGTGCATGTCGGGAGGCATGGGCAGCTGGACCTGGTGCTGATGCTGAACTTGATGCTGATGGGGATGTTGATGAGGATGCTGCTGCGGCTGCTGATGTTGCTGCTGCTGGTGCGGGTGGCTTGGGGGATACGGTGGTTGATGCATTTTTTACGGCAACGGGTTGCTCCCGACGTGAACGAGCCCTTGAAGCAGCTGCTCGCGATCTTTGCTAAGGCGGGCAGATAGATGTCTGTTGTGTGGGTGCGGACAGGACCGGGATATTTGTATGTTGGCGGAAGCGTGAATCGGGTAAGTCACACGCTTTTTAACACTCCCGGCGCCACTACCGTCAAGACTCCACGCCTTCACTGAAGCCTAGAGATACAGCTGTCACGATATGGTATGTGGTGGGCAGGCCGTTGCTTTTGAGGCGCATTCAGCGAACAAAAGTGGGTGCGCAGGCGCGGGAAGTCGCGGTGGAATAATGCTTGGGTGAGGGGCGGTCTTGGATACCTATGGGGGTTCGAATATGGCCCAGCGTGTTCTTAAGGCGGGAAATGTTATAGGCAAGTATAGGTACCGACTGTGGTCATGAGCTCTCTAGTTTGATATTGTCCACCAAAAAAAATATAGAAGCGGTTGGTTGGGAGGTTCGCCGTATTATATACTCATGCGCCCTTTTGATCGTCTGCTCGCCCTTGTTCCCAGACAGGTGAAACAGTGCTTCTATTGTCGAGCGATGCAGTTGACTGTCAACGATGGATGCGGGAGTTGTCCGTCAGTGCATTGGATCAGGTTCGGAGATCAAGGTTGTGGTGTGGGGAGAAGCTGGAAGGGGGTGGATGACAGAATGGCGCAGTGGGATGGGGGATGAAAGACAGCGTCCGGGGCAAGACCTCAACGCCCGGGGTTTACCTACCAAGCTAGGGTCTGATGCTCGCTCAGTGCAGGTCCACTGCCTGCCCCTGCGACGACGACCGACTAGGTAAGGAAGGGTAAGCTGTGGTGTACTTCCGGGGTACTTGGTCGGTCGTGATAATGGACTGGCAGCTATAATAAAAAAGTGTCGCATATAAAATCCCCATTGCAGGGCCAGGAGGGCCAGTTACATCCAAGCCAAAGCGCAGGGCAATATACTGTGCAGTAGAGCGCTTGGCGTGATTTTTATTCAGCCGCAACCATAAACCTTGGAGTTCCCAGGCTGCTGACCGTAGCAGAGCCCGGAAGCTAAGGCAAGGCACGGGGCGGGTCACTGGGCATGTATCTGTGGTTTCCACCTGGTGGAGATGACAACGGGCACCGGCCACCGGCCACCGTGCCATCTTCTTTGTTCTTCCGGAAGGACGGTATCGAGCTAGCACAGACTCCAGACGGCGCTGGCGTGGTGCAGGTGCTCGGGCTGATTGCCATCGCTAAAGGCTTCCGGGATCTTTCTTTTGCCTCGAGCTCCTATCTAGGTCGTGTGGAGAACTTCTGGGGAAAGCTCTATCGGTGCGTGCCCCTGGTGACGGCGTCGTGACGACGCAAAGTGTCTCGACTCAGATCGAAATGTGTGGTCATCAGACGTCTCTGACCCAGCAGCCTGACTAGTAAATAGATAAGCTTCAGCTATGTAGAGTAGGTACCTACCCCTCAGCGGGGATCAAAAATCGGAGAAGCTTTTGATGACCAGAAAATTATGGTATTGCACCGAACTACTAGACTAGGCTCGAGACTGGGCTGCGAACGGAAGACAGTGCGCAGTTCATCATACATGCGTACGTTCACATCCACATCAACCATCCCGGACCGGCAATGTCATCCAACCCCCCTCCCCCTCTGCTGCCATCCATCCATCTTCGGCACGGTTTGTGTGTGTCGTGCGCAACGGGGACGGAAAGGAGACAGGGGTGACCCCAAGTTAGTTACAACTTACCGGGGTCTCGTCCCTCGCCCACTCTCATGGGTGGGGTGGCAACCTACAGATTTATATGAGCAGGTACTCGATGTTGCAGCTTGGAGTCGCTTTGCAGGTCACAGCTTTCCATCCAGCGCACGCCCGTTCGCGGAATCATCTCAAGATCTTTCCGCTTCTGTTTGATGTCAAAACCAGGCCACTCCAAGTTGGGACAATCCAGCAATTCTGTACCGCTTAAAAAGATATGGTGGGGTAACTGGGGTTGATTGCCTTTCCCCGCTCTCCGCGATCCTCAAACTTGACTTTGTCCTTGACAGCTTTGACTTGACTCGGTAGGGCTGACCTGCCCAGCGGTGGCTTACGGGTTACCCAGAAGTACAGACTGGCCTAGATACACCAAATCTTGCCGGCAATGCGCGGAATGGCGGATGGCGATAAGGAGCGCTTCTTTCGAGGATGGGGTATGATGACGCATAACGGTGCCCAGGTGGGCGTCTCATCAGCGAGTTTCCTGCTTGCTCACCGGTGCGGCAAACATGGTGGTGCGCTCTCGGTATCATTGGTCAGCTCACACTGTATGCGCGGCTCGACGGGCAGAAGTGTTTTCCCACCTTCACGGTCTGTCAATCACAAGATGGTGTTGGAGTAAATTGCAATTAAGCTCCCGCTGCAGACCCTGGCAGCATTCATCTGCCAGCAAAGGCAGGTCCTTCTGGCAGAGCCAGGAATTATCGAAATGCCCATCAGGGACCCGTCCGCACCACCTGCCGGCATCATACCCAAGGGCACTCTGAGGCTTCCGCCGTTCAATGTCAGTGCGGCGCCAAGTACACGGAACCAACTTGCTGCTTTCCTACTCGATGACAGAAGCCCCCTCTCCTGCTCCAACATCCTTGCCTTTCAAGGCTATATCTTGTGTGTTACATGGAGGCTCACATGCCGCCTTGAACCAATCAGAGCTCTCGGACGCACAATTGGAGCTGTCGCTCTCCTTGCGAGTCCATGTGGTGTTGTGGCGGCAGGACCCCCCCGGACTTGGGTGTCCAGCGTCCCTTTTGCTTTGTTGCAAGTCACGCCGTCAAGGCCCGATATTGAGCCCCTCCTCACCTACTGTGGTAGGCATCTTGGTAAGTAATCATCAGCTCGAGATCCCCCATGAATCGAACGACGCCGCCGGCCCGCGCGGTTCCAAGAATAGCATAACCAAGTATATAAAAGGAATATCTCGCGTGACTTCAAGTTTCTCGTTTCTATTCTCTTTTTGGGAGAAACAGGGAAGGTCGAGGGGGAGCCCTTCCCAGCTGCTGTTTACGGTTCCAAGGATGCATGCAATTGCAATCTGGAGGATGACGGACGGACGGCATTGAATTTCTGTCAGGTGAAGCACAGTGTACAGTGTCATTCGCCCTGGCTGCTCTGTGCGCACAGACCAGAGCAAGGGCGATGGCGTGAATCTGATGGTGCTTCCCCCGATGTCCCAGTGCCAAGAATGATGAGCTCGAAGATCCCCCAAATGAGTCGGAGAAGGCCCAAAGTGTACAGTCAAAACCTTTGACAGGAACCGAAAGCGGTTGCCATCTGAACTCCCGGGTTTTGGAGCAGCACCCAGGCTGCAGTTTACGTGCGCCAATCAATCCCGTCAATGTCACCTTTTTCCTTCACGCAAAGTACCCGTGGACCTTTACAACATGACTGGAACCACAGTATCACAACATCATCTTGAATGCAAGCACAGACAGGGCTCTCGGAAGGACGGAGGCCTGCATGCCAGTCTTAATCATCATCGTGTGTCTCTTCAACACCGTCTTTTCACCACTTCTTATCCGACAGGGAACATTCTTGCACGTGGGGGCGTAAACTACTGACGCTGTTCACCATGCCTTTCAGCACCGCAATATGGACAAACCACCAGCCATACCAGGTTGCACGATAATCTGTCTTCTGTATTTACCCATCCTGTGGATAAGAATTTTTTTCGAATATTGGTGCAAGTTGCTGCTGTCGTATCGAAGCATTTGGAGAAAGCTTCTAGACGTCCCAGATCTTTGCACTTCAAACACCCCGGGAACTCCCTTTTCCGTGCGCATTCATGCGATATGCAGCAAACGACTGCACGAAATTGACCACCCGCACTGACATTTATAAGGACGGATATGCCATGGCGATCCGAGATTTTCCACTCCCCCGCGCGAAGCCAGATCTCGAAAGCACCTCCCTGGCAGGTCGAGGTTATGTGGCCGTGTAGACTGCAATGCTCGCTCTTCTTCCCCGGGCTAGAAACTGGACAAACAGACCGACTCGACCATGTTAACTAAAGGGAACTGGGATTAAGACACATCCGATTTGGAGGCGGAGAACGCCGACGTCGCTGTCTAGCGACTCGTCTCTCAAGTCACTTGCACCCTTCCATCTGCAGTCAGCCACATACCAAGTCAGTTGTCTTTAGTACTTCGTATGTGTTCCCTCTCCTGGTTCGATTCGGTACCGTGGAGGGTGACTATCTCTCCGCTTGACATTATCTAACCAGAGGCCCTCTGCAGACATGACACCGCTCGCCTGCCAATCCGAGCACTAAGGCACCACCCTGGCCAGGTATCTGGCGGTATCTCCTAAGGGAAAGACACACTCTAATAGTTACTGCGGATATTGCCTGTGAGGAGCTTGTACGAGGACACTCTGGGTGGCCAGCATTGGACACTATGCTGTATCCCCCCTCCCCCTCCCCATCCCGACCCTCATCCCCGCCACGATTCCGGACTCCTCGCCGCTATCTTAGTCAGGCATTTACTTTGTCTGTGAGTCTAATAACCTACATCTCCCTTCCGTCCCTAGAAGTCGGAAGACGATCCAGTGACATGGATACATTGGTGTTTGCCTTTCCTTCTCTCACTCTTCTCCCGCTTCCCGTTTGTATCTTCGGCAGTCTCCCAACGGCAAGCAACACATGCTCGTGAGGTTTGATCACGGGCCAGTTGGCCTCAAGGATAGCTGCATCGTATCACATTTCGATCAGCGCCACAGCGTGGGGTGTCGGGTGTTTGAGGAAGTCGGTTGAAACATTCAAAAGTCTGGCAATGAGGCCCCGAGGTCAATGGTCATTCCAGTCAAAACGAAGAGGCCTTCAAGCTCTGTCGATGGGACGAAGCCGTTTTCTGTCAGCTCCACCCCGCTTGTGACAATGCCTCTTGGTTCTGCTGAGAAAATCCAGGCAGATAGAAGCAGCCGAGCCAAAGAGGAAGTGGCCTTCGGGACTTGGCTCTCGCGAATGTGGCCGGTTTCGGTACCACGATGGTGAATTCTCTGGGTCTTGCCGCTGGTGGAGCAGAATATTGTCCAATGAAGATCACATGTTGTGGTGCAACCGCTGACGGACCACACCAGACTACTAAATTCTGGCTCTGCTCGGTTGCCCAGCTATAAGAGGGATATCAATAACAGAGACAGCATCAACTGGTGTGGCCAGGAAAGAAGTGGCACACAGTGTGCAGTAAGCCCCTATCTCATAGGCGGATGCACACATGTACCCACCAGTACTTGGATCACGCGTCAGGATGAAGCCATCCTTCTGCAGAGGGAGTGAGCGCCTGGGGAGCAGATGAGTATTTGAAGGATGGTTAGGCCGTGGGGAACACCCGCTGCTCAGTCTGGGACGGAAAGGCAACCATGGGGCCACGCAGCTCACTGCGAGGCAAGAGGTTCATTGCAATCCCATCCCAACAGTAGAGCGATCTCATTGGGAGGATACAGACAGAGGTCTGGAAAAAGAGCGGAGCTCCTTTCCGAAGAAATACAATCATCGGCTCCCCCGGTGGCAATACTTGGTATGTCCCTGGACCAGAACAGGCTCCGTTCTGTTACCCTTGAAGTTCAAATACGGTACGGCAGCAATGTGTGGGGTCAAGAAGACCATCTAACAGCCCATGAAACGGCCTGGGAAAGTTGTTGAGAAACCAATAACCCGCCGGAGTGGATAATCTGGGGGCGGTTGGCTGGCATGTTTACAGTTGCAGCAAGAAGCTGTGAATAATCAGGGGAGAACCCAAGCCGCTTGCTGCGGTTAGGATCTCGGGACCCCTTCAAGTTTGATCCATGGTAGGTTGCCTGCGAGATAAACGCTCGCCGTACCCTTGCTTGCTTTATTTGATGAGGCTCTCCATCCTTGGAGTGAGATCTGTCGTGTAAAACCTCTTACTTAGGCACTGGATAAGCAGATATTATATCTCCAGTCAGATCTTACCAAAGATTGAAATTCACGTATCAGGTCTTCATTGAAGTGAAGTAAACCTCAGCACCCCCGGAGATACATCAAGAACTTTGGACAGAGAGCGGAATCAATGTAATTACAGCGCACGCTTATTGATTATTGTGGTTTGCAGGAAGAATATATCTGTCGCTGACAAAGCCTGTGCTGAGTTTGTCTCGTCAGACCTGCATTGTGTCAGAGGGAATTTTGGATTGTCTTGAATCCGAGTAAAGCGCAAAGTGTTCTAGAAGTTTGATGATCTACAAACGCCAAGTGAAGGAGATGCGAACATACAACAGATGAATGGATCTGATCGAACGGCATGAAAGAGCGCCGACGACATCCTGTTCACGCCACCCCTGTCGGATCTGCATCGGCGGCTTGGGCACAGAAGATCATACAGACCTGTCTTTATAATGCACGACAAGAGCGGGGAGTTCCGCGAGGAAGCGTTCGGCACATGAATCGACGGAGGATTCGAAAGTCAAAGCATATATGCTGCGCAGGCACTTACTTACGCCGAGGCCATCGCCAATCCATTCAGGTAGCATACTCGCCTGCTTAGCGAGCTGAGATCATACACTTACCTTACTGATTAGTCTTATTCTCTTATCACACACTTTCCTTTTTGGGAAACTTGTTGATTACCTTTCGTCATAGGACCCAACGCCGCACGCAAAACTATACTCATCCATTTGTGCTCCCAATGCTCGTCAAGTCCCCATCCAGAGCTTTCAAAACACAGCCAATCCCTTTTTGAAACGACTATGCATACACATGGATGCTACTGATCACCGCCGTACATGTCACGATCACATGCGCCCGGGTCGGGTTCTTCCACACCGAAGAGGAATGCCAACGGCCAAGCCCCTCTTCCCCGCTTCTCATCAACATCAACTCGGACCCTTCGCTTACCCTGAATGGCTTCAGTTCACATGGGATCAAGACTAAACAAGACACTTCAAACAGCCTTCTCTTCCCGATTGAGCTTTTGAAGGGATATTATGGTAGTATCCAAACCCCCTCGTCCGTGATCCTTACCTCCAGATCAACCCTCATCGTCAAAATCGCCGTCTTGTTCGAAACAGACGTCATGGCCCTAGTCTTCTCTAACAATAATACAAAAACCCACCCGTTCGTGACAACTCGCAACACAAAACGCCTTCCACAGATTCAACCGAGTCGGTACTCGTAGCCAAATATATCTCAAGACATATCAAATCAAAACCAGGTTAGCTATCCCAGCAACGACTCCATTATGGTATTGAACATCCCCTTATTCTTCTCGTGAAACCATCCAAACAAGCCCACAATATCCGAGCGTCTTGCTGTCCTCGTCGTCGTCATCATCGTCGTCATCATCGTCGACACATACATGTACGTAAACACATCGTCTTTATGTTGCATTCATCGTCTACCACACGGTCCAAACAACAAATCGTTCCAAAGCAAAATGAACGGTACTCAGTACCTACTGTACCCAACCCGGTATCTACATATCCCGAGTCCGTGAAACTTCCTATGCGAACCCATTGACTAACAAGAAAAACAACAAAAAACCGCAGGATGACTTTTGAAACCCTCGTGCCCATTCAACTCGTTGCTCTGGTCGAAAAAAGAAAGGAAAACCAGACAGCACGAGCTCACACGTAGGTATGGTAACACAAGGAAGATCCGGCTCAAGCACACAAATCACTCCAGCTCAACGAGCTTTGTTTTTGGTCGCACCATTGTCACAAAGTCTTTCTTTTTTATTGTAGATAGCTCGTTGTGGTTTGTTGTTTAACTGGGCTGAGCGTTAGTAAGGAGGTAGTGATAGTTATACACCCCATCAAGTCACCCAAAGAGAAGCAACATCAATCTCTTCACACATTCAACAACTTCTTAAATACCGATATCAAAAAGTGGTCAATAGATAGGTACAGTACTTTACGACAAACAAGCATTTATTTTTTGCGCCCCCTCCCCCACACACCCCATCTCCATCTTCCTAATCATGTCTGAATCCCCCTCCCCCTTTTTTTTTTTCTTTTTCTTTTCTTTTTTTTCTTTTCGAGTTCCATCCATCCATCCATCCAACCATACATTTTCTACATGCGTCTCCCAGTCCCTAATTGGAATAATGTTACACGAAGAAAAGAAGAATACAAAAAAAAAAAAAAGTCTTCCAAGGAGAGCTAGTTAGAAAACAAGATACCAAAAAAAACAAAAAAGCAGTGTAAGATACCACTGCCAATCACTTTATGTAAAAAGAAGAAGAAGCTAGGATACCCCTCATGAAAGCCAAGAAAAACAAATCCAACAAACAAAAATCGCCCGCAATTGCTTGTTTTGTGTGTGTGTGTGTATCTGTGAGTGTGTATGTCTTTGGCTGTATGCTTTCTCTCTTCTCTCTTTCAAAGGAAATTTTTTTCAAGATGTCAAGAAAATGACAAGTGGTATGTAGCTTCCTTTCCGGCCTCCTAAACCTCCCATTCCCCCCCGAGTCCCCAAGCCAATCCCATATTATCCCATTTCCTACAACTCGGTGAAAACAAAAAGACATTTGCTCAGAACGCCATGCTTCGTAAAGCAGCCAATCCCCTTCAAGGTAGATACTTGTACCGTGATGATCAGGAATAAAGAAAAAATAAAAAAGCAAAACTCATCGTTTCCATTCGCCACGCGTAAAGCCTCACAAAGCAAAGGAAAAGAAGATAACCGCTCATGAGTCCGCAAGTTTGGCAAAATGCTTGGACCAGATCCACCCAACGGTGTTTCCGGGATCGTCTTGGTTCTTGGCAAGCCATAGCTCACCTTTTTCGGCAATAACATCAAAAATCTGTAAACTGATGAGTAACAGAATCATATAAGGTTTGGGTGTGTAGCTTACCTCCCCGGCCTGGTATGTCAAATAAGGATACCCGGCCTCGTGTTTGGTCGTTTCAATGTTAAACTCGAAGAGTGAAGCAGCCAGCCAGAGCACCCTGTATCCCGAATCGTGTCCCCGATTCGTAGACGAGGCCCGAGACGGCATTTGGCTGCCTTCATCAGTATCAATTGGCAATGCAGAATGAAACAAGCCAGATAGCCGGCGTGTTTCGGGAGCGTGGTAGGCCGAATTGAAGGTTGAGTTGGAGTCTCGCCGGTTCAGTCCAACGGAAAGAGGGGTCGACTCGGTGCTTTGACGAGGAAGGCTGTGGGAATCAAAGCTGCGGCCAGTGCTTGGCCGCAGAGGCAAGCCAACTGCTGATCTTGATCCATGGTTGGGGTCCGGAGTGATAGGCGAGTTGGAGGTTCCCCGAGCATGTCCAGCAGTAATACCTGAATAATAATCACGATAATAGTGCGCGGGACTAGGCAGAGCGCTGCTGGCGGGGGAGAGGCTGAACTGGCCGCTATTTCGCCTGACGAATTCTGGAGTGGGCAGAGTTGGCACGTGGTCGCTGTTGATGGACAATCCTCTACCGCGGGTCGGCAGAAGGTCATTTGGCCGTGACTTTGTCCTTGAGAGAATGGAGGAGCCATCATCCGTCGTGGAGTGAGAAGCTCTGTGCCTGAGAGTGGGGTTCAAGATCACAATGGCCATTGCCCTTTCCTCTTGTAGCATAAACTCGCTCTGGAATGTCGACACAATTTCGGAAAGATCGGGGACATGAGCCGCCGCATCCTGAAGGGGCGCTTTGACTTTCTCTTTCCAGATGAGGAACCAAGCAGTCTGTATGCTTATAAACTTGCCTAGACAAATGTTACCAATCTTGGCAGTCATTGCAGACAGCTTCGGCAGTTCCTTCTTCAGGGTGTCGTTTAGTGCCTCGTACTGCTCGACTAACTCCATGAGTTGCTTGTCCACCTTCTTGCCGTTGGCCTTGAGCTGAACAAACTTCTCATAATCGAGACGACGTTTGGCCCTCTTCTTCATTGCAAGACCAGGGTTGCCATAGCACTTGATAACTTGCTCAAAAGGTTCAATGACATGCTTCCGCACATCGGAAAGATGCTTCTCAAGCGCAGTTTTCTCAATGTCCCTCATCGAGACGTTGAACTGAACCCATTTGCTTTCAATGTGTGCATAGTCTCTGGATGGTTGGAGACGCATAACAAGCTCCATTGAGGAAAGATACTGAAGAAACTCGTGAACATATGTGGTCACGTTCCTTGTGTAGTATTCCACATCGCGCAAGACCACCTGAAGACGGAGATAGTCGTCTCCGAACTGCTGGTGAAGTTTCTTGTACTCCTCATCCTCGGCTGTCTTGGTGCCGGATGCCTGCAGCTTGTCCACACGCTTGCCAAAAGCTCGTGCTAACCCAGCCCTAACGTCCGAGTCCTTGCGCTTCCTGTTACCCACAATTTGTCCTACCAGCTCATAATTCTTCTTTGACTTGTTGATCTCATCAATAGCATCAATCACCTGCAATCTTGCAGCCACCAAAGCTTCCCGATCCGGGTGATCGGCGGGGGTGTATTTGAGGAGATGAGTGATGATGTCCGGATACTTGGTAATACGCTGCATGGGTTTGACGAGGAGGGAGTCCAAATTCCAAGCAGATGTCAGTTCTTTGGCCACTTCGTTGCATTCATTAAGCCAGAGCATGACCGTCTTGTCTTCCTGAATCTGGACAAGGCGCTTGGAGGAGTGATCGCTAGAACGCAAATAAACCTCATGCACAGCCTTGAGCTGGTCGATGCTCTTGGAGAAAACGGGGCCAACAGTCGTAAGCCGGTCTTTCTCGTCATCTAGTTCGGGCTTGTTTGATGAATTGACGGAACTTAGTGTTGCGGAATCAGAATCCTTCAGCGACGAAACCGTAGGCGCCCCAGCTGCGGGAGCCAGAAGTGGCGATCTCCTGGCTTTCGGGGTGTACACACTCGAGGCACCTTCCTTAAACTCAGCGAGGAATGCAGCATGGAAGGCAATGATCTCGTCTGTGTTTCTGAAAATCAACTTGATAGTCTTGCTGTCGAGGTTTGGGCAGGCCTCGGCAGTGCCCTTGTAGATCTCCTCGACCACACTCATATCTCTGACGAAAGCATCCTCAGTATCAATAAGCTCACGAATAACCAACTGCCGTTGTCTGAGCCTCTTCTGTTCTTCCTGTGCCTCAGCAGATAGCGACGGCCTCCCACTGGCCACCTCAACCGTAGTTTCGTTCAGGGTTTCGTTGACCGAAGAGCTTGACGGCTCTGGAGTCTCCAGAGTCTCAACAGTAAGTTGCGAGGCCGAGTCAGGAGGACTTGCGGCTTCGGACAAGGCCTCCGAGTCCGCCCGTTCATGCAGATAACTGTTCGGCCGAGTATCTACCATGTATACGCTGTTGTTTTGCTCGTAATCAGGCTCAAATTGAGGCGGAGGTGGTGGCGCATGATCAGGCAATACCGGTATTTTCTCACTGTACTCAGGTTCATAGTCCTGAATGACGTCCCCAGAAGTATCACAATCTGCAAGATGATTATTGCTGTTCGAACCGTTGAGCATGAGAGGAGTAAATGCACCGGATCTGTCAAGTGGCGATGCTTCTGGGCTCTGCGTAAATCGTCCCAGGCCGGAGTCGCGCACACCGCGATCGTCAGTTGGGAGTACGAGTTGGCTGTCTCGTCCGTGAGAATTATGGGATGTCGAGCTTGGCACATCAGCATCGCTCCCGAATGAGAAATCTGTCCATGCAGAGTGCTGACTCAAACGGTTCCCAGGCGCTAGCAATGAAGGAACAACT
This sequence comes from Cladorrhinum sp. PSN259, assembly GCA_033725935.1. Lineage (NCBI taxonomy): Eukaryota > Fungi > Ascomycota > Sordariomycetes > Sordariales > Podosporaceae > Cladorrhinum > Cladorrhinum sp. PSN259. The sequence goes on along the minus strand of MU867064.1, from coordinate 46,502 downwards.
AAACCATGTGACGTATGTGAGGGTTTTGGGTACTCTGTCAGTGGCTGTTGCTGCGTGTCATAAGGAGCCTCAGTATCTAAAGACGTGAAGGTCGAGTCGCGCAATCTCGCAACGTTGTCGCTCAAGCGCGACCCCACATAGAAATCCTCAATACGATCCAGATCTTCATATCCGATCCGATGCTCTTCGAATTTTACATCGCTCAAATGGGGAGCCACTGGAGCAGTAATCTCGGGGGTACGGGTGACCGGGGGCTCAACTTCTTGAGGAAATTCGGCTGCCGACATGCTCGCATGAGATTGGTCATTGTGCAACGGCCTGAAATCATTCTCGGGACCCAGAATCGTCACGGTAGTTTCGTAGTTACCAGATGCGAATGTGTAGGGACGGAGAACGTAAGCTTCCTCGTCATCTACCGCCGGAGCCGAGGTGGAGATCTGCTCCGAATCGAAATCGGGGCGGGTCGGGGTAAGTTGAGGAGATGCCTGCAGCTCCGCAGACGTGTCAAGCGAGATTTTGATGGATACGCTGTCGTCATCCATGCCATCATCGTCGAAGGGATAATGATATGATGCTCGTTTGTGCAAGACGGGAGTGGCGCCAGACTGCTCAAATACCTCTTGTTCTGGGACATGCTGTTGCTCAGAGATTTCTGGTTCGAAAGCAACGTCGGTTTGATGTGGTAAACCAATGCCCAGAGCTTCGTCGATTGCAGCAGTGCTTGTTGCTGTGGTTTCTGGAATCTCAAGCTCAGTTTGCTCGTCATCAATGTCAAACTCAGTGATGGCGCTGGTTTCAGAGATTGCTGAGCACGGTATCTCTTCAGATTCCAGAAGCGGTGAACCAGCATTGGGGAAGCTGCCAGGTATTTCTAGCCGCAGCGGTTCCATTGACGCGGTGGCTTGAGCTGGAGTTGTCGCCAGCGCGGGTAACGCACTCGGAGCGGTGGTTTCATCAGGTGGTTGTATTAGCACGGGTATCTCTGTTGTGGCCTCCACTGCCTCTTCTGGTTCTTCTGGCGGATCGTCCCTGTCGAAGTGTATTTCAGCCATCCGATGATTATCGCCAACTCTGTGCGGTATCGTGGCGGCGGCCGCTGCGTTGGCATTCGCGACAGCTGCCATGGTGGCCGCTTCAGCTTCCGCCTTTACTCTGGCCACCACCTCCAGCTCCTTCTTCCTTTTTTCCGCAGCAGCTTGCCGTGCTTCTTTTGCTTGACTCTCCCTGATTGATTTGCTGTAGGCAAGCTTTATCGTCTCTCGCCTCTGCGCAAAATCGATGGGCCCAACGGATAGCACCTTGCGCCTTCGCGGGGCTGGCTCCTCGGCCTTTGAGGTGGCCCGCAGCGGCTGCCTGTGAGGCGACCCGCCTCTTTCAATGGCCCGCATTCTCGATGCTGCGGTCGTAGCAGTGGCGACGGATTGCCGGGGCCGAGAGCTTCGAAGACTAGGAGAGAGTTTTGGCGCGGGAACAGACACATAGGCATTGAGCCGGCCAGTACCCGAGGTGGTGATGTTGGATGGTGGGGCTTTGCGGTTTGATCCTGTGGTGCTTGGTGTTTTTATTTGGGTGGCTCCTGTTGCTGTGGCAGAACTCGTCGTGGGGGTCCTTGATCGGGCGGCGACTGAACCATGCTGCCTGGATGTCCTCCCGCTGGGGACCCCATACTTCATGGTAGATGGAGAATTTGGGCGTGTCGACCCAGGGCTTTCGTGGTTTGCGCTTGAATTACCCGTTTTCTTGACCATTATCGGGAGACGAGATGTTGGAGAGGTGGGTGACGTGGGCGATATTGGCGATGCCAAAGTCGAGTCGATATGGCGCGGCATAGTGAGCTTGGATGAAGCAAGATCGCTCTGTGCCCGCAAGTGATTTTTTGGTATCCTGGAAGCTTGTTGATCCGGACTCCTTTGGGTAGTTGTTGCTGGTGTGCGATACCAATCAGTAGGTGATGGGGGCTCGATATCCGGATCCGAGAGGCTTCTCATCTGTAGTCGAGAGGAATTATGGTGGATATTGGATTCGGATGTTCTCCGAGGCCGAACATTTTCGATACCGAACCCGGCAGTGACGGAGTCACTCTCCCCCGGGAGAATTTCTCCAAATAAGAGCCCATTTTGTCGCGTAGGAGCTGCCTGCGAGCCCAGTGCCTCGGACGACACTCCTGTAGATGGCGGGTATGCCTTTGGTTTTCGTGTTGGCGATGCGCGCTGGGAGACAGCACTGTGAGGTCTGCTTACCCTACTAGCAAACGACTGGGAGCTACTCGTGGTATGATCCTCAGCGACAGGCTTCGGTCGCTGTGTTCCCCGAGACCCGGCTGTTCTTCCCGCTTCGTGCGTCCCGTCTCGAGTTGTCGACGACCTCAGGGTCGAGTGCGACGTCGCACCTCCCCCAACACCACCCGAAGTCCTTCCGTTTGCGCTGCTTGTGGACCTGTCTCGGCTCGTTCTTGAGACTGGTTTTCGGGCCGTCGATGAGGAGGATGGCGACGTCTGATCAAATTTCTTCTTGAGGTCCTTCACACTCGTCGGAAAACCCCCGGCGGACTTGGCCGGATTTCCAAGGCGGTCGTCGGCAGGGTTCGAGACGGATCGATGGCTGGGACGGAGAGGGTTTCGTGGGGCAGTGGGGTTGGAAGAGCTGTGTTTAGGTGTCGCACCGTTCCCGTTCGACCGCATCGAAGGTGTTTGTCGGGTGCTGGACGAGGCCGCCGCCATCGGGGGTTCTGTTAGTGGCGGGGGTTCATTCCCGGTCTGCTGCTCGCTTTGGTAGCTGCGATAGAAGTCGTCGGGATCTGCAGAGTCGTCGAGAGAAACGTCGAGGCCGACGTTGGCGGCGAAGACATGTAGGTTTTCGGAAGCATACGGATTAAGGGACGGGGGTGCTTGGTGGTGGTGATCACTTAGGCCATCCTCGGGGCGATGGAACTGGTCGAACCGGTCGAACTGATCGTAGTGAGAGTGGTGGGACTGGTGGGAAAGATGGCGCTCGTGAAGATGCTGCTGTTGCTGCTGTTGCCGATACTCAAACTGCTGTTGTTGCAATTGCAATTGGCTCAGGGAGAAGTGCGAGAGGTGAGTCTCCTCGTCGAGACTGCCGCTGCCATCGTCCATGATTTCGCTGCCCGCACTCCCATCACCCTATTTGTTGAAACACTGAACACCTCCTGGCGCCTTGTTGACTGACGTTGCATGCAAACGCCCTGCTTGGAAACGACAGGATTTGCGGAATCAATGATCATCGAGATCCATGCGGGGGGCCACTGGGGGACAGACGGAATCCTGGGGACCTGGGATGTCGATTGTCGGGGCTCATCGACGTTGATGTGCTGGCAAGCAAGAGGATTGGTTGTTTGGAGAGGCGACCGGGGGTCCCCTGGCGCGACCGAGAGGAAGCAACCTCCATCAGCCATCCACTGCGGGCACTGGGGCTATCCGCTACCATCCATACCACTTGCTGCAGCCCGGCGGCCCACCCAGACTGCAAAGATGACCGCCCAGAGCCTCACCCAAGAAGAGATCATTGTGAAATGGTTGAATGGATGCACACACCATTTTCTTTTTCCCTTCATTTTTAGGCAGGTGCTGCCTATGTTTGTGGTGTCTTTGTAGGTGTTATCTGAGGTATGCAGGTACGTACATATATGTACGGAGTATGTATGCATTATCAAGGGCCTAGGTCTCATCATCCTATCACTGTATGGAATGCAATCATTGGTCAAGTTGTTAATCTCGTTTTCTTCTTTTGCGCCCTTAAAACTCCTCCGTATATCTCCATTGATGTAAAATTTTCGCCGTTGCTTTTCGGTCTGAATAAAAAAATTTTGGTGCTCCCCTCAGAGCTGACCTGAGACGAGCTGCACCGCCGGAAGTTGGAGGGGTTGATGTGGATGATGGTCCTTGAATTTTTCCAGACGTTCGGAAGATTCCTCTTGGCTTATTAGGTTCCAGTCGTGCTTGTGCAAGGAGACGGATGTAGTGTAAGGTACCTACTGTACGTAGATTACCGTACTAGCTTCATGTTTGCGTTACCAGGCTGAAGGCTGCTGTTATTAGAGATGCTTGGATTTGTCTTTCAGTTTAACGCGGGATGATATCCAGGGTTACGTTCAGGTGCACGGAGCTCAATTCCCAGCTAGATTCCAGTGATAATATTGACCGAGATGGACATATCTCTGATCACATCAAAGTGCTCTGTGCGAGAATTGCATATAATTGCCTGTTTTGTCGAGCTAGCTCCTCGGGTGGTCCGTCCTGGCTATCTCAACGGTATCTGCAGCCAAGACAAGCACATTGCGGCGGGTTTTCGGCCGATTGACAGTGCCAGCAACAAAATTTGCGCCGAAACCCTACTGCGCTCATGATCCTCTCAGACCCTTTTTGACCATCATCACGGCAAGTTAACCTCGAAAACGAATGACACGTGCTTATGAACCCCGCGCCTCCATCTCTGCGTGTTTCCTGTATCGTGTTCGACGCGAAGAGGAAACTAGGCAAATGCATGAATATCGATCCTGTTTCGCTGCCCAATGACGCCACTGTTTGAGATGCTTGGGTAGCTCGTATCTCCCCAGACACACCTGGACACACATTTTATTGCGGTTCTACGTACATAGAACTGTGCCACTGCCACAGCACGACTGGTGTGTGCCGGCATGAGCCGTTAGGAACTGAGGCGGCACGGACACTCGTTTGTGTGAAAGAATTAATAAGGGAGAAAAACGGTTGACGCGCCGACGCGCCGCGACACGGCTTCTGGAAGAAATTCAGCGAACCAGGGCTGGTGCCGCTTTCTGGATGATTTCAACAGGTCGAGAAGGTCCAATCATCACGTCCCTACCTCGAGCTTACCTACCACACCCGCGGTTCCCGTCTCTCCTACCTGCAACGGATTCCTTTTATTTCAAATTTGATTTCCTGAAAAAACTTGCATTCGACTTTTTGTCCTATCGCGTCACCATCCCGCGTCCATACGATCCAATCGTCCAGTTTCATGTTATTGATAGGCCACCGAAACCCCAGCTGCCCTTGCCATCTAAACCATATATAACCGTTATCAATGGAATCCTCGACATCGGCGCCACGGAAAAGGAGCCGAATGGATGGCTCCGCTGATCTGCCGGCAAAGCAGGCAAAGAAGCCAAAGAGTGGGCATGAGCAAGCATGCAACGTCGGCCGCGGCTCCGTTGTGAGGGATACGCTGTTGGCTCACTATTACTCTGACGTGCAGACGTTGCGTCAATATGCTCTCGCTAAATTACCAACGACTTCACGCATTCGACGTAAAAAGCTATCCACAGCTAGTGACGCCCTGGGAAAGTTCCTTGACAATACTCTTGTAGCCAGCCGTAGCAATGCCCAGGACCAGCAGCCCGATTATCGCTGGGAGAAGTGGGTGAGCTTCTCCCAGCGAGGGGATGAATCATTCAACATCACAATCTCGGCTGGCTTTGAGACGTCTTTATATTCACAGCCCGAGGTAAGACTGGTTGGCGGATGAGAAGATGACCGCGCAGCCTGTACTTGTCACTTACACGGTCCTTTACAGATTGTTCAGTTTGTTGTTTGGCTGTTATCCTCCAGAAAAAAGGCCGGGGATCCTCTCAAGAACCTGCTATGTAACGGTTCTAGTGAGCAGGTCAAAGCTCTCAGAGAGCATCCGTGGCCGCAACTGCTCCTGTTGTTTGGGCACGACGGCGAGCGTATGATGATTGACCTCCTGGTCGATTATGCCATATTTTGCGCCGTAGAATCTGGCAATGGGAACTTTTATCAGCTTGCCGGAATCCCAATCTCAGAACTTACGCCACTGGGTATACGGCCTGTAGACAAAACTAATCCGTTGCCCCCGTCCGAAATCAAGTTTGTACGAAGCAGGATGCTCTATGCTAGAGCTGCGCTCAATGCTCGCGGCCTAGTCCATTTCGGCCTTCGCCATATTCGTAGGTTTTCCTATTAACCTGACATAGTCATAAAGCTCATGTAATTCTAGATGTCTTGAACAGATTCCCCTACAAGAATTCAATAGGGAATGACGAGGACGCAAATCATGAATGCATCGTGCACATACTCATGTACATGTTCCCTCGGCAATTCAGCCTTCATAACGTCTTCACATCAGTGGCGGACGGCAAACGGACGGCCCAAAAGTTGCAGGACTATACCCTTCGTGAGGAGGAAATATCAGTCAGATTCCCAAAAATTGATGTCAGAGGAAACCCCACAAAGAGACATGTCCCCAAGAGGCTTAGGAGCTTGAAGCCTCTTGTCAAACGGCTTCAAATTTTGCATGGCCGCTGTGCTTATACGGAGATGATTCGTCATTACTGTCCAATTAGGCAGTTCGATGGGCAGAAGAGCGCAGGAAGCTCTCCCCAGTGTCTCCGTAAATCTCGATGCACGTCCCAAAGTGAGGTTGAGTTCTCTTCAATTACTGATTTCGCTACACCGATCTCAGATGTCTCTGCCTTTTGTCAGGCTGTTATATCCAAGGTCATTCCCAACGAGTTTTGGGGCCAAGGTCCAGCGCAGGAGCATAATAAGAGATGCTTCCTGGGGAAAGTCCACCATTTCCTGTACTTGAGAAGATTCGAGAGCATGTGCCTACATGAGGTCATGCAAGGTATGAAGGTGGGTTAATATTACTTGGTGGACGGGATTTTTTGCTGATAAAAACACAGATCCAGGACATCGAATGGCTCACACCTCCGAGATTTGGCAGCCAAAAGTGCTCGGGATCAGATATGCAAAAGCGAATCGAGATATTCTACGAGTTTCTCTATTATGTGTTTGACTCGCTTTTGATGCCCCTTGTCCGCAGCAACTTCTATGTCACCGAGTCCAGCTCTGACCGATGCCGACTGTTCTTCTTCCGGCACGATGTTTGGCGTTATATTGCCGAACCAGCCATGGCTTCGCTCAAGACCAAGATGTTTGAAGAGGTAAAAGTTGAGGACGCTCTTCGGATCTTGGATTCTCGCAAGCTTGGCCTAGCCTACATCCGTCTTCTCCCAAAACAGATCAACATGAGGCCCATCATGAACTTGGGTCGGCGAACTCTCCCAAAAGGTCAGAAGAGTGGTCTCAGTCGGAGTATCAACTCTTATCTGAGCCCTATCAACTCGGTCCTCGACCTCGAAAAGGTACGTGTAGGATTTCTCATGTTGAACTACTGGTCACTAAAAAGGATTTGCTCGCAGTTTCAAAACCCGAATCGCTTGGGTGCTTCTCTGTTTTCTGTGGGGGCCCTCTATAGTCGCATCAAGGAGTTCAAGTACCAGCTTGATAGTGGACGAACGCGGCTCTATTTTGCAAAAGTTGATGTGACAGCAGCATATGATACGATTCCCCAAGACGCCATGATCAAGTTAATACAGGGCCTTCCTAGTCACTCGCGCTACCGGATTAGCAAACATGCCGAAGTCTGCCCTCTCAAAACGATACAAGGAAGCGGAAGCCTTGCGAGGGCCTCCAAAAAATGGCCTGCCGTTGCCAGAATTGCGAGCGACTCGAGAAGTTTTGCTCAAGCACTCGAAGAACTTCACGCTACCAGAAGGAAGAACACAATCTTCGTTGATAAAGGACATCAAGAAACTCACAACACCCAAGACCTTCTGGCTCTCTCTACCACTCACATCAAAGAGAATCTCGTCAAGATTGGCAAGAAATACTATCGTCAAAAAGCTGGCATTCCCCAAGGATCGGTCATATCATCCACTCTTTGCAACCTCTTTTATGCGAGCCTCGAACAGGAGCACCTGGCATTCCTCTGGGGCGATAGCGGTTCGCTCCTTGTGCGCCTGATTGACGACTTTCTGCTCATTACCACCTCGCAGGAGAAAGCCATCAAATTCATCAACACTATGCACGCCGGAATTCCTTCCTACGGTGTAACAGTCAGTCTGGGCAAAACTCTAGTCAACTTCCCTGTCAAAGTTGACGGGATGTTGCTCCCAACACCTCCCACAGATTCTGATCAATTCCCTTATTGCGGCCTCCTCATAAACACCAAGACTCTTAATGTTACCAAACCAAGCGATAACCCCAGAGATTCGGTAATATTCAACTCACTTACCGTTGAATTTTCGCGCTGTCCTGGCCAGAATTTCAAGCGGAAAGTCATCAATTCCTTCAAGATTCAAACCTTTCCGACTCTTTTCGATACCTCCCTCAACACGAGACAAACAGTCCTTGCCAACTCTTACAAGGCCTTCTATCTCACAGCCACTAAGATGTGGGCATATGCAAGGTGCCTGTCTAAATACCGACAACCCGGGGCGGGTCTGGTGGTTGACACAATCAAGGCTCTGGTTGATGCGGCATTCTTACTAATGACGAGTAAGACGAGAAAGAAGAGGTGGCCAGGTTATGAATGTTGTTTGGGGAGGGGTGAAGTAGCATGGTTAGCAATGATAGCGTTTAGACAGTTCCTGGTCAAGAAGCAGACAGGGTATAAGGAGGTGGTGGCGTGGTTAGAAGAGGAGGTTTTGAAGCTTACGAGGAGGAAGAAGAAGGGGATGGATTGCGAAGTATTGGTCAATGTTGTGAAAGGAGTGGATGTGAACTAGGAGATTCGAGGGTTGTTCATACATGCAATCTACAATGTCTATATATATTAGCAGCGAAGGGTGGGTTTAGGCAACAATGTCAACAGATTTATGAATTTCTACCAGACTGTCGGCCGGGAAATACCGGTATAAGACTTTGACCAGTCGGATACAACTCTTTTGATGGAGAAAGTAATGGCCCCGAAAGGATTTATCACAGAGGTTAAAGCTTGATGGAGGATCCTATTCTGTCGGATTTTTTGGCTCGTCAATATGTAATAATGTTGGAATAGAATGGTAACAGACTGAAACTGAAAATAATCTACCTAGTAGAAGGGAATTTACTTTCAATAGATACTTTCGGGAACAAGAGACTCTTTCTGTGGACTGTAATATTTTTTTTCCCCGCTTCTTTTGTCTATCAACATCAGTGCTACAGATGTTGACAGTCTTTCCTAGACCCCCCCCCCCCCCCCTTTCCCCCCTTGGAAAACAATTGATGAATTCCGATTGCTAACTTCCGACCTGATATGACTCTAATCCTCTGAAAAGGCTCTCGCCAGCAGGTATTTATCATACTCTGATTCCAGACTCCCCCCAAGTCCTCCCACTGTACCAACTAAAGCCATACTCCCCAGCCCACCGCCACCAATTCTCATCTCCAGGCGCGGCCCCCCACCCAAACACCAGCCTCAGAACTGACACGGGGATGGGCTCAAACATCCAGACTCCGGCGGCACTCATATCATCAATAAACATCCACCCTGTCAGATGCAACCACCCCGTGACGAACAAGATATTTCCTAACCTCTGCGTCCTTTTACTTAACAACCACCACCGCGTCTTGTAGTAAAGAGCAGTCTGAAGCACACAACCAAGGCCCTGCAGCACAAAAAATATGACGGGTCCCCAAAACCATGTCCTATCCCTGAACGCGCTGGTCACTCCTCCGCAGGCGTGCAGGATTCCACTGAGCAGGAAGCCAACCACCATCTCCAGCACCGCTCTCTCATTCTTGTCTCTAATTCCTAACCACCTGACAGGAGCGGTGAACCCTTTTCTGAAGGTTTGATGCCACCAGCCCCCCCAGAAGCCTCTCATCCCCTGATACAGCACGTTCTGCTTAAACTCGCCAAACAAGGTCGGGTACTGCCATAGCTCTCCTCCTGCGCCCAACGCTCGTGTCCCCAGCAGGAAGACGCAAAAGAGTTGGTAGACGTATGTGTAAAGGAATAGCGCCGCCGCGATGCCGCTTATTGCAGCTAGGGAGCGCACAACTCCCAACACGGGCCACGGCAAGCAGGATAACCAAGCCGGAAGGGGTTGCGTATACGGCCGACCGTAAGTGAAGTACGGGTCCTGGCGCACTGTGACGGTCCACAGGTCTAGGAGGAGGTAAGACCAGGTAATGTGCAGCATCCGGGAGAAGAAGAAGGAAACGTAGGTCAAACTCCGGTAATTGCCCCTGCTGGTCCGAGCAGGCATCTTCGGGTCAACAGGAACTCGATAAACAGCACGTGGTTTACCATCTACACGAATCTCTACCGGCACCAACAACGGAGCAGCATCAAGGGGAGGAGGAGGAGGGAAGGAAGGGACGGAGGACGGAGCGGCCCAGTTCCAGCCCGTCCCCCTAAAGCTCAACAGCAGCGCCGTAGTCCATCCGAGCCTCTTCAACCAACCCTCTTCCTCCGGGTACGGCTCCCAGACGTAGTCGTATTCCCAGGGGCGATGCGACTCGTCAAGGTGTGGCCCCCTCGCCGGACTGCGCGACGGAACCCTGACCACCCTCTGCGCATCCCACTGCGGTTTGGTAAAGATCAAAAACGTAAGCGACCACATGATGCCCCAGCTCGCCACGAGCCCGACGGCAAACCCGACAGCTTCATTGGCCGCCGAAGTATTGGTCAAAAGCTCGATATTGATATAGGTGCAAAAGGCCGCTACAGTCCATCGGTACGAGTAAAGCCATGGTCTGTTCCTGTGCGGGATGGACAAGTAAATCAGCGGGAAGATGAAGGCGCCCGCGAGGCCCTGGGGAATCAGGAAAGGTAATCTCTCCCGCGTCGCGACAGATGAGTAGAACAGGTTGCGGTAAATCTGAGAGTGGGCGGCTATGAAGTTGCCGCTCTGGTCTGGGACCGACATGGTTGCAAGGGTGAAACGGGTCGGCCCGCTCGATTTACCCACCACCTAATTTGTAGAAGGTTGGGCTTGAGGTGTGGTGTGATTGAGATTATAGGCGAGCATTCGCTTGGAAACTTGGAAACAGAATAAAGAGAGTTGGTTTCTGCGGTAACCGCCCCCTAAAAGATGTATGGATGAAAGGTAGATGATGGGGGATCATAGAAATTGACGTGTGAGACATTGATCACCACTTTTTGCCCCCGAAGTTGCACGGCGCCCAATCAGCCCCAGTATATTTCGGATCTTCCCGTGTTAAAATCGCCAGCCATTTTCGTGATACATGGTCAATCGGTGAGCAATTGGTGACTTGTCACTTCAAACATGACACCTAACAGGCTGACAATACGCAGCGAGTGAAAAGGTTTTCTTGGAACGCCCGAGACAGGCTTCATAAAGTACCCGTATGCGATGTTTGGTTTGAGAGTAACAGAGTTAGCCCCAACCTTCCTGCCACTCAGGTTCAACACTCTCGCCAACTCTCACAGTGGGAAACTTAACCTCACCGCCACTTTTGCCGGTTACGTACCCCATATGCGTCCCGAAGAAAACCTTGCCATCAAACCGTCTTGTCTTGCTTAGCGTCACGAAAGGCTCCTCGCTCTTTTCGGCAGTCTCCTGATTGATGCACACCATATGGCACCGTCTGCAAGACCCTAGCATCTCATACTTGTGGCCTGCGATGCGTACACTTGGCCAGCTATCTTCCGCGTACGGTTCCATTTCAATTGGAGCATCAGCCGCAGGTGCAATTACGATATTGGCGCGAAATACTGCAGCTGATATATCTCCTTTGGGGTGTCCGGTACGTCTGATCTCTCTGTTAAGGGCATCAAGGCTGGGGAGGGTGATGGCGAGTATGGGGCTTTCATTGGAAAGGAGGATGCGTCGCTCTACGGCGGCCGTCGTAATAGTCACAGTTCTCTCTGTATCAGACTCTGGCGGTGATGGAGGACCGGGAAATGACCCAGGAATTGTGAAAGAGGGCGGTTTGCTTGATGCCGTTGGCGCAAGTCCAGTCTGATGCTTCTGTAAATGTGCTTTTGAGTGTCGCGTGCTTTTGCCCTGGCCACCTGGTGGAAAACGAGCCAGCATGCAAGGCACACCCAAAACCCCTGAGAAGAAGTTGTTGACTTCGGGTACTGAGTAAGTTTGTGCCATAATCTCCTCGCCGCAGACTCGTGATGATCTTGAGCGGAAGGATACTGTATCGTGGAAAAGAGAAGGATTCTTGGACAGTGGTAAACTGATTTCACGAGGTAGATGTGACGGAACCTTCCCGACATATGCAACTCGTAGCTTTCCTCGTTTGAAGTCTAGGGCAGGTCGAAGAAGTGCCATTTTCGGGTATCGTTTTTGACTCAGTGCCTGTCCAGTGCCCTGATGAACTAGACACCATTCTCTGTCCCAGGCAAGACCCTCTGGCCTTACTTCCCAATCGACCTCTGGGGGAACCTCAAATCCGCCACAGCTCTTGATCGGGTATATAGATATGCTGTGCACAACCAACTGTGGCTTGTTTGAAACTTGTAGGATCTGCTTCGAAAGACACGACGGCGGGGATAAATCCCGATAAAATTCCGATACAAAATCCACAAAGCTGTCAACGTCTGAAATGGTGCTCATGGCGCCTAGGCTGGCTCGAACAACACCGGTGGGCTTGCCGGCCATGATATCGTTATCTGTTCCGCACCGGAATCCGGAGCTGAAATTTTGTCTCATCTCCCAAGGTTCAAGACCTAAAGCTGAAGCGATACCGCCTGGGTTGCAAACACCGCCCGTGCGAATGTGAAATCGTTTCAAGGTTGCAAGCTTTTCTATTTCCACAAGGCTTACCCAGCCATCCTGGATGCTGCGGATATTGAAGGCAACTACTGGTCCACATCCCAAGCTGTTGTCGGCATCTGGAGAGTAAATAGTGCACACAGGCTTGCCATTTCCATGCCGTAAACCCTCAAGTGCTCGATACAATCTCTTATGCAAAAATGCGGTGTGGGCTGAAACCTCATGCATGGTGCCGAATAATTGCTTGTGAGTATCCAAGGCGGCATCGAGCGCTATTATGTTGTGGATAGGCAAAGTCCCGTATTCGAGCCGCTCGTGGAGAAACTGAGCTTTTGGAGCATGCCATTGCTCCTTAAGACACACTACCATATCGACCGTACCTCCTCCAAAGTATCTCGTTGTGAGGAACGCATCTTCTGCTTGACGCCTCACAATTAATGCACCCAGATCTGGAAACCCAAAGATCTTGTAGAAGCTGAGGACTGTAAAATCTGGGGCCGTATCAGCGCAACTGAGGTCCAAGGGCGAGGAGCATGCAAGGGCTGCAGCGTCCAAGAGTGTGTAAACCTTCCTGCTCCCCATTTCAGTCTGTTTACGGACTGTCTGGGGCCAACTCAGAGGGTATCGGCAGCCATCCATATTTGACTGCCCAGGATATCCAAACAAAATAGGACGTTCGGAATTGCCACCATCATTCCGGAATGGACAACTTCCAGCCGCCCAAGCTTCGACCTGTCCGTCGTCCACGCAGACACTATTTCGAGCCTCTTCTCTGACACCAACGAGACTGGTGTGGCTTGCTTTGTGGTACGCAAAGTCGAAACCATCAGGAGCAGCCCTCAAGGCGTCGGCAACAAGCTTTATTCCGGCCGTTGCGTTTGCCACAAACACTAGATCAAACTCAACCGGATCGGCGTTGAAGAACTGTAGTGCTCGAAGGCGAATATCCTCAATTCTTGAGGTCGAGAGTTGAGAAGATGCCGAGGCTGAGTGTGGATTCCCCAAAAGGTTTGAAGTCATATCTCGGGCGAACTGGTCGACCAAGGACCGTGAGTATGGTGTTGTGCCGGCATGATCAAGGTATATCGATCCTGTGTCGGTGAGCAAGGCCGTTTTGTGGCAAAAGAGAGTCAAACTGGCATACCATTTAACATGGGATACTCTTCATTTCTGAAGCTTTCTACCCTGGCGTTGTAGCCGGCATCTCCTGGTCGTCTGTTTGTCTCCATCATTGGAACTAAGCTATGGCGTCTGCCTCTTTATCTTCCCTTTAACCAGAATACAAATCCCAAACGACGACATTTGAAGACATGAATGATGAGAGGGTTGCGAGGATGTTATAAATCTTATTGAGGGAGACATTCTAGAATCTAGTGCATAAATGGCAGGTACCTGAGCTTTGGGCAGAGACCCGGCCAAGGGAGGCGGATGACATCGGCCAACGCCTGCCGGCCCGGTGCATTGGGGGAACGCTCTTTGTTCCACAGTTCGGACGACGGAGTTCGCCCCTTTCCACTGTGTTTGGCTGACGCGGGGAAGTGGGCCTCTGCAACAGTGGGGAGTTCGCGCCTCATGCCTCGCCAGCCACATGTGGCTAGGTAGGCATTCTTTAACCCAGTGGATCCTCCAGTCACTAGGCTTAATTGAAACGCGCCGAAGCGCGCGACTTGAGCCCCACTTCAGACGCGCTCAACGCGTCTCGTCAGGGGTAGGAGCGCGAAGAATCCATTGAACAAGCGGGTCTTTCAATGTCTTCCTTCCTTGTAGTGCCCTGTCCCTGCCTGCTGGCAATTGCAACTTGAACTTCTCTCCACTCATTGAACAACGTTGTCGTTTCCTTTTCATCATTCTCGAGAACCCAAGTCGTCATTTCCAGCATCGCGTGTGTTTGTTTACAAAATGGTATCGCCAACTCTAGGAAAGAGAACCCGGAGTTCACGGGAGACGGGTACATTCATTTTCCTGAGCAATCCTTTCGGAAGCCCCGACTGACCACTTCCTTTCTGCAGAGTCAACCGCGACCTTCGAGCTTCCCACAAAGCGCACTCGGCGAAACCCCCGAAGCGCAGGTGTGAACGACGAGAAGGAGAACAACCCGATCCCGAGCCCGGATGTGCTTCAAGATGAAGAGGCAGAGGCAGAGGAGCGGGAATCATCGTGGCGCAAGCAGAACCTCAAGGATGTACAGAAGACACCATCTAAATCCCTGGCGAGAAGAGCCTCAGTCACCAGTACTGTCAAGAGTACGAGGAGTCTTGCGCCTGTTACGCCCTCAACACCACGTCACTACGATGCATTTGCCGCCAAATCGGGGACCGCGACCCCTCGCCATCGTGTCATGTCGGTTGGAAAGTTCTCAAAGCGCATGACTCCACAAACACCTCTTACTCCTTCAACTCTGCAAACCATCTATCACCAAGCGCGTCAATTGTTCTCCCGTAGTGCAGACCCCGGCCAGCTTATTGGACGTGACGATGAGCGCGCACAACTGAGGGACTTCCTTAGCCGCTGCAAGACTCCCAAGCCAAGCGGATGCCTCTATGTTAGTGGGCCGCCAGGTACAGGCAAGAGCGCCATGGTGAACAGCATCACGGACGAGGCGGCAACAGAAATCGAATGTGTGAAGAAGGCATACATCAATTGCATGAGCATCAAGTCTTCCAAGGATCTGTACATTGCTCTATTGGATCAGCTCGAAGGCGATGCCGACCTGTCGGAAACTGACGCAGTAGAGGCACTGCAAAAGCTCGTTCTGCCCAAAAAGAAAAACTCCGAAAACAAGGTCTTCCTGGTAGTCCTGGACGAAATCGATCACATCCTGACCCTAGACCCCGAGAGTTTATACCGAGTCTTTGAATGGTCCCTCCAGAAATCCTCCCGTCTCACACTCGTGGGCATCGCCAACGCCCTCGATCTGACCGACCGATTCCTCCCCAGGCTCAAGTCACGGAACCTCAAGCCCGACCTCCTCCCCTTCCTCCCTTACACCGCGCCCCAGGTGAAGCAAATCATACTCACCCGCCTAAAGTCCTTGGCGCCCGAAGGTTCTTCCCCAGATTTCGTCCCTTTCTTCCACCCAGCAGCCATCGAGCTCTGCTCCCGCAAGGTATCAACCCAAACTGGCGACTTACGTCGAGCGTTCGAGATCTGTCGGCGTGCAATTGACCTTGTCGAGAATGAAACACGCCTCAAGCATGAGAATGAAGTCAAGGAAAATCTCCTCCTCATGAGTCCCTCCCGCAACCAGTCAGCCAAGAAGGTAGTCCTGGGCGAGAACACAAACCTTGCTTCTTCCACCCCTCGCGCCTTTGGAGGCACATCGATCTCGGCAGCACTCATCAAATCCCTTCAGTCTCTCACAATTGAGACTGCCCCCCGCGTTAGCATCGCTCACCTCAACAAAGTCACTGCCGCCGCATTCAGTAACGGCCCTACCCAAAGACTGAAGATCCTCAATCTTCAGCAAAAAGCTGCGCTGTGCTCGCTTTTGGCCATTGAGAAACGGAACCGCGCAGCGATCACTGCCACGACCTCCAAATCACAGGTTTCTGCACCGACTATTAAATCACTGTTCGACGCTTACTCAAAACTCTGCACCCGTTCTGACTCGGTTCTGCATCCGCTGTCCTCTTCGGAGTTTAGGGAGGTGGTGGGTAGTTTGGAGACTTTATCGCTGATTACGCAGGTGGATGGGAAAACGGGATCATTCACTGCTTTGATGGGTCAGACTCCTGGGCAGAGGAGGAAGAAGAAGGACGTGTTTGGTAGTGTTGGGAGTGGAGCGATGGCGGATGATAAAAGGGTTGCTAGCTGTGTTGGAGAGAAGGAGATGGAAGGCGCGGTCGATGATGGGCTGGGCAGTGGCATATTGAAAAGCATTTTGAGTGGGGAGGCGTTGGACTGGTAGTCGAGGGGCGGTTGGCGGGAAATGGTTGTATTGTGTGTTGGTTTCGAGTTGGGTTTGATGGGTGCCACGGAAGGATAAAACATTGTTTTTGTGCAAAGCCAAAAGGGTTGGCGTGATTTCGGAGTGATGGGGAGATTTTTTTGAAAGTCTTTTTCGTTTTCGGTTTGACATAGCTCGGCATCTCCGATTTGAAAGAGCCAAAAAAGGGGCATGGCACGGCATGGCATGGCGTTGGTTGGTATCTGGCTTTTGTAGTATTATCAGAAAAGAAACCAGATGGATTTCTTCGGATGGTGAAATGAAATGGGGAGGGGGAGGTCAGGATAAAATACTGTAGATATAAGAACGGATGGATATAATCCGATAGACAGAGGAGGTCCCTGCCTATTTAATAAATATACTTGTCAGATATGTCGATGGTTGGGTTTGAGGGTGAGAAAGTGGATGTTGTGATGACTGTCAAAGCCCAAAACCATATCGGCTGGCACTGACAAACATGTCAGTCGCCAGGCCAGCACAGTGTATAAATACCACAATATAAAGCCACTCCCAGCCAAGTAGGTCAATGCTCTTCTGGATAGAATAAGACGCCTCCCTCATCTCACAAGAATCTGCTGCTGGCGCCATAACTCTTAGAGATTCCTGGGCATCTCACTGATACAAAACAGCTTGGAACGTTTTGGGAAGCTACAGTTTACTCCGTAGAAAGAGCTTGATATTTAGGAGCGGAAAATGAACAATCGAGCGCTTAAAAAAAACAGGCCAGAGCAAAAATCAAAGGCCTACTCCGTTACTACATTGAGGCGACATAAGCCATGCCATGACCCCGCGAACCGAAACTCCAAATAATTAATGAGACAAACCAGGAAAGAAACGCCAACACCACTCAACAGATTCCCACCCAGCCAAACCTGCAGTATTCTATCTCTAAAACCTCAAAACAGTAATCATTCCCCTATAATCCTCCCCAATCAACCACCTCTCATCACCGGCAATATACCCCTTTGCAAGCAGCTGAGACCACATATTATCAGGAAACTCAACTTCCTGGTGCCTTTCGGATTCATTCCCTCTCCCATCACCAGTACCGGTACCAGCACCACTATCCCGCCTCTTACCTTTTCCCTTCTCTCCATCTTGATCAGCGACGGTGGCAGCCCCCTTGACTGAAATCGCAGGCCGGATATGGACCGAAAGCGTCTCAAGCATAAAACAATGCCGCGCCGTGATCCTCACTCCGGCTGCGAAATCCACCATTTCCGAAACAGTCAAGTACGGGAACTCCTCATGCCTCCAACAAGGCGCCCAGCCTGGCCATCGGGATGAAGAAGAAGCCATCACTGTCGTGACACCACTACCGGGATTTGGTGAGCTGCTTTGAGTATTGTCAAGAACCCACGGCCAGCCCGTAGCTGATGCCGAAGGGCGCGGGCGTAACGAGGCAATGAGGTGTTCTTGGCTTGCAACATTCAAGGCTCCGATAGGCTGCGGAGGCCAGATTCCCGTTGGTGTTGTTATGTTTGTGGCATTGTCAAGTCCGTTCGCTCCGGCCACACGTCTGCAAAAGTTCATGTTCACATCACCGTCTGAGCCGCACTCATCTTGCCAGATTGGTCCCATTACCGGGCCGTCGATGATGGCTGAGATGATCGGCTCCGGAGAAGATGATGATCCAGAAGCGAGATCGGTCGTTGACCTGGCTGCCAGGTTGGGCGTGAAGGTATCAGAAGATGGTATGGGAACCACTGGGATGCCCGTGCATCGTACGAGGTGGACTCGTGGTGGACTTTGTTCGTCAGTATTGCCATGAATATGCACATAAGCTCCGTGTGTTTGCTCGATGCTTACCTTAGTGAACTGTGTTGTCCGTCTGCCCATCGGTGCTCCTCTTCAACCACATACAAGTTACGATCATCCAAAGCCAAACTCCTGAGTCTCGGTGTGGCTCTCTGACGCAAACCATAAAAGTCAAGTTCTCGCCAGGCCATACGCCTGACAACTTGCGGCCCAGCTGTTGCAGCCGCCAACGAAGCTCGTCTCGGAGTTTCTAGGTCAGAGCTCGAATCGGCTGGCTTGTAAACCTTACTTGATCCACTCCATAAACCGGTTGGAACCGGAGTGGAAGGAGTACGGCCGATTCCCGGCCGCTTCCCGCCCGTTGGATCCTCTGATGGCCGATACGGACTCGACGTAGAGATGTCCCACACAGCAAGCTGCTCAATGGGATCATCCTGATACAGTGATCGATTTGGCTGCCAAAAGTACACAGCATAGTGCGTTGATGTATGTGCCGAGAAGAAACGGTCCGAACGATTGAGCGGTAGACCAAGAAAATGCAACTTGAACTCGGACCTGAACACAGCATTCCAGTTCGTTTTTGTTCGAATAACATCAA
This sequence comes from Cladorrhinum sp. PSN259, assembly GCA_033725935.1. Taxonomy (NCBI): domain Eukaryota; kingdom Fungi; phylum Ascomycota; class Sordariomycetes; order Sordariales; family Podosporaceae; genus Cladorrhinum; species Cladorrhinum sp. PSN259. Next base: position 27,683 of record MU867064.1, on the reverse strand, counting down.
AAACGGTGACGAAGTGTCGATGGACGACCTCTCGATCATTCAACTGGTGGTACGGGTTTGCTTCGGCCCATTCAAAAAGAAGCACCCCCTTTGCTAAACGAACACGGCGAATGTGTTTTGACCGCACATCGAACGGCACAGGAGTCTGCTTGCCAGAGCACAAGTCCACAAGATGATAGACGTATCCATTACATTCGCCAAACGGAGTAACGCCACTTTGTTGAACACGTACGGCCGCCGGATACACCAAAACGCCATCCTCCTCGCTGTACCACCATTGGGGATCGGAATAGTGGAAGTTTGATGTCTTCTCATTCAACCGCAGGAAGCGGTTCCACGGCGCAACACCCCAGAAAGAGAAGGCAGAGCCGTGTTCCCGGTCATTCGCAGCCATTTCTAGCTTCTCGATGGTTCGGTATTTTGCCTGGTTGAGGTTACCATATCGTTGTGCCACGTCGGCGAAAGTCCCTGACCACGGCGTGCGGGATTCTTGAGTGACACATAGGAGCTCTTCTTTCAAGTTGTTCGGTATGGCTGTTGCCGCCGAGCGTGGAGAGGTTGAAATGAGGGATGCTGCAGCAGTAGCCAGTCGTAGTTCCCGGCATCGAGGAAAGTTCCAGCGAAGCAGGAGCAACGATATAACCTCGTCCGTGAAGGCGGTGTGCCACCGGCGGGAAACAGATCGACATCGCACACATGTTGGTGGTGGTATGTAAGAGATGATGATAAGAAAAAGATCATGGGGCAACTCTGTGATGTCTCTCATCTTGATGAAGAATGATGAACTATTTGGCGTTGGGATGGTGTGGCCATCTAGGAGTGATGATAATGAGCTATCATATCATCAAGAATATACTCAACGGCGAAGATCCGTTCCGGTGGACAATGTTTCACAAGCGGTCACATTAGATGCTTGGCACCCGAGGCCGTTGAAGGAAGCCCTCCCGTCTTCGCCCGTCTTGCAGCCGCCAAACTTGAGTCTCTCGCGAAACTGCCCCTCACCAGATAATTGGCAGTCTCTGACCCTGCAGTGCAAGCATCATAGAAAAAAAAGTCTATTCAGGCAAAGTCATCCGGTAGCAGCATCTTTCAGAGAGGGGCAAATACCTTCCTAGACAGTCAAGAAACACCAGAATGTGCCAGTCGCCACTGGCTGTTTACACTGTTTAGAGGTAAAACTTCCAATAGCTCCGACAAAAGGGGAAATGTGGAGGTCTTTGCGACATCTGACAGACAGCGGGCTGCGTGGACGGCGAACCCCGCAGGTGCAGCAGGTGGGGTCAAACCTGTCACCGACTCACCGCATTGGGGCCCTGGGGGAGGAAAGGAGATTTGGCAACGGCAAATTGGATCCCAAATTTCTCAATGATTGTGAGGCCTCATTAACATACAGGGTGATCTGTATGAAGATGTGCACATTATTTATTCAAATCACAAACCTAAACCAAGGTCTACGAGCGGATATCCCACCAGGTCACCAACAAACAACCTGCGTTCATTAACCTAGGGATCCTGTTCAACCCTGACGATCGATCTGACATGTGTCGCCAAGTCGATGCCAAGTACTGTGACTAGGTCTTGCTTGTTGTGCCATCAAATGTTTTGATACCTGGTATGAAGTTTTGTCTTGCGAGGTAGTGTCTGTTTGGCATCAGCTCTGTCAGTGCTCACTCTGAGACAAAGATATTATTAACCACGGGGTGTTGGCTGATTCCGTGTGTCTGCAAAATCTGTGCCCGGTTTCCCGGGGTGGTAGTATCACCTATCGCACATTCCAGTTATTGGTGCGATTTGTTATAGTGTACACGGAGTACGGTCATCAAATAGCATGCAGAATCACGGGAATGTAAAATGGGCACGGATCGGTCGGAAAATGTAAGCCATCCCAGGAACCATTGACCCGAGAAATCAAAGGGTATTACCATAGTATGATTCTTGTATGGTGACGCGCGTTGGATTTTTTTTGGGGGGCTCGAGTCAAGCTTTCCCAAGGCTGCACCCAACCCCGCTCTCCCCGGGGTGCAGCGGCTTTTCATGCTCCCTCTCCTCTGGCCTTCTACGACGGGACTCCTTTCTCTTGGCATACATAGACCTCAAGCTTGGCAACCAGCTCATCGTCCAACTCTTGGCTTTTTTATACTGTAGATACCACCCCTCGCTGCCACCGCGAATTCGACCCGGCCGGAGGCTTCGAGGCACGTCCCGACCGCTCGCCCGCGTACCCAACTCCCCCCCGACGCTGCATGCTGCATGGGATGACACACCGGTAATTGACCACCCGTGGACGACCTCCCCCCAGGAACAACACAATTACGAACCCCCTAGCATAGATGGGCTACTCCAGGTCCGCCGACAATCGCGCCGTCGCCCTTGCTCCAGCGTCCGCGACAGAACCCCCAGCATCGCCAGCAATAGCGAGTTCGGTCGCCACGTCCAACCCTCCCGACGACTCCTCCCCGTCGCGCCGCTCCTTTTTCTCGCGCTTCAGCCTACCCCTTCGCTCGCGCGCTCGAAACATCACCGACTTTCATATCCGCCCGGCCGAGCCACACCGAAAATATGCCGCCGGCGATCATGTCCAAGGCGCCGTAATTCTTACGGTCGTCAAGCCTGTTCGTATCACGCATTTGACCGTCGCATTACATGGTTATATGCGCGTTTACAAGGGGCCAAACGTCCCCTCGAACGAGCCAATTATCAACCCTTCCGAAGTCCATGGCCGAAGTGCGCGTCAGAAAAGTCATAGTGTCGGCCGCGTGAACTTATTCGAGGACGAGCAAACACTTAGTGCTGACGGGAGGCTTGAGCCGGGTCGATATGAGTTTAACTTTGATCTTTTATTCCCTTCAAAGGGGCTACCGAGCAGCATTGATGTATGCGGACCTTCAGCTCTTTTGGTCATTTTGCTTGCTAACCCATGCATTTTTGTAGTTTGAGCGCGGTACCATCTCGTATATGATTACTGCAACATTGACCCGACCACCATCCATGGCCACGAAAGTCGACCAGCGTACAGCATGCGAGCGCAAGATTTATCTTACAGAACGAGTCGATATTGGACCTTTGGGTCCACCGCGGTCGCGAACAATTTACCTAGAGCCAATATCGAAACGACCTAAGCGAAAAAGGCAGCCCACGCCCGGCGTGGAAAAGCTTCCGACTCCAACTGAGACAATAGAAGCGGCCTCGGACTTTGATTCCACACGAGCAAATGAAAATTCCACGGAGGGCTCCTTATCTGTGGTTGGGGAGGATTACGGCCAAGGTCACCCAGGCAACAATTCCCGGGGGCTAACCCAGAGCGATGTGCGTAGCATCAGCGGCGATAGCGTTCGCAGCTCCAGCACTGTTCCAAGCAGAAATGGAGATGGGGTTTACGCACTACCTTCGGGCGTCTCTCAGACTGGGAAGAAGACGCCTGCGGTGAAGGATCGGACAATCACCGCCACTGTTGAGCTGCTCAGGGGTGGGTGTCTTCCTGGAGACGTAGTGCCAGTCAAGATATCGGTTCAGCATATTCGGAAACTTAAGAGCATGCACGGGGTCATCGTGACCTTATACAGACTGGGCCGAATAGATTCAGCTCCCCCAGGAGCGCTCTCGAGCGAGTTATCCCAGGATGACCGGGGAAAGGATGAATACTACCCAAAGTCAAAGACTGGACTAGGCGGCCTGTCTCTTTCATCAGCGGGGTCCTGCAGCGTGTTTCGAAAAGATCTTTCCCAGGTGTTTGCACCTTTGATCATACAGGATCCAGAAACTCTCAGTGCCACTCTCACCACATCAATCCGAGTGCCTGAGGACGTCTTCCCCACCATTAAAGGTGTGCCTTGTGAGATGATAACATTCAAATATTTCGTCGAGGTACTTGTGGATCTTGGTGGGAAGCTTGCCAATCAGATATCAGGCAACAAAATGGCTAGCAGCTGGATAAGCAATGCTGGTGGTCCACTCGCGATACCTGGCAGCACTTTTGAAGCAGGCCCTGCTTCATTAACGTCTTGGGGCGCTAGCATTGTTGATACAGACATACTTCGGCGCGAAAAAGGTGTAATATCTGTTGTTTTTGAGGTGGTAGTTGGGACTACAGACAGCAATCGGGTCCGGGGCAAAGGCTCACTAAAACTGGCACCTCCGGTCCATACTGTACCTGTGCGCGAGAGTGAGCTACACGATAGCATCAACTATGACAAACAGTCGCGGGCATGGTCGCCTTATCCAGAGAGTGACCCTTACACGCCAGCGGGTTATCACCCAGACTATTCTCCATACGCGATCCATGCTGTTCAACAACAGTACGCGCCATTTACGCCCATTCAACAATATCCTCCTTGGGATCATCACGTTCCCGTACCACATCCACCACCGCCACCCGCCCCCCATTATATACCTCCGCCAGAAATACGCGATGAGAGTTCTATGACCGAGAAGGAGCAGATTAGGCGCGCTGAGCAGAGATTATTACCCAGCCAGCCCCCAGAAGCAGCGGTCGTCGCGGGCCCGTCGAATTCTCATCCCCTCGTAAACGGGGAAAATATTTATGATGCAGATGACACACCTGAGCCCAGTATTGCCGCTGCCTCTTCAGCAGGCCTAGAAACGCCGCATGCGGAAGCTCCGTCTGCGCCTACGCTAGAAGAATTATCCGGCATGAACGGCGCGGCAATCAGCCCCACCGAAGACAAGCAGGAGTTGGAACGGCGGCGGTTGCTGGATGAAGCCAGCGCTCCGCCAGAGTTTCCAGAGGATTATGACGACAATGGCGGCGAGGGTCCCAGCGCCCCGGCAGCAGCAGCTTCGGGGGCGGCGGCGGTAGAAGTGGGTGATTTTGAACCTTCGGCGCCGGTGCTGCTGGATCATGAAGGAGAAGAAGAGAGCTATGGGCCTCATTATTCTTATGCGAATGCAGGGCCGTCAGCCCCAACGATGACACCGCAGGAGCCCTTGCCCAGATATGAGAGGTGATGCTTATTTTTTTTTGGAATACCTTGTTTTCCGATGGCTATTTTTGTCTTGTTTGTTGTTTGAGATGATGAATTGCCTCTTTTATTGAAGCCTTTTTTTGCTTTTGATCTTTCTTGGATTAAAATGATAGGATGGGATTTCTGGGTTAGTTGGGTTTTTCGATGATATAGTGTATAGTGTAATAAGGCCAGACTTTTAGGGGCCAGGTATATATCCGCTTTCTTTTTTTCCCTTTCTTTGTGCTATCACCATAACTGCATAGCGTATGTAGCATGTCAGCGGGGTGTTAACTGGAGCAATGGAGAGGGAGAAGGTTTATTATGTTTGAGTTTCTTCTATTTCGAGCTTGGGCAGTCCGCGGCTGATGGATGGGGAAGGAATATGAAAGGGGTTGGGGCTTTATAGCTTGAATGATGAATCCAAAAAGATTATCTTTTCAAAATTCCTCAGGCCTCTAGTGATGATTGTGACATATGATTCACTAAACAGGGGTGGTCATCACCATGAATTCAACGAGTGTTTGATTGGAGAGAAAAGCAAGTCATGGAAAACTAAAAGAAACTAAACATGACATGACCCGACTCATTTTCTAGAAAGCGAGTGTTTGTGTGGTATCATAAATTCCTGATCCCTGACATGACCCAAACATTGGGAAAGAGCAGACCCGGATCCATTCCAGTAATATGCTTATAACGACCGTTTTTCCTTCCTGGTATAATATTTTTGAAATTCGTTTCAAGTCGTTTCAGTCATTCATTTCCCTTGAAAACACGAGGAGAGCAAAAAAAAAAAAAAAGTGAAGAATAAAACCCAGGATTTATACCAGCTGACCCACTTGAACTGCCAGAGTTCAATATGGCCGATATCCTTTTTTCTTTTTCTTTTTCCCTCTCCTTCCATCCTACCATCCAATTTAACCCCTTTTCTTCCCCCCCTTGGATAACTTAACCTGTTGATCCGTATCCGTACGAATATCCTCGGTACTCATACCCACCACCGTGACGGTGGCTCGTTGGTGCCTCTTGGTCATCACCACCGATTGCGATCCCAATCTGTGGATGAGGGTGATGAGAAGGCGACGACGGGGGTGATAGCGATAGCGGCGGTGAAGTCCTGCGACTGCTGGGGACGGGACTTATACCTCCACCACTTCCACTTTCACCGTTTCGACTCCTAATCATTGCCGGACTCATCCGGCCAGCATTACTACTACTACTACTGGTCCCGTCCATCTCGACCCTACCCACTCCTACTGGGCTCCCTTGCATCTCTGCGACCTGTCGTTCTTCTTCTTTTTGTTCTTCTTCTTCGAGTATGCCCACTTGGATGTTCAGCCCAGGGGAGGCAGGGATGGTACTAGGCGTCCCGACCAGAGTGGTAAACCCGGAGCTGTTTCTCTGATGGTTCGGGAGGTCGAATTCGTCCGAGTGATGCTTTGCTGGTGCGGCGGGGGTGAAGTGCGGAAGAACCGGAATGGTCGGTTCGAGCTTTGCAGGAGGTGAACGAGGAGGAGGAGGCGAGGGCAGGGTGTAGATTAGGTCGTGTTGGTTGTAGTCCAGCGACGTGGGGGCAGGGGTTCGACGACGCCGGATGACGAATATGACTATGGCTGCCAGGATGAGGGCCACGCAGGAGGAACCGGCTGCGATTCCTGCTATCGTGGTGGTCGACAAGGAGGATGATGACACGGGGGAATGGATTGCGGTGGATGATGAAGTAGGTGAGGATAAGGCTGTGGTGATGGGCGGAGGGAGGATCAGGCTTGCCGTTGTTGTTACGGTCTGGATTTGAGGTGGGTAGTAAGTGATGGTTAAGGTTGATATGATCTCAATCGTGGTCTCAGCGTTGAGGACGTTGGTGTTTGTCTGGATGACTGTCTTGATGAATGTGGAGGTCGTTGATGTGGTGATGAACAGAGAGGAGGTGCTGATTATCTCGGCCGTAGAGGTGACGAGTTTAGTGATTGTGGATGTAGGGGTAGCAGTTGGTAAGGACGATGCTTGTCGGCGGATCAGGAGAACAGAGGAGATGGGGATGAGACTGTGCAGTGCCTTCTTGACAGCAACCTTTTTGTCGGATCCTGGATTCCTGATGGCGAGATGTGCCAGCCATCTGAAGAGCGGGGATACTCCGGGGACGACGACGACGACGTCCTCGTCCTCTCTTCTGGCGAGAGCGGCAGCTGTTCCTCTCGCAGGAGCAGCAGTGACAGTGGTGGTGACCAGGACGATGTTGCTCTGAGTGGCAGCATTGGATATGGTCACCTCGACAGTGGACACAACGGTAGAAGTCTCAAGCTTGGCTATCACGATGGTTGCTCTTTGCGTTGCGACACGGGTCACCGTCTGGTATACGGTAGAAGTGACAGTGACGGTTACAGTAGAGCTATCTAAGACGTCAACTCCTTGGCCTTTGGCTTCAAGATCTCGGGTCTCTCGACTTACACTGCTGGCGGCGATGGCTGGGCAGGTGGTGGAGGTGGAGGAGATAGACACTTCCCCTGGGAGCAAGTCTGCCCATCCTCACAGCACCCCGATCCGCAGCATGTTTTCCCAGCTGGACAGCAACTCTTTTTACCCCCATCTTGACAACAGGTGCTCCCACATCCCTGACAAGAGTCAACATTATTGCCGAAGCAAAAGTTGGTTCCGTTTGCGAGACATTCCCTCTTTCTGATGCTTAGGATGTGTTCTGGAAATCCAACGAAGGCATTTGCACCCGGGACAGGGTCTGTCCAAACAGATCTGGGAGATGGGTTTTCGAAGCCAACAGCGGGCACACTCAAGGCTTGTGCCTGGAAGCCAAAACTGAGGTTGAGAACAACCGCAACCAGTCGGCCCACAACGGACAACATGGCGATGGCATGTCATGGTGCAATGAGCAATGAGCAATGGGTAAGAAAGTAGGAAGGCAGGATATGGGAGCCATATGGCAACCCGATGCCGTGTTTCTTGAGGATAGGCTACGGGTTATACACACCCAACTAGCCTGGTGCGCACCGCGTCAGACGACAACAAATCGTCGACTGAGACATGGTGGGCAAAAGTGGCTTCTGGGCTGCATTATTTTGCACACCGACATGGCAAAGGTCTGCAGACTACCTATCTTCCAAGCTTCTCATACCTTGGGCTCCAGCCAGTCGAGCCAGGGGAGGGGCCAGGCCGGCTTGTATTGGCCAAGACAACCATCTTGATCCTAGAAGAGGCATGTGCATCCCTGACGCAAGCCGTCGGCACCGTAAGTGGCCGAGAGCGTGGGCTGTGCAACACTTCCGATTCTCATGCTCTGGACCATGCAGCATGTTCAGCTCATTGTGTTGCGGGCTGTATTATTGTCTGTGGCTGGGCTGGAAGCTTCTGTATGGGTCGAGAAGCCGACAAAGTAGGATCATCGCGCTAATTACCGAATTGGGATGATGATGTGGCCGGTCTCCATCGCTGGTGTTGCGAAAAATCAGTTGTGTTTTTTTCACGCTACCCAGGCAAGACTCAGTCGGCATTGGAACTCTTTTGCGGTGTGTGTAAACGAAGATGCCAATAAAAATGTACCCACCCTTCTCTCTTGGATGAAACCCACTTGTGGGTGGGTTGGACCGGTATCATCCATTGGGCGGGATGACCCGAGCGTTGGATGGAGATCTCCCCCATCTTTCGCCCCACACTCAGCTGCTGCCCCGCGCTAGACCCCGCCGAGCTGATTGACTGCAGGCCCAGCGAAAAAGGGTTCTAAAGTCAACAAATGTTGAATACCACCAAAAAACCAGCTCCAAACGCGACCCCGAAGAACAACAATATTACAACGGTGCCAACATGGATATTGACGACATTCTCCGCGAGGTAGATCCGACCTTCCATGCGATACCCCAGGAAAAGCAAGACCTCCAGGAATTGACGCGCGCCTGGATCGCTGAGAGATCTGCACCAGAGCTGCTCCCGTATGCAAACAATACAGAGCTCCCCCTTTTCGAGGCATCTGCTAACCCGGCATGGTACATGCAGCTGGCCGGCAAACGGTCTATTCGAGCGCATCAATGACAACATAAAATCCCAGATCGAAAAGGTCGAAGAAATGACGGGCGACATGGACCCAAGAACCAATTTTGCACTCATTGTCATCCAAACCGAGCTCGAACGATACAAGTATGTCGTCCGAAGCTTTCTGCGCGCTCGAATTGCCAAGATCGACAAGCATACTCTGCACTACCTCTCCACCGACAACTTGAGGTCACGCCTCTCGGAGATGGAACTTGCCTATGCGACTCGTCACCAAGCCTTGCTCCATAACCATTACCTATCTTCATTTCTATCGTCATTCCCGCCCCAATTGCAGAACCTCAACGACGCCGCTGGTATCAACATGGTTGAGGCTCCCGACCTCGACGCTGCGGTCTTTATCCGCCTGCTCAAAGATGTCTTTGTCGAAGGCCGAGGTGTTGACTCGGACGTCACCATGGACGGCAGGGAAAGCGACATTGTAATTCTGCGGTGGTCAGATGCAAAGCCATTGGTGGAAGCTGGCAGCGCCGAACTCGTCTGAACCAAGGACGGAAATAGCGCCTGAACTGAGAATGCTATACACCATGTTTTTGGTTCGAGGCCTCTGCCTAGGTCCGGGGAGTATGCTTGAGATCGGATTCCAAGCCGACTTGGGGAGCGGAAGATAACTCACCAGGCCGTCATCATCGGTTTAGGATCTTCAAGCTCCTCAATCAGGGTGGCTCCAAGTATATAATCGCTCTTATTGACAAGCCGACCCCGCGTGGTCAGCCGCAACTATCATTCCTCAGTCACCTCGGCGGGATATACTTGACTGGACCGAAATCGCCGACTCATCCCACACCAAAACTCTCGGTTAGTTCAGAAATTTTTTCTGAAGCTTCACTCGGAGGATTCAGTCTACAAGATTGCCCAGATCATCTTCCAAAACACGGCCGAGTAGATGCTCTGATCAAGATCGGGGTTTCCTCAGCGGATAACTCAGACAATCTTGACAGGAAGCTTTCAATAACATCCTACAGAAAGCTTTTCATGACGTTGAGCTTGAAGCGGATAGAGAATACACCGGTGCCATGTGCTACTTAGATAGGCTGCCAAGAGGGAGAGCGAGGACATTGGAGGACATCAAGAGAGAGGCCATCCTCTCCTGTTCCTGGGTGGGAGAGATGCAGGTAAATGCGCAAGTACCAATGAAGGGAAAAGACGCGTACCGAGGCGATCAATCTCAATGGATGGAAGAGCATGCTTGAGAGAATGGGTGCATGGCGTACGATTTAAGCAAGGCCTTGAGGCAGTTGCAAGGCGAGCACGAGGGTTGGAAGCAGGAGTTTACTGTGGAAGTAACTCCGTCCGGATTCTCTCACCTCTTTATTCAAGTGCCATAAGCTCTCTTGTGCCCCGAACTCGGGTGCTGTCTGTTTTGCCTTGAGCCATCACCACCACTCATCACAGCCCACACCGTCAGGCCTTGGTGGCCCTTGGGTGAAAATCGGAGATTGGAATCGAGCCGGGGGCCGGAGATAAGATCGAAACGTTCGGGTAGTGCAGAACTATTGTGGTGATCCTTTTAAGGCTTCCAGGTTGTTGTCGCAATATCTCATTTAATCGGACTCCATTTGGGTTGCGGTTGTGGAGTTTTGTTTAAATGACCCTGGAGAGTAGTGGGTTTGGAAATTTTACATATCTACCGTCTCAAGACCGGGGTATATGGATGATGATGTTCGTTACTGAATACAGAAAAGAGTAGAAAATGCAGTACGGCAAAACTGTATGTCAGGTCAAATGGACCTTGTCGAACATTCACGTGCTCATGCAAGGAGGGGGTGCTGCTGCTGCTGCTGCTGCTGTTGTTGTTGTTGTTGTTGTTGTTGTTGTCACGGAGACCCTTGGGTTATTGCATGATTCTCGATCAAAAGTTGGGACGATAGATTTTCGGTCAACAATCTGTTTGTCTGCCGTTCTATTTAAGACAAATTCCGTTATACTTTTTCTAGGAACCATTGACTCTATGTGGCTATCTCAATAAAACTCCGTTTCTCTGAGACATGCAGCATGGAGAGAGCAACGGTTGATCGTCAGTATCTAGTGTAGTACAATCCGTAGATGAGAAAGGTACTTGGGAGTAACATGTGTGCGAAGTACCAGTCTTGTAGAAGCTTCTACGATTCGTATTGAGTGGACTTGGGTGACTCCCTGTGTTCGTAACCCAAGAAGCTGAATGGCTATTGAGCAGGCACGAAAGAGAACTTGAAAGTGCTTTTACGAGGCATTGCACCACCAATCCACCACAGCCATTGTTCTCGGGCCTTCTGCAACTCATCAGTCGGGCTTGGGCATTTTCTGTTTGTCACCTGACAATGCATGGCCTGTTCTGTCAGAAAAAAAAATTGATGTTGCCTTTCCGTCTTTGGTTCCTGCCATGTTGGAAGTCCCCATTTCCAGGATGGAGTGGATGCCGACTTGCAGTAATGGAGTTTTTAGTGTCTCGGCAAATGCAGGAGGAAACAAGCCGGAAGGGAGAAAAGAGGGAAACACCCGGGCCCTTTTTCGCTTTCCAATTCTCACCAATGAAGCAACAGCAGCCACCGAAGGGAACAGACACGCGCGCTAAAAAGGGTCCAACACAGAATTTGCACAAAAGAAGAAACTCCAAATCCCCGAGGGATCGTCTTGAACGTGCTTGACCGTGTGTCACTTGCTTCGCCCTTGCTGAGTCCGAGAGGGAATCAACAGCAAAAGCTCGGAGCACCGATGCTGGTGAACTATCTGATCAGAGCTGGCAACACGGTGCCACCACACAAACTTGACACCTGCCTTACTTGAGAGAAGGAACACGACTCCGACGCGCCAACAAAGCTGGTTGTCGCTCGGTTACACAGACAAGCCAAGGCTTTTAGGACAAGCAAAAAAAAGATCCTAATTACGCGAATTGCCGCACGTTGATTGGTGCCCAGACCAGAACTTGTTTAATTCGCCCGATTGGCGTCAGATCTGATTTGTGGCTCCTCCGTTGCCTTTAATTTTAATTTTGAGAGGGGAGATTGTATGCATGACCACCTTTCTTTTCTTTGATTTCCTGCATTCGGTTGACACAAGTCGTCACCATGGAATACCCCTTCACACGAAGTCTGGGGTAACATGGGATCAGCACATGTCGTGTATCCCCCAGAAAGGTCGAAGAGAAACGAAAAAAAAAGAGAGCGGCTGTGAGGGCGGGTAACCCGAGGGCGATGTTGTTCGAGATAAAATAGCATCGCCAGAAAAGGGCCTCCAACAAGGACAACCCTCGCCTCCTCCCTTCGCCTTGGGCCGGGTTCCCCGCCGTGCCGCGCCGTGCAGAAAGAACGGCATGAGGGATCCCCCCTCGTGTTTGGTGTGGATCATGGGCCCCCAGTCAGGTACCTCATGAGGATGGTTCGCTATGGTACCTCGACGCCCAGATGATGGCCGGTGGGATAGGCACCGCGGCAGAAAGAGCAATCACAGGGCGACTTGTGACTGTTGGGCTGTGGCTGGAATTACCTATGTTTGCCCTAGTAACCATCCACAGCCCCGTCTCCAGGTTCCGGCACCAAAGTAACCCCAGTATCCACGCCTGAGGGTTGCATGTCTAGCTTTTCCTTGGTTCTTGGGCGGTGATGGCTATTTAGATGCCCCCTGTTCCATCCACCCACCCCATCTTCTCCAGGAACCTTTCAGTTTTCTCTTATTACGCACCACTCTCACTTTTTTCCTGTTTGTCTGTCTGTCTGTCCGTCCGGAAAAAGTCTAAACACACTCACTCGCTTTGTGTGTACTGTCCGTCGTCGTTACACAAAACAACACTCACTTTGCTACTCTTAATATCATAATAAACAACAAAACAAACCGCTAAAATGCGTGTCACCTCAATCCTCATGGCTGGCGCTTTCGCCCTCTTCGCCAATGCCCAGTCCACCAGCGTTGCCCCCCCAACCACCACCGACACTGCCACTGCCGGCCAGACCTCTCAGCAAGCCGAGATCACCCGCTGCATCAACGCCTGCACTCCCGGCGACGTGAGCTGCACCTCCAAGTGCATTGCCGTCCCTAACCCCAACGAGCAGCAGGTTTGTTTACTTTGCCCCTGCCAAACTGCCCCCTCCTCCCTCTCATGTAACTGACATATATATCAAAAGGTCAACGCAACCAACAACTGTGTCGCCAACTGTCCTAAAGGTCAGGGAACCGAGGCCGACAACACCAAGTACGCTCAGTGCCTCGACGGCTGCATCGGGCAGTACTTTTTCACCGCCTCTGCCGGCACCCCCCAGCCCACTGGCGCTTCCGGCTCTGGGAACAACAATGGCGGTTCCCCCTCTGGCACTAAATCTGGCTCATCTTCCCCCACCGGTACCACCAACAACCAGGGCGGTTCCGCCACCAGCGGAGCTCCAGCAGGCAACACATCCAATCCTGCCGCTCTCCTCCAGGTCTCTGGCGCCGCCGCTGGTATTGTGGGCTTCGTGGCTGCTTTGATGGCGCTCTAAGGTTTCGTCTTGGTTGATGTCAAGTGGGGAAAGACAGGGGAGTGGAACGAGATGGCTGGGTGTGGGCAAACAAAGAGAAAAAAAAGATGCGCTTCTCTAGGATACCCCATAGTTTGGAGTATTTGGGTGTGCTTGGTTGCTTCTTGATTCGAACCAGTTCCTTCAATTCTCTGTGTATGGTTGAGTTTGAGACAAGGGAAACAGTAATTTTGATGGAGAGAATGGGGGTTTAAAGTCAGTTTGGGTTTGGTTGGGTTGTTATGTTAGTCTACGGAGTAATGTCTATGAATGAGCTTTCAAGGAATGCAGATACCACATATCACAGAATGCTGTCTAGATCGTGTGTTTTTTCTTGTTCTCCTCGACTACTAAAGTGGAAACAAACTGATGGTTTTGTCAAGACTTCTTGACAATCGAACTTCTCCTTAGTCTTTTCTCCTAGGCAAGGTAGGCTCAATGTCACTGATCCATGGGATTCCGAGCTGCTTCATCTCGACGGCAAGTTGGAAAAGGTAGTCCAAGCTGTTTGTGTCATTGGTCAGTTGTTGATCTCGAAGGAGGTAGGTTTAAGTAAGATTTGAACTTCAACATACCTCTCACATTGCGTCTTGGCCTTGTGAACGTTGTCTCCCCAGACATAAACACCATGTCTCCGCACAAGCACGGCATATGTGTCAGGATACTTATCCATGGCCTCCTCCAAGAACTCGGTCAGGTCCTCCTCATGCGCAGTGTTCTCAATAACAGGGATGACGAGTGTGTCATGGTACCCAAGGTTCCCGGTCTTCTGGAAGCCCTTTCCAAAACCCTTGATCTGCTCAATGTTGTTGATGCGGAACTCAAAGTTCTTACCACCGGGAGCTTGTTGCTCGAGGATCAAAGTTACTAGCACAGCCCAGTGCGAGTGGGTGTGAATGCAGCATCCGGCACCGCGCTTGGTAAAGGCAGCCAGGAAGAGGGGAGTGCACTGGCTGGGCTTGTAGTTGGGAGGGCTTCGCAGGTAGACGCGAGATCGCCTGTCGAGCGACTTTGCCTGAGCGGCGAGCGAGAGCACGTAGATGTCTGCGGGCTTCATGAGCTCCTTCTGCACACCCGAAGGGGCAATGTAGACGAGGTCACTGTTTGGGGAGGCATCGTCAGTTACTTGATGGCGGGTTGGGTAGGCTTGATAAGCTCAATAGAGAAGGAGGAGAACGCACTCATCCCGGATGGAAGCACCACCTCCGGTGCCGGTAACCCAACCGAGAGTCCAGAACTTTGCGCAAAGTGACGGGATCAAGTTCGCCGGGTGCTCCGGGTCCTCGGACTGAACCAAGTGGTCATTCTTATCGGCCGGTGGCGGGTCCATTTGGTATTTGATAGCGGGGTTCTTTCGGAAGGGTTTCTTTTGGGCCGGTTGCCGAGGATTTGCTTCCGTAGTATATGCTTATGTCAGACAGACCGACGGAATGAGAGCTGCTTCTGGAAAAGGCCAAGGTGGTCTCTGCTTCCCGTGTTGTCTAAGTTGGTTGAGGCTATCTGTTACCGGCAATTCTTGACTTTCTGCCGCAGTATCGAATTCGAAAATGAGGCTATTTGGGGCTAAATTGATGCAAGGGAGCCGCTTGTTCGGAGTGGCTCCGAGTGAACCCACCTCGTTAGCATTTCCCGGCACTGCTACGCGGGCCCACACCGGGAGGCTGTAAAAGCAGATTGATTTACAGTTTCAATGAGACTTGTTCAAGCCATTATAAGTTTTGTAGGAGAGCATCTACCGACTGATATGGTGCGGGGTTTAGACGTATTGGAGAGGCCGATCATCCAATAATCGAGCTCAATTGCATGGCAGAAAGAACACATAACCAACATTGAAGGTTGGGGTAGTACCAGCAAATGCATGCTCTGTAAGCATGTGCCAGGGTCTGAAGATTACCGTGATGCCCATTGCCAAACTCACTTTCAGTAGATTATTGCTCTTCCAGGTTGCCAAAAGAGTGTGAGGTGCTTGATAGTCAATGGACAGCAATTATCTGATGAGACGAACGAGGCGTTTCAACCGCGCCACTTTCAAAGGCCAGGTGTAAGAAAAAAAGGATGGAGCATGGCCCGGCTTCTCCAACTAGGACAAACAAACAGCCTTCCGGCCGTTGCCGCCCCACATGATTATTTCTCCGCAGTTCCTTCACAGAGCTCACATCGGTGATTCCATAGCCCAAAAAGACTTCAAACCTGCCATTGAAGCTCAAAAAAGGAAAAGTGTTTACTGTGCCTGCCAGACAGTCAATCTAAGACATGAGATATATATAAAAAAAAAGTCGAAATCTTGCAGAGAATCACAGGCTGACCCCCATCAATGGGGCAGCCTTAGCATGACGTCCAGATGGCTAATCCACTTTTACCTGAAACCCGGCCAATGGAAGGTTCCAACCTCTTCGACTGCGGGACGCTGGGGCCACCCCCAAGCAGCCTAGCGTGCCCGTCCCCGCAGGTCCGCTGTTGCAGGAACGCCGAAGCTCAAGCTCAGCATTAGAAAAGACACGTTGTCAGAATTTCATCCACCGAGCTTCAAATTCACCACGCCGGCTTCCAGCAATCGGTGCCGTGATTTTTCCCTTTCCCTTCAGCTCTGGGAGCAACATCCATTGCCCAACCCAACCACAACGTGTCCACCTCTGAGGACGACAAAGACAACTCTTCTGTCCCCTCTTTATTCCATCACCTAGCTTCAACCAATTGCAGAGTCGCTTGAAACAGCATTCCGCATTTCACAATGAAGTTCCCCGTTGCCGCTGCTGCCAGTGCAGCAATCCTTGCCGCCGGTGTCCACGGTCACGGTGACCACGGTGATCACCAGAAGGTGCTCAAGGACGAGAGCTCTTCCAGCACTGTCGCCGAGCCATCCACAAAGCCCATCCCTGCGCTCCCAACCTTCACTGTGAGTTTCCCACCTGTCATCATTGGGTCCTATTCCAGCCTTGCCCGGGCCTCCCGAATCTGTCTACTAACACACATTCTTGCAGCCTACCAAGCTCAAGGCCCCTTTCCTCGAGCAATTCACGGATGACTGGGACAAGAGATGGAAGCCTTCGCATGCTAAGAAAGATACCAAGGGTGCCGAGGAGGAATGGGCGTATGTTGGTGAGTGGGCTGTTGAGGAGCCTACCGTCTACAAGGGAATTGAGGCCGATAAGGGTCTTGTGGTGAAGAATGCCGCTGCCCACCACGCCATTTCTGCCAAATTCCCCAAGAAGATCGACCCCAAGGGCAAAGCTCTCGTGGTCCAATATGAGGTCAAGCTTCAGAGTATGTTCCCGTCATTCCACATTCTTGATGTGTGTCCATTGCTAACTGCGACCCTTCACAGACGGCCTCGAGTGCGGTGGTGCTTACATGAAGCTCCTTCGCGATAACAAGGCTCTTCATCAGGAAGAGTTCTCCAACGCCACCCCATACGTTATCATGTTCGGTCCTGACAAGTGCGGCCACACCAACAAGGTCCACTTCATCTTCAACCACAAGAACCCCAAGACCGGTGAGTACGAGGAGAAGCACCTCACTACTCCTCCCTCCGCCAAGATTGTGAAGACTACCGAGCTCTACACTCTTATTGTCCATCCCAACAACACCTATGCTATTCAGCAGAACGGTGAGGAGGTCAAGGCCGGCAGCCTCCTTGAGGATTTCTCTCCTGCCGTCAACCCCCCCAAGGAGATTGATGACCCCAAGGACACTAAGCCCGATGACTGGGTTGATGAGGCTCGCATCCCCGATCCTGATGCTAAGAAGCCCGATGACTGGGACGAGGATGCCCCGTACGAGATCGTCGACGAGGACGCCACTCAGCCTTCTGACTGGCTCACTAACGAGCCCCTTACAGTCCCTGACCCTGAGGCCCAGAAGCCTGAGGATTGGGATGATGAGGAGGATGGTGACTGGATTGCCCCCACTATCCCTAACCCCAAGTGTGCCGATGTCGCTGGCTGCGGACCCTGGTCCAAGCCCATGACGAAGAACCCGGATTACAAGGGTAAGTGGAGCGCCCCAATGATTGACAACCCAGCCTACAAGGGTGTCTGGGCTCCACGAAAGATCAAGAACCCCGACTATTACGAGGATAAGACTCCCGCCAACTTTGAGCCCATCGGTGCTATCGGCTTCGAGCTCTGGACCATGCAGAACAACATCCTCTTTGACAATATTTACGTCGGCCACTCTGTTGATGATGCCAAGAAGCTTGCCGAGGAGACCTTCTTCAAGAAGCATCCCGTTGAGGAGGCTCTGGAGTCTGCCGATAAGCCCAAGGAGGAGGAGAAGCCCGCTTCCCCCAGCGACCTGAAGTTCCTCGATGACCCCAAGAAGTACATCACCGAGAAGCTCGACTTGTTCCTCACCATTGCCAAGAAGGATCCCATCGAGGCCATCAAGTTTGTCCCTGAGATTGCCGGTGGTCTTGCTGCTGCCTTCATTACTGTTCTTGCTGTCATCTTTGGCCTTCTCGGCGCTGCCACCTCTGCTGCCCCAGCTGCCAAGAAGGCTGTGACAGATGTTAAGGAGAAGGCTAAGGATGCGAAGTCTGAGGCTGCCACGACGGGCGCTGATACCAACAAGCCCGAGGCCACCAAGCGGACAACACGGAAGGCTTAAGGAAGGTTGCTATTTTGATTAATGGTGATGGCGTGGAAGATTGGGAAAGGGGAAAAAGAATTATACCAAGGAGGTAGTTGGGCAGGTTAATACCACAGGGGAAGCACGTCATGAATGGCTGCTGATTGCAAAATCAATTTTTTCTTTTCTTCGTTACTTGCTTATTCTGTATTTGGCGGGGACTCTGTGGCGCACTCTGTATTCTAGGACTTGAAAATATATTGGTTTATTTGGACATGAAATGACAGTTGTTCACAGTTTGTCATGAAAAACATGTCATGTGGACAGGTTGCTGATTGTTATCCATTGACTCCTCTTTCCCAGCCCCAAGTTGGAAGCTCACCAATGCTCGCTCTTGTTAAAACCCCAGATTTTCGTCTTGGCAGACCCACGATCGATAGCTCCCCCGGCATGTATCCCAGTTGACAGGTGGAATTGGACCTGTTTGATTGGAGTTCGGCAGGGAACGGCTTTGCGGAAGACGTTTCTACCCCACCTACAACCTCCCAGACCTCTCGCCCCCTCACGTCCCCTCATGGCCCCTCTTATCCAGTGGTTCGCTCTTGTTCCCACCTGTTATCCCAGCGTCTAAGCCGGTGCTTAAAGCGGCACTCCCCCCTTGCGATGTCGCTGTCCGGTTGGATAAAGGGACTCTCTCCAACACCTGATGCACCTTATTGACCGGGGGGCGAATTCCAGCTACGAAGAAGTAATACCATTCGGGGGTTAATAATAGAGTCCGGTTGTTTGAGCCACCACTACCGCTACCGTACTGGCGTCGCATCATCAGCGTCCGAACCATTCTCCCTGTCTTTGCTTCCTCCGTCCAGTTACACAATGCGTCGTCTAGCAACCCGCGCATCCTCGAGTGTCGGCCGTTTTACCGCTTCTTCTCCATCGTCGAGCATCCCAAGAGCGAGTCCTGCTCTTCTATCTAGAATGGCCCCGTCAAAAAATTCGGCCTCGGCCACAGCAGCAAGAAGGATACATGCCACGGCACAACATCTCCGCCCTGCCGGAACCGCAGGGGCATACGGCTTGGCCAGCACCCCGACGAACTTCCCGACCACCCACGAGAAGCTTCAGCAGGCATATGACACTCCCTATTTCATTGATAACAAATTCGTCAACTCCAGCACCACGCAGCACATCGATTTGCACGACCCAGCAACCAACAATCTCATCACGCGTGTGCCCCAGAACACTGATGAAGAGCTCAAGGCAGCTGTGGCCTCGGCGCAAAAGGCGTTTGAGAGCTGGAAGGAGACCAGCGTGATACACCGCCAGCAGATTATGTTCAAGTTTGTTTCGTTGATCCGGGAGAACTGGGACCGATTGGCGGCCAGCATCACGTTGGAGCAGGGCAAGACATTTGCAGATGCAAAAGGTGATGTGTTGCGCGGACTTCAGGTTGCCGAGGCGGCATGCGCAGCCCCTGAATTGCTCAAGGGGGAGGTTCTTGAGGTGGCTAAGGATATGGAAACAAGGACTTACAGGGAGCCATTGGGCGTCGTGGCTGCTATCTGCCCTTTCAGTGGGTTCCCCTGACTTATGTGACCAGTAGGAGCGTGATAGCTGACCGACCTGAGCAGACTTCCCCGCGATGATTCCCCTCTGGTGCATTCCTGTTGCTACCATCACCGGTAACACCCTCATCCTCAAGCCTTCCGAGCGTGACCCCGGTGCGGCCATGATTCTTGCTGAGCTCTGCCAGAAGGCTGGCTTCCCCGATGGAGTGGTCAACGTCATCCACGGAGCTCACCGCACCGTTAACTTCATTCTTGACGAGCCTGCTATCAAGGCCGTCAGCTTCGTTGGCGGTAACAAGGCCGGCGAGTACATTTTTGCTCGTGGCTCCGCCAATGGCAAGCGTGTTCAGGCCAACCTCGGTGCCAAAAACCACGCCGCTGTCCTCCCTGACTCCAACAAGAACCAGTTCCTCAACGCCGTTGTGGGAGCTGCCTTTGGTGCTGCAGGTCAACGATGCATGGCCCTGTCGACCCTTGTCATGGTAGGCGAGACCAAGGACTGGCTTCCCGAACTTGCAGAGCGCGCCAAGACTCTCCAAGTAAACGGTGGCTTCGAGGAGGGTGCCGATCTTGGTCCCGTCATCAGCCCCCAGAGCAAGGAGCGCATCGAGTCACTCATCGCCTCGGCCGAGGCTGAAGGAGCCACCATCCTCCTCGATGGGCGTGGATTCAAGCCTGCCAAGTACCCCAACGGAAACTGGATTGCCCCGACCATCATCTCCAACGTGACTAAGGACATGAAATGCTACAAGGAGGAAATCTTTGGCCCTGTCCTTGTGTGCCTCAACGTTGACACTCTCGATGAGGCTATTGGTCTTATCAACGAGAACGAGTACGGAAACGGCGTCGCAATCTTCACTCGCAGTGGACCTACCGCTGAGACCTTCCGCCGTCGTATCGAGGCTGGCCAGGTGGGCATCAATGTCCCCATCCCTGTGCCCCTTCCCATGTTCAGCTTCACTGGAAACAAGAAAAGTGTGGCTGGCGGCGGTGTCAGCACCTTTTATGGAAAGCCAGGCATCAACTTTTACACTCAGCTCAAGACTGTTACGAGCATGTGGACGAGTGCCGATGCTATTAGCAAGAAGGCTGATGTTGCTATGCCTACTCATTCATAACTGGTTTTGCGTATGTAGGTCAATATGTGGCTTTATCAGGTTGGGGAGACTATCTATAAATTGAGACCGACTTTGGTTTATACGTGTTGATGGTTTCTTGAAGCAAGCATGCCTGTTCATTCTTAGTAGTATTAGATTGCATTACCTTCAATTTCTATATAGGGCTGGGTTCGGAATCTCAAAAGAAATTGACTTGATTTCATGCGGGAACAGCACATTTTGTTCAGGCAATCAGGTCGATTTTGGATACGCCTTGTGAACTGCCGCGCACTGGATTAGATATGATGTCTGTAGATGGTCTCATTTGTAGGTCGGTATTTGTTGCTGCTTATTTTGTATCGCGAGCCTTTGGCGGTCGAAGTGTTCAGGGTGGTTTAGGGGGCTGAGTAAATACTAGACTACTGTCCTCAATGTTGCCTTCTTCAATATGACTTCTGTATTTACAGTACCAGAAACAGCAATTCAAGAATCTACACACGCTGCCAAATTCTCATATCCCAACATTCTGTAGTATATCTGTAAAATCTCAGCGGAGCACCTTCACTGTGAGACTGCGTGCCAGTAACCATCTCCATTTAAACGATCCACAGTGACATTCAACCTGTGAAGTATGTCTGGGTTTAGGACTGCACGTTTTCATGTTATGGTATCACACTTGTTGTATTCACCTGTCATTTTGACCAATACTATGTGCAGAGAAGAACACATCGAGTTCTTTTTGGGAAGGGTAACCTTCTAAAACAGCAGGAAGCAGAGCCGAGACTTCTAAACGAAGAACTATAAAACAAGAAATATCCCCACGACTTACTCCCCTTCTTGACCCGCCTGCTCTGCTGGTGGAGGTGGTACGCTCCCAGCCCTAGGTGGTCCTCCCCTCGGAGGGCCTCCGGATTTTGGTGGAGGCGGTAAAGGTGACGCGGTCCTGCTCGTTGGCACATTATCCAGCTCCTTGCTCTTCTGTTCTTGTTCCGCAAAGTAATCATCCATCAAATTTGGACCGGCGTGATGGTGGGCTCTCTCCTTTTTCTTTCCCCTCGGAGGAGGAGGAGCACTTCCACCGGTAGGTGGAGGAGGGTGTGATGCTCCCTGGGAAGGATCTACTAGCTGAGCAGGGACCAAAAAGTCCGCCGAAGATGAAGGTGGTGGTGGCGTCGCGGCCGAAGCAGGGTAGAAGGCGGCTGTTGGTGATGCGGCGGGTACGAAGTGTTGGGCTGTTGCTGCTGCTGGATAATCGAACATTGTCTCCCCGGGTGCATTGACCGGCTCGCTCAGCGGCGCGGGAAGCCTGTGAAGCGCTCCGTATCCCAACACGCAGCCGAGAGCTCCCTCACCACCCCAATCCCGCGAGGGCTGAATGGTAACCTCGCGTGTGACGTTATATTCATTGTTATAGACGTAGAGACGTAATGGGCGACCGATGTGGTCTTCGACTAGCTCGCTCAGGCCACCTTCGCCATGGAGGACGCCTTCAGGGGTTCCGAGAATGTAGTCGCTGTAGGGGAGGAGGCCGGCGAGATCGGCGGGGGAGTTGGCAGGGACATCAAGGACGTGCCAGATGTTGGAGACGACTGAGAGAGGGGTCCATTGGAGGGTGAGGCCTAGGGAAGCGGTATCGGCTGGCACTGGGACGTGGACGGCTCGGGTTCGTTGACCCTAGGGTAGAAAAGGAGTTAGGTTACAGAAGACGGGAGCTGAGAAAGGGGTCGAGAGTTACCTTTGCGCTCCAGATGCCGAGCGTCACAGAGGAACCGGCGCAGTTGCGGACCTCTTGCGCAAAGAGACCTGGGTCGGAATCGTCCTAGGAAAAACCTTGTATTAGTTGCTAAGTTGCCAAAGGCATGGAATGAATCCTGTACAATCATGCGCCCATTGATTCCAACGACATAGTCGAACCAAGGCTCAATGGCCAGCTCGAGATTCGTGTTGCGCAGCACTTGGAACCCAAACCCGCCGTGGTTCTCCCGGGCAGCTGGAGGGGCATCGCCGTCTAAACGGGATATGAATCGATTGAGGGCGTTGAACATGTTGAAATATGGCCTTGTGTCTTTGGCGCTGTCTGGAGGGTTGGTAGCTGTATCAGTTCAAAGACAGGTATCCGTTGTTGACATGTGGAATTCCTGTGGTGGAAGGGGGTAGATGTAAATCTGTGGGCCCGGCCGCAATCACCCTACCCCCGGGCCTATATTTCTCAGCTATGCCGGCCACGGTAACCCTTCTCTAATTGTGACTCCTTGCTTCCCTAGACGCAATTGCGATCTTATTGCTGGCTGCATTAGTTTGCCGCCAGGGGTTGATACTCCACAGGTGCGTTTGTACCAAATAAAGTTCTCTGGCCGGGGACTTGCTGGTGGTGAGTGCAGCGGGCCAAATGCTGCTGATTATATGCTGGCAGCCTTATTGCCGTAGGGTGTTTGTCGCTATAGCCTGACCCTAAGATAAAGAAGTTAATAACCCCTAACCAAATATTTCGGCCTCTTCCCCGACTTCTTATCTATCTCAATCCTACCGTAACCAAACTATCTACTATAGACCCGTCTATCCCGTATTTTGGCGTGCTTTCCGGGCAAACCCGACGCCACTTGACTTTGATAATGTTTACCTCCGTAGCCGCAGCCTAGTTAATCTAACCGCCGAAGACTGGGCACTATCGGCCGCAATGCCCCGCCACGGTCGCAATACCCCGCTATTAGGATCGACGATGGGAAACTTGCGATATAAACCGAGACGGCGAGACGTAAGTGACATACTATGGCGGACGTAGACCGCGATAAGTTGACATAAAAATTGGTATGAGCTTACCGGCAAGTTTTATACTACTGTTTAGTAACTAAGTTGCAGAAGGACGCTTGGAAGAGCTTAGAAGTGCCCGACAACTTCTTCGATTCGGCTGAACGCCCCCTTATGTTTTACGAGTTTTCATCAGCAAGCTTGACTATATTATATTACAAGGGCTGTACGCAGGTGTTGTTTTATGCGCTGGGCGACCTATGCCCGTTGGACTGGCAAGTAAATGGCGATGGGTAAATTGAACTTTTAAGTGGTATAACTGTGACAATATTTCGGGGCCTTTTAGGGGTTGCTAGAGTTACCTGAAGAAGATCTCTTAGAAAATGGAAAGATCCCTTTTAATATATATAGTTATTTAGTAGATCTTAGTTTATTCTACCCAGAACTCTATAGCTATAATAGACTTCGTTGCCTTAGCAATCTTATCGTTCGTGAAGATCTAAGAAGGTGAGAAGGGTTGGGCAATAGTGCGCAGAGGGTGAGTATATATATCGATATAAATGTCTTGGTTCTTCACGGTTGACAGGAACCCTTCTACCATCTGCACAAGCCCTAGGTCCGAATGATATGAAAAGATACTTCGTGAGAAGGGATTACGCAATATTCCACGTTCACCTAGAGTCCCTAGTCCACGCCAGCCTTCTGGGCACATTATTACGTCTGGATTCAACTCAAGCGTATCTCGCATAGCCCTGAACCTAGCTACGGCGTCTAGTACGAGGCTGGGATATTGAGAACTCCCCCCGGCGGCAACGGCAGCGAATTGCCTAGTGGGCTTCTATTAAAAGTATGTGAGTGGTTGTCGGCGGATGGATTTTACTGGTGGGTAGGTGGAGGCGCGATATTATCGGGGACGGCAAGGTTAGAGATGCTAGGGGAATTGGGTAAGATCGAGTCGGAATTGGCGCGTGAACCTAATATAAAACGCTTGTCAGCCTACGATCCCGGTATCTTAAGAACCTATAAGACTTAGTACTACTAGAGCCCTAGTTCCCGGCCGCCTCCTTATCTGGCAGTAAAGGATTCATGGAACTGTCAACAAAGGCAACTTACTACGAGCCCATGATGCGATGATGTCACTTGGCCGACCTAAGCAGGGGCTAACATCCAGGGTGGGATGAGTTCCTTCGAGCTCTGTGCCGCCAGAATGGCCAATTTTAGAGTTAGCTGTCCATCAAAGTCCGCAACCTCTGCCCCTTTCTTACAGCCGTGGCCTGGACTTGGCAAAGGCCGTCCTCTTCCTCACTCACTCATTCCTTCGTTCAACCCAAAGGCGCAACAATGTGACCTCTCGATTCTCTCATTTTGCTTTTGTTGGTCTCCTTTGACATCCTCTCTTTTAACCCGTGCCCCTTTCTTTCGCTCATTAGCTCCTGTTTACTCAGTCTTGGCAACAATGGAAGCACTCAAACATCTCGCGGTAAACATACCCGACTGGTTCAAGCGCCTCGAAGCGCTTGATGGTCGACTCGAACAACGCCAAAAGTATTTGGCGTTGCTGATAGAGCTGCAAGAGTTTTCCAGACTGCGCGATGCTCCGCACCCAGAGGTAGCCCCGATCGTTACCAGCGCAGCTCCTGCCGCCGGACAGCCCACGCCGGGCAGCCCATCAGAACCTCAATCACCCTCAGCCATTGCACGACAAACAAACCAGGCCCGCGCACCTGGGCAGGCTCGGGCGATACGCAAGCGACAGCGTTCCGACTCGGTCATCAGTACCAAGAGGGTGGCACCCAAGTATCGGAGTAGAAACATTGTTTACTACGACAGCTACGTGCAGCTCTTCTTCGAGGATCTTGTGAAGTTC
The DNA here is from genome assembly GCA_033725935.1 of Cladorrhinum sp. PSN259. Lineage (NCBI taxonomy): Eukaryota > Fungi > Ascomycota > Sordariomycetes > Sordariales > Podosporaceae > Cladorrhinum > Cladorrhinum sp. PSN259. Next base: position 2,351 of record MU867064.1, on the reverse strand, counting down.
GTCAGTGCCAGCCGTAACATGATGCGAAAGGCGAAGATGGCCGCCAAGGTGGCGCAGATTAAGCAGCTAGCCGAACTTGAGAGGCTCGAGGAGAGTGATGAGGAGAAGGCAGAGCCAACACCTAGCGTTGCAGACGGCGCCATTGCTCCGCGCAAAACTGCATCAACTGCCATAAACGATGGTAAAGCTGAAGGCAAAATACCCAGCTTGCGATTGAGCGCGACACGCATGCAACGACCAGGCAAGTTCATGGCGCAAGTTGCTCTCGGGCGGATGTACTCGCGAGCTGGCAGGGAGATCAGGGACGTGTACGGGCAAGGTGGTATGGGCCCTTCCGGGCCTGACCCACTGGAGAAGGATATATACGACGACCTCGACAAGCGGCTGGAGTACATACAGAGCATGCGCGAGCACGCGGCGCATCAGTCCTTGCGAGGTAGTGAGTGCGCCGAGGAAGTAGGCAAGATCTCTGGCCGTATGGTTGAGACTAAGGAGCTTGCCGACGGCGAACTGGAGCGGGTTCAGCGCGAAGAACCAGAAACCTTCAAGGCTGCCGAGAACGACTCCCGCAGACGCAGCTATCGTCCGCCCAGCATGCGGAAAGACCTCGCCAGCTCAGGCAGCCACCGGAGCGACCCCAATGCCAATGAAGCGGCTCCCGATTCGGACATCACGGCGGGGTGACAATGAAGTAGTTGTAGACAATAATGACTCCCAGCTTGGAGCTTCTCTTAGCGGATCACGGTAGCTGGCGTCACCCTACGTAGTCAGCTTAAGTTAATGTGAATGAAGTGCACTTATGTCAAGGTCTCAGCCTCCTTCAACCCAAGGCGGGCCGGTCTATCCCCCCCTCGAAGCGAGAGGATAACGAAAGAAATGGTCTTGTTACCAGGTTCATCCGATCAAACTGAGACCCTTGTCAAGCCGATATTTGTTTTGGCTGGGCTTCCTGCAGAACTTCGCCGCACGAAGCGGGCAGCTCCAAGGTGCTTCGAAAGTGACACTTCTGCTGCAGCGCGTACACCACGAGTCACACATTGCAGCACGCTAAGACGGCATCTATGCAGGAGTCGGCAATGCAGTGTATTGGCTACGATGTGGGGATCTGTTCGAAGGAAACAGGAGGCTGGAGCCTGCTTCCAGGGGCATGGCGGCTGGAGCATGTTTTTAGACCAGGATAGGTGTGACAGGAAGCGCGGGATTCTGCTGGCAGGTTAGTGCCTTTATCTATCAATATTTTAAAACGCCGGCAATCGCGCCTCCCTTGCCCCTATGTGCGTTTCCTACTCTCTTCTTGTCGTTGTCCCTCTGACGACGAGTCCGTTCTGGCTGCTTGCTTTATCACGGAACCCCAATCGATATGGCCGTCGGACTGGAGCCGTTGATTTATATCCTCCGGGGTTGTTATGCCTTGGCCGGCTTTGTCAATATCCCAGTCGCAGCCCCTACTCTCTCTTTTCTTTGGCATCGGGGATACTAAAAGCTACAAACACCCATCCGGCTTTTGACCACTTCTTGTCTCCCTATTCTTGCTCTACCTCGGCGATATTGTCGTACTCACTGTCAAAGCGCAGAGTCGAGGCGAACTCCCAGACGCTACCGCCTCAATTTCTATCAGCATCTTTGCTCTCACCAGCGCTATTGGACTGGAAAAACTTACGACGTTGGAGAAAGTGGAATTATCTATCTCGGTTGCTAGGTTCTTCTCTCCGCTGTCTAGTTCTTCACCATCATCTGGCTCTGTCTGCGACCTTCCTCTGCACTCTCCCCATACCCGGAATTCGGCATCGTTTTTACTACTATAGAGCCCCTGGCCTATTTGCACTCTCCTTCCTTTTCTATCATGCCTCATGGGGGAGATATGAGAGCCTGACCCAGTCCGATATCGAAAATGGCGAGAGCACCCGATACGACAGCGATAATGAGTCCGAGTCGGATAGCAACGGCTGTAAGGCTGATCCTCTTGGAATTCGGATAGAAGTACGGAAGGAGATCGACGAGCTCGGCGGATGGTGGCGCTTTATAACGAAATTCCGCATCTTTCTCAAATTCATGTGGCCATTCGACGATCGAGAACGGCAGCATCGACTTGCCAAAGAGAAGGCTGGCTATTCGGCCACCTTCGGATCCTTTTGGGCTTCTTGAAGGATCTGTCGCATCCGAACATATAGTCCTCCGTCCTCCCTCTCCCACCTCCCACCTCCCACCATTTGGAAACACAGCTTTCCGTAGCCGGTTAACCCAAGGTATTAATGGTTGTTAAAGGTAGCTATATTAGCCCCCTAGCTTATAGAGGCTTACAGTGAAGTTATAGTGCCTCCCCACTATGACCACTGCAACCAACACCTCCA
>MU867063.1:980463-1287092 GCA_033725935.1 Cladorrhinum sp. PSN259 | reverse complement strand
CGCGCCACGCCCCCCGCTGGTTGGAAGCCGTCGTCGAGGGATAGAGCTTTTTAAGCTCGATTGAATGATGGTATTTTCGTACGTTTTGTCGGCTACAATATTACCGCTAACCTTCCATTCCAAGCATTAGATTGTATGTGGGGGATTAACAAAAAGACTTGGCTTTTTGGGGATGCGGGGGAGTATGCATGCGCACCATCCCCCATCAGGTATAGTCTCTTTATTTGACAGCCCCCCCAGCATTCCAGGTTCCCCGATCATCCCGGTACGGGAGATGCCTCGGTTCGGCCCCCTCCAGACAATTATCATCCAAACAGGATAATCAAGTCCATTCCTCCCTGTAAAATAACTTCACATTCCTCCAGTCTTGTAGCTCTTACCATCTCAATCCATCCACATCAATCACACTCTCAGAAAATGGAAATCCCCGAACTCTTCTCCGTCAAGGGCAAAGTGGTCCTCATCACCGGAGGCGCCAAAGGCGTCGGCCGCATGATATCAGAAGGCTTCGTTCGCAACGGAGCAAAAGTCTACATCTCGTCCCGCGACGCAAAAGCCTGCGACGCAGCCGCCCAAGAGCTCAACGCCATCTCAACCCCCAACAAAGGTTCAGCGCACGCCCTTCCCGCCGACTTACAATCTCTCGAGCAAGGTATGTCTACTTATCATCCCCGTTCTCACCACACACACACACAACCCATAACTAAACCATGCATCCCCCCACCCCCCGAAAACAGTAACCGTCCTCGTCACCAAACTTTCCTCGCTGGAATCCAAACTCCACGTCCTAATAAACAACTCGGGCGCGACCTGGGGCGCCGACTACGCCTCCTACCCAGACCAGGCATTCACCAAGCTCCTGACCCTAAACCTCCAGCGAGTCTTCACCCTGACCCAACAGCTCACCCCTTTGCTCGAAGCCGCCTCGACGCCCACCGACCCGGCCCGCGTGATCCACATCGGCTCAATCGACGGGATCCGCGTCCCTTCCCTCCCCACGTTCGCCTACTCTGCCTCCAAAGCCGGCCTCCACCACCTCTCACGACACCTGGCGGTCGAATTGGGTCCGAGGGGCATCACCTCCAACACGCTGGCTTGCGGTCCCTTCCCCAGCAAGATGATGGCACACACCCTCGAAAACTTTGGTGAAGAAATCAAGGGTGCCAACCCCCTGGGGAGGATTGGCAGTCCGGGCGATGTGGCGGGTGCTTGTATCTTTTTGTCTAGTAGGGCGGGAGGGTACGTAAACGGCGCCACGCTCGCGCTTGATGGGGGCGTTCATTTAATTAGCAAGATATAATATGATGAGCGATTTGTATATACAAAACATTAGATTGGATATGTTTACATCGGGTGCCTTGATGGTATGGGTCTGCGTGCATATATCTGAATAATTCTCGAGCGTGGAACGGGTTTTATATAGTAGAAATCTTCTAATACGTACGCGATCAATCTTTTACGGTGATGAGTGGTCGAGTTGATTCATGTTTGTTAGATGAGATAGAGTGTATTATTTCAATATCCCTGTTATATCCCAGTCAAAACCCCCTTATTCATGACCTCGAAGTCTCAAGTCCATATTCTAAGCCCAAATAAAGCGGCCGTTTGAATCATATGTCGTGAGAAATATATAGAGACAAATCAGAAAAGCGGAGTTGTGAGGCTGTGAGGCTGCGAGGTGGGTGAAGTTGTGTATGGTATATACATTATTTAGAAGAAAAAGAATCAAATACCCGAAAATCCCAATATCCCTTTGAACCGTAGTTGTCATGATGAGGGTATAAACTCCTTGAAAAATGCCCAGGTAAACGTGAAAAGAGAATCCCAATCCTGTATGTACGCCCGTCCCAGAAAAAGTTCCGGGTAATGGTAAATAAAACTGAAAAGTGTTGTGGGGTGTGCCGCTATCCGATGGTGTGATCATGTGAGGGGACCAGCGAGGCTTATCTTCATTTTCAGAAAGACAGAGGCCTGTGATGGTAGATGCTGATCGGCGGGAAATGTTTATTGCAAACCGATGCTCTCAAAGTCACGCATCATGACGGCCATCTGAGCCCGTTTTGCGGCCTCAGCAACGAGAGTGAAGTCCTGGAGAAAGGCATCTGTCGACGTGGCCGACGCCGATGATGACTTGTTGTGAGATGGCTGAGGAGAAACCATCTTCATCCTCATGGAAGGAGACTGATGCTGTGAAGGCATGGTGGAGGTGCTCTGGCGAGTCGTGGTGTAGCGAGAGGAGTCCATTTTTTGAGATGAGAGTGTGGATATGTTTATGTGGGTGGAGTATTTATGGTACGATTCAAATCTTTTTTTTTTTCTTCGTTGGGGAAGAAGAAAAAGAAGGGTTGAGATGAGTAGTGGGGAGGTGAAAACAAGGGATTCTTTTATCGTCGAAAGAACGAGAAGATAGAGAAAAAGGTGCGGTGAGCGACAGACTGAAAAGACAAACGTTGGCGGATGACGACAGTTGGTATGCGTGTTTGTCAAAGAGGTGCAGTGTGGTTGATAACGATCATGCGCGAGGGCTGAGATAAATGTCGAAGCAGACCGAACCGAACTCTGGACTTTGATGGGTTGTCTGGGCGAACCGGCTGAATAGAGAGCACGGGAGAGATATATATAAGTCGTGCGTGATGTACACTGCAAAAGGCCCAAACGAGCTGCTAGATGGCTTCACCGGTGCCTAGGCGATAAGGATTCCGGGTCTCTTGATAAAGCGGTTCGGAATCGGCTGCGATCCCGGAGATGAAATTTGTAAGGGGGTGGTCGAGCCAGATGCCGGCAGAGGGGAATATATATGAGGTTGCTTGTTTCTTTGTGATCGGGACGGATGGGATGGTGGGGCGGGAATCCGGATTCAGCAGGAAACGACGATGAGGTCAACGGGCGGGAGAAGAGAGAGGGAGGGGAAGAAAGGACGCAGGAAACGAGGGGGATGGTGAGGATGGGGGGACAGTTATAGTTGGTAAACGGTGAGAAACTAATAAAAAAAAACAGAGAAAAACAGAAAGGAAAGTGGACACTTGGGGGCACGCACCATCGTGCTATCTGTTGATTCCCTTTCTTGACATGGACCTATCGTGAAAAAACGGCGTCATACGGATTCCCCTCCACGCCTGCCCACATGGTCGTTGAAGAACACCCGGGGACGCTATGAGTGACAACGAGGTACCTCCGTGAAAGAGCCGGCACGAGGACCGAATACCCGTTTTGCCCTCGTTTTGGCTGAACGGTTGGGGGCGGGTCTGGGCTCACAAGTACTGCCGAGTCACTTAGCTTCGGTGCCTGTGTCCGCGGTGGAGACCCCCACCCTGTTTGCTGCGAGGCAGTTGAGTTGCAGGATGCTATTGTGCATTCTACAGATAATAAACCGTGACAGTTGCAACCTAAAAAACAGACCATCTTTTGCGCCAAGGCCTTCATGATCGTCTCAGTTTGTTAAGGTACTTGGCGTAAAAAGCGCTCGGTCTTTCGCGCTCAACGCCATAGCAAAAAGATATCGAAAAAGGCGGGGTCTAAGTTTGGGGGTCTAGGGTCGGGCGGCTTTACACTACCTTAGTTCTTGCCTCTAGCAATCATGGTTCGCTCGTTTGTTCACATTGGCAAGCCCCAAACCTGGAGAAGGAAGGAGTTTTGTCACATCTCCATCGGGCGAAGATGGTGATCAACTGCCGGAACAGGGCGAGCGAGAGAGAGTCATTTGACCGCCCGAAAGCTAGGCAACCTAGGTCCTCGATTGGATTGGATTTCCAGGCCATTCGTGGTCAGGTGTTGAAGCCGAGGTAGATACCAAGCCATCTATGGTTCATCACTTCCTCTTCATCCGCCCGTCCGTCATATTCCGCAGATAGAGTCTACACTAGATATGATATGATACACGTCAGGCCTAGTGTCAAGCTTGGAAAGCGCCGAAGCGGTGCGATTCACATGAAGACAACAAGGGCACTTTTCGACCATCGATGCAACAAAAAGGCCCCCCGTGCTCCCACCCTCATCCCCTCGCGGGCCGTATCTTATGCCCCCCCGCCCCACTCAGCCGTTGCCTGCCCTTGCAGCATCTACTATGGTAACGAAGCGGTGCATAGTACGTATCCAGGTAGGCGAATGGCGCAAGACATCGAAACAACATGTTTCTCACAACGCGGGATTCGTCGGAGCTGAGTCGTCAAGGTGCAACAGCCGACCTTGGCCGAGACGGTTGAGGGTATCCTTCCTACATGTCCGAAAAAGAGCGTTGGAAAGAAAGCAGGGGTATGGATGTGTCGTTCCTTGCGGAGCCTCACTCGCCTCGGCAGGGCTGCGGGCCATGGGAAAGCGAGAGAGGATCTGGACCTGGACCTGGACCTGGACGGGTTATGGATATCTCGGTTTCTTTCCCGGCGACAAGCCTTTTTTTTCTCTCATCCTCTTCTCTTGATTTTTCAATAACCGGCGGCATTCCGGAGTCTTGGATCCAGACGAAGCTACAGTTTTTTCGCCTCCTTCTTCGTCCACATGCCTTGCCTCTATACACGAGCGAGACAATCTTGCTAGGCGACGTTACTCACCGGTTGTCTCGTCTGTCTCTTCAAGACTGGCCCGGATAAGATGATGGCAACCTAGGCGGCGGCCATAGATTAATATCCACACTCACGACACCCAGGATTTTGCATCCGGCGGCACTGTAACCCCATCGTTCTCGAAGTGCCCGCCCGCACCTGCATCTCTCTGCGTCTTTGAGTTCGATGAGACCATTCTACAAGACGACCTTCCCCCACCAGGCTCGTAGGGTCGTGGTGCTGAGGTAGTGCTGTAGGGCAATCATCGATCTGTTCCCTTGAGGCGGAGCGAAAGTGGCAGCGGTATGTGGTAGTCGAACATCGAATTTAGCCGCTGCGCTTGGAAGGACAAATTCTCCGAGGTCTCTCCAGATGGTAAACATTGCACCTTTTTTTTTTTTTTTTTTTTTGCGGTGGCGAAAAATGAAAAAGGCATGGTCGTTCCAGTAAGAAACGGTAAATAATATCCGCGCGCTCGCGCTTTCGCGGCACATTGAACGCAGGAACTGCACTGCACTACGGGGATGAAGCATTTGGCATCCGGAAGGATCTGGCGATGTGTGTTGGTGGGTGTGAATAATGTATAGGAATTGGTTCTGATAGATGTACTCTCACATGTCGTGCTTCCTCATCTAGGTGTCATTAAGGACCGGGTCCAGAATCGTTTTGTCACTGGATACACTCCCTTGGCAATCTACGATATAGACACACTTTCTCTCCATGTGTCTCTCGCTCAGGTTTTTCATCAAACTGGTTTTTTTTTGTAAAAGATTAGATAAAAGTCGTGAGAGTAACAGTAAATCAAGTCAGGTGATGCATGATGAGGTGTCGAAAAGGCTCAAAGTGACCTTGTTGGGCAGCATTTTTGGCGTTTCGCGCCATGGAGAGAGAGGACTCATACTACACTGCGTATCAACCAACCTTAATAAACCAGAAGCCAAACCAAACCGGGTTCAGAAAAGGTCCGCGCCATCACCGCCATGAATAAATAGGCTTCGTGATGAAACCCACCCCGCGCTGGCTTCAAACTATTGTGGTGTATTGGGCATGAAGAAACCAACATGAGGGCTAGAGCGGTTCGCTAGCATCACCGTGGGGGAGCTTTTTGGGGGTTGTTTTGTCGTATCGACGCGACTCTGTGTTGTGGTAAGACCTTCTGGATCGTGACATGGAAAACTCCAAGTGGGATTTTGCACAATCCTCCCGACATTTCTCAGGTCTTACAATATTACAAATGGAAAGAGGAAAAAAGTCATGCGACGCTGACGGGAGAACGTTCTATGCAGAAACAAGAAATATAATTGGTTAGGGTTGTGAGAGAGGATGAGAAGACTAGAAGTTACTTTTTGAGAGTTAAGCGCATCTAAGAACTTGAGCCAGAAGGTAACATGACTCAGGGATGTAAGAAGTAACAGGAGGCTGTTTTCTCCTGGGCTTAGTAGAGAGCTTCGTCAAGACAGTTGTTGACTACATCATACTGAAGAAATGTCAAATTGGGACATACCAACATATCATGAAATACCATAACGACAGATATATGTCTTCAGGACTTCAAACCTTCCTGGCCATTGTCGTCTTCGAGAACTAAATGCACGGATATACATCACAGAGAGCTGGGCTCTGTGTCAGTACCGGCATACTCTCTTCAGAAGCAATCTCACCAAATACCAATATCAAAACCTCAGGAACACCAAACTCAAGCTTTGTGACATAATCAATAGAACCAGCAAGTCAGTCCTTGAAGTTAAGATCATGACCCAACCATGGCTATACTGGAAGTGTCCAATATACAACTGCATCACAATTAACAGCCGAAAGCCAGAGATCACCATGGACGGAAAACTCGAAAATAATGCCCAAAAACTGAAGTTCATCTTAAACTCGCTCTTGAATTCACTCTAGATATATCTTACACACTCTCTCAGTCAATTGATAACAAATCACAACTGCCTACAACCTCTACGCTCCTCCTTCTACTCTCTCCTCCTTTCCTCTCTCCTCCTTTCCTCTCTCCTCCTTTCCTCTCTCCTCCTTTCCTCTCTCCTCCTTTCCTCTCTCCTCCTTTCCTCTCCCCCTTACCTACTCATACATACCTACTTACCTAGGTACCTACACTGAACACCATATCCGCCCTCCGAGTCAGGAGTCAAGATAAATATCTGATACTGATTTGATATTGATATCTGAGCTTCGCAAGAGTTAGGTAAACAAGACCACCCCCCCGCAAAAGAACAAAAAATACTCTCCTCTAAAAGTAAGAAAAAGACGATGAGTAAAACGTAAAGACAGAACCCCCAAATGAACATTCCTCCTCCAAACGAAACCCCTCTCAAAAAAAGACTCTCACATCAATTGATAAGAAAAGCAAAACCCTGCATTGATCGTTGATAATAGACGAAGCAGAAAGAAAAAGAAAAGAGAAAAATCTTCGATGAATAAGGGATAACGTAAGGTAACATAATAAAAAACTGCCTCGTCTGCCCGTCTGTCCTGTTCCGCCGCTTCCTTAGACTTCGCTTATCAGCTTCGCTGCCATCCTGTTCTTTGCTGATTCCGCCGCCCCATTTCAGTCATCAATTCTTCTGGTTCCTCCTATTCCTCCGCCTGCACTCCTTCTTCATATCCTTCTTCCTATCCTCCTTCTTCTTCTGCTTCTTTTTCTTACCCCTGTTCTTATACCCTTGCTGATTCCTCTCATCGTTCGTCTCCTCATTCATCTCCTCGTAGACCTCCTTATCCATCTCTTTATCCCTCTCCTTATTCCAACAACTCTAAAGCAAGGTACTCGGAGGAATCTGCCTAATGACATCCTCCATTCTGACAAATGCTCCATCCCCTCCATCCTTTCTTAGTTCCTCCAGCAGGACACAAGTCTGGGCATATACATTACCCAATGCGGCTCTCGAAGATTTTCCCAAGGACGCTATTCACTTCTGTTAGTAAACCTGTTTGAAGAAAGAAAGAACAATAAGGCTTACTCAAAATAGCCGAATTCAACTCTTCCGCAACGGTGACCCGCCCAGTCCCATCTAGCAAATGCGCCACGGCAGGAACTGTCAAAGGATTGCTATAAGCAATCAAGGCGAAGATTTCATCTAGATGCTTCGAAATCTCCGGCCTGACATCACCATCCGAGGACGCAAACTGAGTCCTGAGTTCCTGACCGTACGCAATGGCCTCCTGCGACAGCTTCTCCAACCTCGCCAAATCAGCCTCGTAAGGTTCATGTGCATCCCTCTTTTTCCTGCTCAAAGCCACTCCGTCATCCCCTTCCTCTTCCCAGCCGTCATCGTCCTCTTCATCATCAAGCATCTCCTCATCCTCAAACTCACCCCCACCTGCACCCCCGGCCCCACCTCCCCTTCTCGAACTCAAAATCATGTTCAGCTCAGCCTCCCTCCTAATCATCTCAATAAATTTTCTACACCTCAACCGAAAAAAGACCTGCTCACTATCCCGCAACACAGTCGGGTAATGTGTATCTGTAAGCTCCATAGCCTTATCAATATCCCCTTCCAATATTGCCCTCCTGATCCGCTGCCGATTATTCGCGTCCTCATCATCCTTGATGTTGATACCTGTGACTGGCTCCTTATGACTCAGCCTCAGGGCCGACTTCTCGGCGTGAATCTCCTCCGCAAACGCCCTGGCTGTTTCAACATATCCATCGTGCTGTAAGAACTGGAGAACAAGTTGCTGAATAAGCTTGGTCTCTGTGAGGTCAGGTGCAAGGTGTTTTCTGGTGTCCGCAAGGCGGATTTCTTCGGCGACCATATCTATTTCTTTCTGTTTACACATTGTGATTAGTGGATGTTCGGGGTTTAAGAGAGATTTTGTGCAACAGTGCTGAGAATGGGCTTCAAAAATTTGACTATGGGAGGAGAGAAACACAAATAAGTTGCAACTGGGGATTGCTCAAGACCAGGAAGTTATCTGGCTCTGGCTCCGGTGGCTCATGCCTGCCGTGGATGACAGGTCTCGTGGCGTGGCGAGGGGTGACTGGAAACAGTGGCAGGTACATGAAGGGTAGCACGGTCGACCCAGATGCAGTTACTGGCACTTGCCATTTGATATTGCTGTGATGAACTAGTACTGTGGAATCGGAAAGTTGAACGCACCTTCATGTAACCGTCAATGTCGAACATGAACGGCACTTGACCAAAGTTGGCCCAAATATGATCACCGTTTTTCTTGAGGCCAACAACCGGGTAAAGCTTCCCTTTGATGTCCTTAAAGTTTATGTCTCGGAACGCGACCTCTGGTGCAAAACATTAGCACACCCAAGGCTTAAGCAAAAATGCACAGTCATCTTCAACTTACTCAACTCTCTGCCGTTCTTGGTAAAGAGGGCATGACCCTTTCTGAAGTTTACCAAACAGCCGATTGTATCCCCTGGACCAAACTTTGGGCCATACGGCTTCCCCACGTTTTGTGCAGCAAAGCAATTCCCGTCATCACCATGATAACCCCAGCTTTCGGGTTCCCAACCCGGTGCCCGAGCGAGAGAAGCTGACTTGGATGAAAATCCTATGCCAATTGGTATACTACTTGCTTTATGTTAGCACTCTTTCTACATCTATCAGCGAAAGGAGAAGTATACTCTTCAGATCCGCCCCGCTTCCGATTAAGAATCAGGACCTCGAAGTAATACACGCCACACGCGGGATCCATCCAGTTATCTGCTCTCACTGCCGATGCCTCGTGGTCACTCGCTTGTCTCCCCGTGCAACTCACTTCGTATCCTTCATTGGATATCTCAAGGGTCGACTCCTTGTCAAATTTGTTCCACTTGGACGGCAATGGGCTTACACCGTCAGTCTCCTCGGCTGTTGCCCCAGCACCCTTTTCGACGACCTCAAACGCCACACCCCTATGAGCTGCTCCGCTTGAATGATGAAGCTTAGGACCATGTGGCGAGGATGCATGGTGACCGTTTCCATTACTTGCCAACCCGCTCCTCGACTGTGGTATTGGCCCAGACATCTCCCGTTCCCTTTCTGCTATTATCCGCGCTCTGTGCTTCTCTTCTAACTTTTGAAGATATACGGATCCTCGGAGGTATGATGGTGCTAGAAATCCCGTGGCTTGTAAATCGTATGGAGAGGGGTTGGCGCCAGCACCCGCCGAGTCATAAACGCCATTGTCGTTTTCTGGTCTACCGAGGTCGAAATGAGAATTCTTATCGCAAAGATTCATGAATGCGGCCGAGACGGCGTTTGGCGTCCAAAAAGCGTTCTGAACCGGGGTTGAGTTCCTGTCATCGGCGGCCGAGGCCCCATTTCGTGATGTGTGCGTCATGCCTGGCAGGTTTATCGTCGGATCGATGAATTGGTTCTGGCCTTGGTTATAGGCGTTGTCGCTGTCTGGTGAAGGGTTTAAGATGTTTGAGAAGGCTGCTGCAGAGGAACGAGTTGCTGGACGAGGAGCTGCCTGTTGGGACCCGGAAACAACGGAAGCGTAGGAAGTTCTCCGCACATTGAGGGGTGGTAGGGAGTGGTTATCGCCGAAGTTGTTGGTTGAAGACGAGCCATGCTGTTGCTGCTGATATGGGTTCGTCATTTTGATTATGAATTGAGGTTCGAGCTACTGAGCTGCCCGTAGTGAGGGCAGCTACAGAAAGCGTGACTCGGTCGCTATAGAAGGGAGGTCGGGAAGAGAGGGAGGGGGCGAAAGTGGAACTCTTGATAGTGTAGTGACGATTCTGGAGCGTCGGACGCCTGTGACCACCCGTTCGGACTGCTGTGATCCCGTGCGTCTGATGTCTGGATTCTGTAATCAAGGATCCGATATTCTGGTCTGTAGATTGTTGTACTGGCTCGTGTCGGACAGAACGATGGTATTGCAAGAGGCGAGTTGCTGTTGACCCGACGCTATGTCATGGTCAGAGGTCAAGCTGGCGGGTGGATGTTCACGGCAGTGAGTGGCAGACAGTGGAACCTCCGCTGTTGGAGTATCAGTGGGGTCGATTCTTTAGCGGATCATGGGGCCCCAATTCGCGAGGACGAGGACCCACAGGCAACCGAGCGCCTATGCCCGTTCAAAGATACCCGACAGCTCAGGTGGGGGACGCCTGAGGCGAACTTGATACTTTGTTAATCGTTATTTATACCAGATTCGCTTTTGGAGTTCTGATCATTGGATACCATACAGTGAGCCGGGGAAGCGGTAAAGTGATCTTGGGCACCTGGTCAGAATATGGGGTCTAATTCTTTTCATCATGGATTGATTTGTAATCTTCATCTTAAACAACATGATAGTCTTAGCACCTTGCTACTGCTCTTCAATCTGAAGGTTGAGAGCATGCCGAATGCTTCAGAAACTCGGGCATATATTGTCCGTGAAGCAATTAGGTACTTCACGTCCCCGAACAGCACACCATCTCCTCCACCTCTCGTCTAGACCCCCCTGCCAGAATTCTCCTCCTCTGGTTAAGAAGGTGGGCAGCTCCGAACTCATTGACGACAATACACCGTTTCAACCCATATCCAATGAGCCAATGAGTACATCAGGATCTCCAATTTTAGGATAGGTACGTAATTCACCGGTGCGATTGCGTCGGGACAGACCAGCTGGACTCATCCATGCCGGAACCTCCTGTCATGGTCATGGTTCGTGGTCGACTCAGCAGTGTCTGAGGTCCAAGAGGAAGTACCGTTCCAAGTTTTTTGCATCCTTCCTGCCTGTTCCATCCATGCTGTCTCATCATTGCCTACCGGTAGCTGATGCCTCTCACCCCGAAACTCGGTTTCGTCGCCGGGTCAAAAAGTCAATGATAGGCCTGATTGCCCATGGATGCTCTGTTGAGCCTGCATCGGCGGTTGAACGATCCCGAGTCATTCCGGATGAGGGCACTGAAAGAAAAAACCAAGGCACACCGCACCGTCCTGGAACTCTCCGTCTTTCATGATCAGCGGGACAAGCCGTGAAAATACTTCGCTGAACCACCAACCAGCATTGTCTCGCAGTTCCGAGAGATCCAAGGAATGCACGGAAAATATGCACATATATCCATACTCGTGCCCTCAAAGTGCCCGACATAAAGTAAAAGTAAAGATGCAAATAGTAAATACAGAAACGATTATCCACCTGGTATTGTTATAATCCCTGCTCGATGCTGAGTCTCTATTGCCTCTTTACTCCTTTAAAAATGCTTTGCTGCTGTTTTTGCCAAACGAAAATATTACAACTCCCCAAGTAAGGCGCCATGATGAAATAATGTACATATTTGGAATCGCTTGAAGAAATTCCACGAAAACCAATTTAGTGACAGGCTCAAATAGATTCATTCCATATACACCCAAAACGCCTTGCGCACATTGGCCAAAGTGCATCCTTATGAAGGAACATGCCCCATGTTCCGTTTTCCCTGCCCGTGATGGCACGCGCCAAAACTCCATCCTGTTTGTACGATACCATAAACTCCATAAAAAATGACAGTCTTGAAAAGTTGCAGAATGATCGCATACAGGAAGCTGTATCCGAAAGGTATTGACGAAGATGGATAACTGAGAAAGAAAATGAACTTAGGCAGCCGAGATGGCCATCGGTGCCGGTGATGGGGCTGCCGCAATGCTTGGGGGGGCACTCGTCATCTCAATGTCGCCGCCAGTGTTGCTTGCCTCGCTCTTGAGTTGCTGGCTGTTGACCTCCTCCTTGTTCTCCTTGCTGCTGCCTTCGGCCGATGCCGGAGTTGAGGAATCCGTCGACATCTCAGGAGCAATCGTCACCGGGGCGGTCCACCGGGGAATCTCCCAGACGACACCCGTGAAGCTCTTGAGTGTGAAGCCGCCCCTGGTCCACTTCCGGCATGGTTTGCCCGAGCGATCAAGGGCCCGGAGACCGGCATTGATCGCACCTTGGTTGGCCTTGGGGCCGAGCTTGTGAGCACCCAAGCTAGCTCTGCCACCTTCAATAGTTCCATCCTCACTGCGGTAGGAATTGTATTAGCAACGGGCTTTATAAAGGCAAGGTTCAATGTTTAAAAGCGCATCGCTCAAGGGAAAGTAGATAGGGGCAGTAGCACGCGTGAGCAAGCAGAAGGGGAGAGAAGAAATACTTACAGTCTCTGCTTCTTCTTGGGACCGGGTTTTCCTCGAACCTTGGGCTCGCCATTAGCAGCAGTTGCTGCACCTCTCTTGACGCCCTTCTTCTTAGGACCGTCAACTGGAGGGCCCATGCTGGATTGAGGTGCAGGCGTTCCAGCCGCCGGCGTGTCTGGAGTAGAGTCGGATACATTCTCCGCGTTGAAGTTGGCCGCGGCAGCCAGGGTTGTGGAAGTGCCAGGCGAGTCCTTCATGGGAATTTCCTCCTGCTGAACATAGTCTGGGTCAAGGATGGCTCGGAGTTTGTGGCTGGGTACTCTAAGGGTGACCACTTTGGCATCCTTGGAGGGACTTGCAGCAGCTGTGCCAGAGGCCGCGGTGGTGCCGCTGTTGTTGCTTGACTTCCGACGATCCTTGGTTGCAGCGGTGTTCTTGCTTGAAGGCGGCATTGCGACGAGTGAAATGACGGAAACGTGTGGTGTTCAAGGAGTAAGGTGAAGATAGGGGAAGGACGACGAGGGCGACGAGAGTTGTCGTGTGAGGAAGAGAAACTGAAGTTTGATCAATGGTGCTCAAGCGGCGGGCTCGGTGGCTCGGGAGATGGGCGATCCGCTGGGTTGTTGTTTTTGTTGTTGTTGTTGGGTGAGTGCGAGTGCAAGTGTCGACTTTTGGTGTCGCACTCTAATATTACTATTTCGCGTCGGCGATAGCGGCCTCTGATGGCGGCGAGGGTGATGATGGATGGGGTTGGTGATGGTGATGATGCGAGTGTGCTGGGCATCGGTTTGGGTTGTGGGAGGAATGGAATGAGAATGATGGACTTGGCTTGGAAAAGTTTGGAGCCCTCGCCATGGTGAGGCGGCGGGCTGTCCACCTGGTTTTGCCTTCATGCTGCCAAAGAATAAGGTCGGGCAGTTGACTTGTTCGCACGAACCGAGGGGGACACTGCGCGCGGAGTCTCCAACAAGCAAGGGAGTCTCGTCTTGAATTTTGACATCTCCACACCCAACCCTAACCTGAAGTAGCTCGGTACCTTCAGCCGAGCCCCTTTAGCCAATCATATTCCCTTCCATTCATGGAGCGGCTGCACGCCTGCCAAATTACGCTTCATCCCCTTCCGGATCATCACCAAGGAGTTGTTGCTGTTGCCGCACAAGTCACAGAATTATTTTTGTCTAAGTTTAGGCCACTCATTTCCAAACCCATCGAAAGCGAAAGAATCTTCAACCTGCATACTTGCAGATTTTTATCAAAAATAGAGTTTGAACCTCGAATCAAATTTGGTCCAGACAATTCTTTCCTTTTGTGCAGCTCGAAGTGAGGTGCCTGGTGAGGTGGTCCCAAAGTCATCCCGTGTGCCAGCCCAGATTTTTTTCCTCTCCGCGGCTTCCTTACGAGTCGTGGCTTCAAGTTTGGGGATTGGGCAACCTGGAAATGGAACTGACAGGCCGCAGCAGTCCCGTCGCAGTCGCAGTCGCATCCACCTGAAAAACCCTCACACACTCACGCCGTGGGGACACATCACGCTGCGAACGCTGACCAACCCGGCTAACCGCAAATCATGGATCCTTTAGGTTCTAAGCAGAAAGCACAGGTCACCAGAATCTTCCGTTCTGCCTGTCTCCCCGTTTGCCTTTCTGATTTCAAGCATCCGGTCCGCCCGAACAGGTCCATGACGATCTATGAGAAATCTCATTATCGAGATTCGACAACCCTCTTTTTGACCGGAATGGGGCCAATCCGGGGGTTGCCGAATACAAAGCAAAGAGACCCAAAGCCCTCATTTTCTCCTCCTTCGCCCGGCCACGCTTTCATTGTCACAAGTAGACCATGGGGCCAGTCTGAAAATGGATGCAACCCAACGCCGAACTGAGGATGCCGGCTGGGTAATATTAAGCATCATCTACAGAGCGCCCAGAGTCCAGAACTCAGGGCCGGAGCTTCCCCTCCTTACAAAAATGTGAGGCCAATGGACAGACGCGCCAAAAAGTGAGCACGGAAATGATGAGTTGTTGAATACACATAGGCCGCGCCAGAACCCCTCACTCGATGACTGCTCTGGTTTGAAAATTGATCAGCATCGCGATTATCCGCATCTTGTCTTTTGTGTAGCGTGCTGTTTTAGACAACCGCAATTGCCTCATGAAACATTGATTCTCCCAGATACTTGAGCCGAGCCCTCCCCACGACGCGTTTTCTACACAGTGTGTATGCGCATCATGATCGCGGAGAAAGTCAGCGTCGAGCAAGACCCAAGCGGGACTTGAGTCCAGCCAAATCTTTCAATATGTACACCTCAATTAACAAGCGTTCATCCAAGGAATCATGAGTATCCTCTTCAAAAACTCAGGATACGTGCTTACACCTATCCATTCTCGTCTAGCAACCATCTACAAAGTGTAGATGCCTTTCTTGGTTTCGTTTGGCCAGTTCCTTATATTTCGATTATTTGTTTTGACAAGCGGCTGCAAGTGCAGAGACAATGGCGGCATCATTCCCCAGGACCCTTTTTGCGGGCCGTGTTTTTAGACAGCGGGTATACGCGACTCTCGGCATTCCAGGGACAAACGACTGAGACGCTATGGTTGAGGAGAACATGGGGGGAATAGAGATGGCAGTTGTTTCTCTCTGGGTCGATTGAACATGGCTTTGTTTACTATGAGGATCGACTCGCAAGAATGGTGGGGGCATTCCATCTTCTCGACGCGTTTTGCAAGATCAAATCGCAGTGATGGAATTGTTATATATCTTCATGGCAAGAGGGGCATCCGGGAGCTGGAGAAGGAGGAAGGCAAGCAGCGAGCCAGGTTAGGCCAGAAGCGAAGATGAGGCGCTTCGTTCTTTTCACACCTCTTGTCCTTCGTGGCCTCGTGGTCACGGCTGTCCCGTTGGACCTTCAAGACCTATCGACGATAACATATACACCCGACACCGACGATCAGGCCGACTCGCTCGCCGTCGATGCTGAAGGGTCATCGGTTGCTGAAGGGGCTCTGCCTCCACCGGATTTTGGCAAGGGTCAGGTCTTTCATGAGACATCATTGAGGGAACGGCAAACTGTGGATCCAGCAGCAGCTCTCCTGGCTCAACTAACGCCTGACCAACTCACACAGTTGCTCACGGCGTTGACTCCGGATCCCCAAAGGCCAACGGGCTTGGTATCGGGTCTTCTGTCCGTGGTAAACGGGATCCTTCCGAATGTGCTGCCGAGCGTGGTCGGGCTTCTGGACGGGGTTCTCGATCTTCTCCTTCCTCCTGCTCCACACAACAATCCTGCCCTCGCAGCCCTCGAGGCCGATGTGGTTGCTCCTCAACAGCTTCCAAACCCAGATACAGGAGCAGTACTCAGTGCTCTGGGGATATTTGAAAGCACAGCCTCAGAAGCAAGCCCAGCTTCCATCACAACAGTCACAGTCGAGCCGCCGTTCTCTTTCAGGACCATCACAGTAGAAGCCCCTGCCGTCTGTGCTATTAGGACGGTTACGGTCACTGAGCGCCAGCTACCTTCGATACCGGTCATCTCTATTCCATCAGTATCGGCACCGTCCATCCAGTTGCCTCAGTTGACAACATTCACTTTGCCGCAGTTTTCAATCCCCCCTGTTTCTCTCCCGTCGTTATCGTTGCCTCCTATTTCTCTACCGACTATTGCCTTGCCATCTATCTCGTCGGTGCCACGGCCGTCATTGCCCTCGGTATCAATCCCTTCGATATCATTGCCATCAATTCAGCTACCGACGCTATCAATCCCACCGCTGTCTTTGCCCTCGCTCTCTCTGCCAACGATTGCGATCCCGTCATTCTCGCAGCCATCGGCACCCTCGGTAGTTTTGCCTTCGCTGGTCTTGCCTACTTTAAGCCTTCCCAGTCTATCACTGCCGCCGTTCACGCTGCCTACACTATCGCTGCCTTCGATCGCGATCCCAACAGCGCCGCAGCTAGATTTTCCCTCGATATCGATCCCCTCGCTAGTCTTGCCGACTTTGAGTATTCCACCAATATCACTACCATCGCTGTCGCTGCCTCCGATTAGCTTGTCGTCAATTCCTCCGCCTATAATATCGGTCCCTACGCTATCTATTCCTTCGCTTTCACTGCCAAGTCTATCAGTACCGCGGTCATCAACGCCCTCAGTGTCAGTGCCTTCGCTCGTATTGCCGACTTTGAGCCTACCAACCTTGTCACTGCCTCCTTTCTCTATCCCCTCGATCGTTTTACCGACACTCAGCATTCCGCCTATCTCTGTCCCCTCCTTTTCCCTCCCCTCACTGTCACTGCCTCCATTCTCAATACCACCGACCACAATACCATCTATATCAGTACCATCGCTCGTTTTATCGACATTGAGTATTCCTACCATCTCCGTCCCATCCATTTTCCTCCCCCCACTGTCATTGCCCACAGTACCGTCAGTATCAGCACCGCCAATCTCAGTACCTTCGGTGGTGCTTCCCTCGATCGTTCTCCCAACGCTTAGTATTCCAACCTTTTCTATACCATCTATATCTTTGCCGTCAATCTCGGTGCCACCAATCGTTATTCCGACTTTGCCTAGCATCTCGCTTCCCACGGCATCTGTTCCAAGACCTTCGGTTCCGTCACTGAGCCTTCCTTCATTCTCGGTCCCAACAGTGGTTCTCCCAACACTGTCATTTCCATCGATATCTACTCCGTTAGTTTCGGTCCCGCAAATCTCCCTTCCGTCACTGCCGCCGGTATCGGTTCCATCGCTCGTGTTCCCGACTCTTTCCATACCATCTTTGGTCCTCCCAACCATCTCACTGCCATCAATACCTATTCCTTCGATTTCGATCCCTCCAATCTCAATCCCGTTCCTTCCGCCTATCTCAGTCCCATCAGTGAGCGTCCCACCACTCTCATTGTCATCGCTGGTTCTACCGACTCTGTCGGTGCCGTCGATATCGGTTCCACAAATCACTCTACCATCCGTGTCGATTCCTTCAATTTCGGTACCGCAGATTAGCATACCATCGATCTCTATTCCCTCGATATCGATTCCGCAGTTCACTCTACCGTCCTTTTCTATACCATCGCTATCTATTCCTTCAATATCTACCCCACAATTGACCTTGCCTACTCTCTTTCTTCCGTCGGCCTCGGGCCCACGACCTTCGGTAACAGTACCGTCAATATCCATTCCTTCACTGTCAATCCCCTCGATATCAATACCACAGGTTACATTACCATCGATCTCTATCCCCTCAATCTCGGTGCCGCAGGTCACATTGCCTTCGCTCTCGATTCCCTCGATTTCGGTGCCTCAACTTACGCTACCATCAATTTCCATCCCAACTATCTCAGTGCCGCAGGTTACTTTCCCATCAATTTCGATACCCTCAATCTCAATTCCTCGGCCTACACTACCATCCCTTTCGGTACCCTCAGTCTCAATCCCACAGCCGACAGTACCATCTATCTCCATTCCTTCGTTATCTCTACCTTCAATATCTGTTCCTCAAATTACTTTACCTTCCATTTCTATTCCCTCGATCTCGGTGCCGCAACTTACGTTGCCAAACGTATCGCAACCGACCCTGCCATCAGCATCTATCACGTCCATTTCGATTCCGCAGATTACCCTACCTTCGCTTTCTATCCCGCCCTTTTCGATACCTTCGATCTCCCCACCCTCTATTTCGGTACCTTCAATCTCTGTTCCTCAGGTCACCTTCCCCCCGATATCTGTGTCGAGCGCACCGCGGCCCTCCATCACCCTGCCGTCAATATCTTTCCCACAGATTTCTCTGCCGACACAGATAATTGTCCCGTCAATTATACCGCCTTCGGTGACGCTGGTGACGGTGCCAATTCCCACCTTGCAGCTACCAACATTCCCTTCCTTTTCCATCCCGCCACTCTCGATCCCAACGTTCCCCCCTCTATCGATTCCTTCGATACAGCTTCCAACGCTGTCAATCCCATCGGTACAAGTCCCTACAGTTTCGCCCATTTCCGTCCCACCTCTGTCAATTCCATCAATACCGTTGCCCACGCTCTCAATCCCATCGATACAGTTACCAACCTTGTCTATTCCACCAATACAACTCCCTACAATTTCACCCATTTCCATTCCGCCTTTTTCGATACCGACCTTCCCACCCTTGTCAATCCCAACGCTTCCGCCTCTATCGATCCCATCTTTATCAATCCCGAATATCCCACTGCCATCAGTAACGGGAGTACCGGTGACAATCACAGTTCCATCGATTCAGTTCCCCACGTTGCCGCCTCTATCTATATCCTCCCTATCACTTCCGACATTTCCGCCTCTTTCGATTCCAACGCTCCCCCCTCTATCCATCCCGACGCTTCCTCCGCTAGTGATACCATCAATTGTACTGCCATCAATATCGCTGCCGTCATTGTCGATTCCGCAAATTCAGCTGCCAACTTTGACAGTACCATCGCTTCAACTTCCCACATTGCCGACATTATCCCTCCCACCAATTCAGCTCCCTTCCTTGTTTCCATCGCTATCGATTCCGTCGCTTCAGCTGCCTACACTGACCATTCCGCCGATTCAGCTGCCTACCCTGCCTACCTTGTCACTACCTCCATTGCAGCTGCCCACAATCTCCATTCCTCCCATCTCGCTTCCACCTTTGCCCACCGAAATTCCAGGACTTACTATTTCTGGAGTGAACGGCGGAATCTCGGTCGGTATCTCCGCAGGTCTGCCCGTTGGGACCTTGCAGGTTGGGCTTCCCATTAGTGTTGGTATTCCCGGCATCACGCTGCCTCCGATACCACTCCCTACTTTGCCGCCAATCACTCTTGCCCCTGATGTCCAGCCGCTCATCCCTCGACTACTGGAACAACTTTCACAGGCTGTGGTTTCGCAAACGGCACTTGTACCAGCGCTCTTGGGTGCCATCAGTGGCTTGCTCCAACCTCAGCTCCCACCTGCTACCGGCACAGTCCAGCCAGTTCTACCAAGCTTGCTAAACCAGATCGCTTCCGCCGTGGTTTCCGTACCGACTGCCGTGCCCAACCTGCTTGAACAGCTCGACAACCTACTTGCCCCAATCGCGAGCGCGGCGCCTACTCTCCCGGCCCCGACGGGTACCACCTTCAGCACTAGCATCAGCAGACCACCTCTGATCCCCATCGGACCGATTATCAGTGCCGTCACTTCTGTTGTCAGCGACGTCGTGCAGATCGTCAAGTCTTACCTGTTCAACCCTCGCTCGGTATCCAACGTAGTGGTTTACTATGGCCAATCAGAAGCTACGACCCGCATCAGTCTCGGCACCCTGTGCGAGGACCCCAATGTGGACATTATGGTGCTGGGATTCATCACTGCCATCACGGCAGAAGGAAGCAATTACCCCCGTCTACAGCTTCAGTCCCCGATCCCAGGAGTCCTTACACCGCTGATGGCTGTTCAAGCTACGGGCCTGCTCTACTACGCATCTCTGGAAACCGACATACAAACCTGCCAGAGCAGATACGGCAAGAAGATTTTACTCTCCATCGGTGGCGCCACGTCCAACCTAGTCCTGCGCAACGATGCGCACGCTATTGCGTTCGCAAATACACTCTGGGCTCTCTTTGGCCCAACAGGTTATGTGCCGAACGGACTGAGACCTTTCGGGCAGGCGGTGGTTGACGGATTTGATCTTGACAAGAACGACGGTCAGCCGGCATTCTTTGGAACGTTTGCAACTGCCCTCAGGGCGAGCTTCGGTGTGGATCTGACAAAGGATTATTTCTTATCTGCGGCGCCTCAGTGTATCTATCCTGACCCAAGTGTGCCGCAGAATTACTTGAGCCAGTGCAATTTCGTGTGGCCGCAGTTTTTCAATAACCTGGCTTGTGAGGTCGGCAGTGCTGGGTTCCTTGATTCGGTGTTCCAGTGGTAAGTTTCTGACCATCCTCGCCCTTCAACTCGCTTGATATAGACGGTACTGATATTTTCTTTGCACCAGGTCGAGAACTCTCGGTGATGGTATCGTGCCGATGAGGGATAGCAGCGCTTTTAGAACGAGATTGTTGATTGGTATTCCTGGTTGGTTGCAAGCTGCTCCTCTGACTTTCGTCAAGCTTGGCGGTGTGAGAGGTGTGCAGCTGTTGGCTACTCAGCTGAGACAGCTGACTGGTCTGGTTAATCTGGGAGGACTGATGATTTGGGATGGTCCACAAGGCTTGGAGAATATTGCCGATGGGTTGAGTATTCTTGGTTGGGCCAAGAGTGGGTTGAGAGGTTAAGGAGTTTGTTTTCCTTTCTGGTTTTTCTTCTTCTGGGGGGTGCTTTTGTTGCCTCGAGGCTTCATGTGCCTCCTATTGTGAGGCTACCTCAAGGTTTTTTTTTCCCGGTTTGGATTCGGTTGATTTTGGAAGGAGGAAAAGTCCAGGGCGTTCATTCGGCTTCATTCATCATGGTTTTATTATCTTCAAGAAGAGTTTTTTTTTGACTTGATTTCTTGAATATTATTTTTATTTGAGATTTGTGGTCGTAATATCGGGGGTGTTCTTTTATTCCTTTCATTTTCTGGAAATTTGGGTGGATGGATTGGAAGGACAAACTCGCACAGTGTTTATGAAAACACACAGAAAGGAACTCAACTTCCCTCTCGAGTGATGTCGAATTAAAAGGGTTTGTTTGATTAAAGTATGCAAGAGAAAACATTCTTGCTATTTTGCTTGCATAGATAATTTCGAGTAGCGGGTTGGAAACCATCACCACCACACATACCGGCTTTTACACTATCTACTACTTATTTCAATGGTCTGTCTAGATTGGGATTGGAACCTGGATCCAAGTCTAAAATTTCCCTAAAATTATGTCCTTTCAGACACGGCCAGATGTTTTTTCTCCTTTTAAGATCACAATTCTACCTGTCTTATCTTCATTGCAAAGATATCTAAGTGATCAAAGACAACACTAGACAAGGTCATGAATAGGGAATACCTAACTTAAGTTTGAAAGAAACTCCCTAAGCATGTAATAAACTTTTTCAACCCTTTCTTTTCATTCCTAACTACCTACCTACCTCATTTTTCTTGAATGGTTTACACCCGGTCCCGCTTCATGATTCCCCGAGGAAGGAGACACATCTACCGTATGTAAGTCCAAAACCAGAATCAAGTCTGAACCAACCACCCAACCACCTCCTTTACAAATATTTTTTTTCCCTCCCTGAAAGTTGGGTTTCCCCCTTTCCGAAGAACGAAATAAAACACATACATACCAGTCATCTGAAAAGAAAGAAAAAGTTCGCATTACATTCCTTATTCGTTCTGGACACCTGCCGGTACCATCACGCACCGATATCCCTCCCCCCTCCCCCCCCCTTTTTTTTTCTCATCTCCCCCTCCAACCGAAGGAATATTTTTTTTACCACTCAACAAACATGCTCTCCTCTTCCACATGAAAAATTTAGTCAGTCACAATGAATCAAGCAGTGAAAAGCTAGGGCTGTTTGACAATCCCCTATTTGCCTAGAAAGCTACACCCACACAAAACCTTTGGTTTAACTTTTTTTTTGTTTTTGCTTTGTCAAACAAAATTACAAGACAAAGGTGATAACACCAGAACCCTATCACAGCCACACACACAGACACAACACACATAACACACGTTCCATTTATTCTTTCCCCCCACACCCTGATGAAAACTAGAATTTCAATGATGACATGAATGATGATGATTGGATGATCGGGGGGAGAAGAAAACCAAAAGCGCAACTCATCGGCAAAACAACAAAATAAAAAAAATGGAAGCTTGTCTCTTTCTTTCAGCCAGCAGCAGTAATTCCATAACCCCCTTTACCCCACCCTCCCCCCTTGTCCCCTTCATGATCCACTCCGGCAATATGGTATCTTAACCCACGTCCGTCCAAAAGCACCTGGCTTTGTCCCAGCGCCTACGCAGAACCACCATCCTTCTTTAACTCATCCTTACTCTCAGACTGGCCCTGCAGCTCCTTCTTAACCTCACCAACCGTCTCTGTCCCCGCAGCTCCCTCTGGGTTTCCGGCCTTGGCAGGCACAACCTGGCTAGCCAAATCCTTATCCTCCTCAGAATTATCAAACATCTCGGTCTCATCCGCATCAGTCAAGACCTCAGTGCCGTCACCCAAGAAGATAATTCTGCCCTTGTACCCGCCGATACCAAAGTTTCGTCCTCCGGCACCGCCACCAGCTACCCGGCCCTCGTCAGCATCATACTCCCTCTCACTATCATCGAAGGTATGGTGCACACCAGGACCGCGGAATTCGGCTATTGAATGCAGAAAATAAATGTATTAGCAATTTGTAAAATTTTATATTTTGTTGCGTTATGGGAGAGGGGGAATAAACTGGTTACAGAGGTCGAGCATGGGAGAGACGACAACGAAATGGGTAATGAGCTTGATAACAAAAAGACGAAACATGTATGGGTATTTGTGCTTTGTGTGTTATGTGATGTGATGGGCGTTGATGTGTGCTCAAGGGGAGGACGAAGTTTCCCTACCATATTCGGGTGGGGCACAAGGACCATCTCCATTGGCAACCCGCTTGGCTATCTCCTCATACCACTCCTCTTTAGTCCGACCCCTGAGGAGACCAATAATGATCATGGTCATGTTGTCGCAACCGACGCCACCAGTCTCCGAGTTGGAGGCGAGGCAGTTGTCCATCATGTTCTCACAGATCTTGTCCAAATCCTGCTTGGCAGCGATTCCGCGCCTGACGAACTCGATAACGGCTTGCGATGACTGGCAATCCCAGATACCTACAGAAACAAAGTTGAGTTAGTGACGGTCACTAAACAATCCGAAAAAGAGAGCAACATACCGTCGCAAGCAATAACAAGAAACTCGTCATCATCACCCAAGTCGTGCGTAACAACGTCCGGGTAGGCCGTCACTATCTGCTGCTCGGGCGCGAGTTCGGCGCTCTTCTTGAATTCGAAATCACCAATGGCTCTTGACAAGGCTAGATTTCCGTTGACGCGGCCAAAGTCGACAAAGCCACCTGCAGCTGTGATTCGTGCCTTCTCGCCTATTCGGGGCAAACAAAAAATTCACCGGTTAGTCCATGATTACAGTGCAGTATTTCCCAAACAGGCCTTCAGAGCATTTGCGCACCTTCATTCTGTGGCTTGTGGTCAAACGACAGGGGTTTTGCTCGGCCCTTTACGCCCAGGACGCTTCTCGAATCGCCGGCATTTGCCTGGAGAGAAAGGGGGGAAAGGATTAGTAAAGTGGGGGTTGGTGAGGGGGAGAAAAAGTAAAGCGCCAAAAGAGGAGGATAACCAACAATGTAAATCTTGTCATCTGTGATCAAGCCCACGCAAGCCGTGCAACCTGAAACTTCTTCCTCATATTTGGGATCTGTTTTTTTAGTTAGCTTTCCTTGTCTTTTTTTACGGGACGACATCCAAGGCGGGAACCGAGGGACAAGAGATAAAAGAGAGGTTTGCGAGAACCAGCCAAAACATGTGCACTCTCCCAAGTCAGAAAACCGCCCTGTTCCCCCACCTTGGGAACCGGTCAAATGAGGAGAAAATTTGTAAGAGTCCATACCATTCAGGATGGCCCGGTCTGTAGCCAGAAAGCCGTCCTTGAGAGCCTGCTCGTAGTTGCCCGCCTTGAATGTGTCCTGCTTTGCGACGATGTTGTGGATGTTGCTTCCTGTGAAGAGCGCCACCTTGTCGCCTCCGTGCCCGTCAAAGACTCCAAAGAAGGCCAGTTTCGAACCGTGGTCCTTTGACGCCTTAGGATTACCGGCCAGCAGGTCGAGTACTGTCGTATGGGCATCCTCCATGCTGATGCGCCAGCCCTGCATGGCCGACACACCATAGATCAAGCGATCATCTCCGCCGGTTTCTGACGACTGTAAGGCATCATCCCTGCCGCGTTAGCCTTGTGTCCTCTTTTTTCTTCTTGTGCTCTGGGTCCCACGACATGTGAAGGTGACGCTGAAGGAAGGCGGCAGTCCGAATGTGAAAACAAGCAATGGTCGTCGTCTGCGCAGCGGGCGACAACAAGGGCGGCTTGGTGGCGCTGAATACGGAGGCGGTTGAAGGGCGGACTATTGCGACTGCGATGGCTGCAGGGGAGGGGGAGGGGAGAGGGGAGGAACCAAATAGGGGACACGTACCTTGTCGACTACGGGCTCAGAAAGTGTCTGGCCCATGATGAAGTGTTTATTTTCGTTTGAGAAGGGGAATTCTGGAGTTTTTGGGACAGCGACCGCGGCAACTACTGCTTGGTGGGGGAGGGGTTTTGTCGGATGGATTGGGCAGAAGAAGCTGAAAGCGACTGGGATGGAGAAAGGGCGAGACCTGGGGGCGACGAAGAAGGACCAATCTCTAGGTATCTTTCGCGGTGGACTCTGCAACACTCTCTGGACTCGTTGGTTCGTTTCCTGGTGACTTAAACTATGACGTGCAACTCAAATAAAAGAAAGCACAGGAGAACTAGAAGAATGCCGAATAGTCTTTTCAAGTTTTGAAGGAGGTTGTTGCGTTGCCACGAAGCTTTTTCTTGTTCCCTTTTCCAGGTTCTCCGGCTGCTCCTGCCAGGCGCCGGGCGGTTACGTTGGTGGTGGTGTGCACGGTGCAAATTTGCGGGAGGTGGTGGGGAGCGGGGTTTGGCTCTCTCTTTGCCAGTCCTTCTTGTTCTTTTCGTGCATCTTGTAAGGCTGCAGTGGACGGTGCTTGGACTTTCTCCTTGCGATGACATCTCTTTTTCTCTCTCGGGGAATATCATGCGACACTGTTCCCGCGGTGGCAATCTACTCATTTGCATTCCTCTGCAGCCATAAATACACGAGCTGATGAGCTACAAGCTTCCTGATTTTCGTCTGGAAATGGTGTCGTGTGTGTGGGGTACAGTAGGTAGGTCTGGACCTGCGTACACCAAATAGGGAATACAGCTTGACGGGGAAGCTTCAGCTCAATACAGATTACGGATACACGCTCGCAGACTGCGGCACAGGCTGAGGCGTTTTTCCCCCGGCTTTCCTTCTTCATCAATCTGCACCTTCCCAATGGCCAAGATAGATCACGCGAGGCGCGGGCAGTTTGCTCAATGGCTGGCTGGAACCTCAGTGCATCATCATCTCACAGTGCGCTGAGATTGCGGGGCTGAAGATGGGAGACCTCTCGAGGCCATCGGGAAGCGGGGACCGCCGGGTTTCTCCACCGTGCCAATTCCCGGTTTATACAAACTGTCATCATCATGGGAGGTTTGAAAGGCTGCATGAGCTCCTTCCTTGGATAGCTTCATTTCTGACTCAAACTCCACTATCGCCTGATGCTGCCTACCTCACAACCCGAATGCCCGAGACTAATTAAGCGAGAACCTCACGAATCACTGTCTCTCTCTCTAACGAAACACACACACCTACATGACGGCATTAGGGTTGAGCGCGTTGGGCTTCACGATCTATGCTGTGCAACACACCAACCACATATTCCGCGTGATACAGAATTAATACATTGATGAAATACCTTCAACACTTACACTAGATATACACCGCGTAGTCCGACTCATCCTTGCTTGCCTCCGATAACAGTGACTTTCCCCCCTTTGACAACTTATACGCATGCCCTTTTCGTCCACCACCAGACTTCTCCCTGATCAATGCCGCTTCGTCCACTTTTTCCTTCTTCTTCTCCGTCCCGCTGTCCTCCTCCCCGTTTCCTGCACTGCCTTCTCTGTCCATCTTCTTATCTCCAACCTGGACTGGTGACGACGCCGTCAGCCCCCTACCATGTTCCGTGCCCGCGTCCCAATCTTTAATACTAACCTCCTCCCTTGTCGGGGACGACTCTGGCCCAACCACTTTCCAATTCACTGCCTGTCCTTTCCCTCCTATCATTGACATCGGTGATGCTAAACTCTCCACAGTCTCGTCTACCCAACCATCGTCTTCCATCTCTCCTGCAGGCGGACTGCCAGCTGGTATTGTTGACCAACTAGTTGACGGATGAAATGGCGATTCTTTGACCAAGTTCTCGTATGAAAGACTAAGGAACTCGTCTGGCGTGTCTCGCCAGTTCGGCAATACAGGGAGGGAGACGCCTTTTTTGGTATTTCCTAGGCTCAGCTGTGGCTTGTGGAATTGTGGCAATGGCTGCAATTGTTGAGGTCGCGGACCCCTGGGCGTAACGGGGTTTGTAGAAGTGGCAGAGGAGATTATACCCTCGACGCTGGCGCTAGTTAATTGGCCTTTGCGGGTTATGGGACGGGCTAGGTTGACTTTGCCTATGAGACGAGCTGGAGGCAGCGGGATAAGGGGTGTCATTTTGGGAGGAGCAGGGATGGATGGACTGGCACTGTTTCCTCTTTGACTGAGGCGCGAAGAGTGTCTTTTATAGTCGAATGTGTCAACTGTGGAGATGCTGGATTGGTTGCTGTGATTGTTGTCTTGGTCATGGGGCCTGTGGCTCAATTTTGGCATCTTGCTTTTTACGTTCTTACCTCTGAGCCATGATGACCATGCGAACCGTTTAGATGGCTGACCGGGTGGGTGATAGCCCAGTCTCGACTCGGTGCGTAAGGGCAGTGTGTCTGGAGCTTGGGATCTCCCCGAGTGAGTGCCAGGTGAAGAACTTGAAAGGGAGTCTGTTTCTGTGGGGGATTGTTGAGATGATGGTGTCGCAGACTGTGATGGCACGCTGGGTATTCTGATCTCGACGGCGTCTCTGAAATACCCTCTTCGGCTCTTTCCAAGAAGGCCGATTCTGCGCTGATTACCAGCCATCGTCGTTCCTCTCTCGTCATTTAAACTCGTCTCACTGATGGAACTCAGTGAGCTGGCGAGATGTCCCAAGCTTCCATCGCCAAGAAAAGGCATCCTACTAATCCCACGTTTGCCACTGCCACGGTTTGACCGCATACGAGATGGCAGCATCCTAACGCTGGCAGGGGATGGAGAAAGAGTTGGTCTGCCGGGGCCTGGTATGCTTCTTCGTTGTTCGACAATCATATTCTTCTTTTCAGAGACAAACACGTCGTTGACTGAAAAGCTCTTGTCGAAATTTTGAATATCAAATGCTGGCAACGATGGTGGTGCACTCGGAGTGGGTGACTTGATCTCAAATGTTCCCGGAAGAGGGCCAGATATATCACGAACAGTGACCCCCCGCGGTCTCTCGTTCTCCTTGCGTCGACGATAGCACCAAAATAATGCGCAGATGAGTGCAAGAAGCACGAAAGAAAGCGGCAGAAGAACTGCCATCAACGTGAGATTTGCTGGCCCCTTCTCGATACCATCACCAGTCAGAGATACCCCAGTTTCTGTGGAGGTGCTATCTGGAGGCTGGGCAGATGATGTTCCTGATGTATCGGATGCTACAGCCGCAACACGCAAAAGAAGAGATAGTGAGTCTGATCTGCCGGAGGATTTCGATTTCGCCTCGATTCTCACTCCAACTACCGAGTCTTTGGTTGTCGTTGGAGCATCCCCGGAGAGTGCAAGCTTATGGGAATCGAAGTGTACCCAGGAAGTTGAGGGCAGCGTCGAAACCGTGACATCTGTGTCTTGAGGATTTACCAGGTATGGTCCTAGATCAAAGGAGAACTGCTCACCAGCTGTGGCGGTGAGTGTGGGCAGCGCGTCCCCCTTGAATAAACCTGCTTCCTTGCTCGCCTCAGTTGTCACGTCTATCATAACCGACACATTGAGGGTATCCGCAAACGAGTCTTGAAGTGTGATCGTGAAGTTTGTTGGAGTGGCAGTCTCGGGAGCCGTGCCCTCAATGTGCCAAGTACTCTTATCGACGGAGAGCCACGAAGGGACATTTGATGTAGAGGCGAGGACAACATTGTCAGCCGCAACTGGCTTTCCATCTACTTTGACTGACTCCTTTAGGCTGCTGTATGATACCGGCTTCCCGGGCGTTGCCGTCAATATAATGGTTGTCTGATCGGCGGTGATTTGGTGCGTTCCAACTACAATATCGACCTCTAACTCAGCCCCTGAGAATCCCACAACATCGCTGGCAACCAGCATGAGGGCGAAACGCTGGGGAGGCTGTATCAGAGACTCGAATGGCGGAGTTCTTCCAGAAAAAGACAGTCGTCCGGCGTCGAACGAGACCCAGGCCGGGAGTGGTGTGTTGTCGGCCATAACCGCATAATACCCTAGAGGACTGCTAGATGGGTTGGTGAAGGTGTCTTGCTTCAACTGGAAAGAAAATGGCTGATCGGGGAGAGCGAGTATCGAGGATGGGCCAGAAAACACACCAACTCCAGGGACCTGTTTCTCGAGAGGAACCTGGAGTTTTGGCCCCTTGTTCCGTGATACCACAAGGGTAGCTGTATGTGTTGTTGATCCGGACCTGTCTGTAGCCACCACATTTACCAAAACTCCCTCCACCTCCCCCGAACCAACATCCTCTGCTTTAGGGGTGCCGAACAGGCGGCGGCCATTGCTATCTAGTGAGAGCCACCGCGGTGGATTGTCGAGTGTGTAATTGATTGCCGAATCCGAGGAAAATGTGGATGGTGAAAACGCAAAGGAGAAGGGCTCTCCTATTCGAGCAACTGGAGGGACTTGTGAGTTGATGGGAAACGTTACGCTTGGAACAGCGGCCGAGAGACCAACTAATAGGCTGGCTGCCCAGGCGGCAACAGGTGATCTCATGGTCACAACTGCAGTCGACTTGCAGGTGCTGTGCGGATCACAGACAACGAGGAAGCAGAGAGCGACTGAAGGTTGGGAAGTTGAGGGGGGTAGGGTGTTCATGATCAACTACAGGCTGCCGCCCTTGCATCTCTTTGGTGGTGACAATGGCATGGTGGCCATTACATACATTGCCTAAGGGGGCGCGGCCAGCCTTCAACTGTCCCTAGATGCTCCCTCAAGGCTCGTAGAGCAATGGATGAATGGCAGGGAACTACGTGACTATTTCGTGGTCTCCGCGGGTGTGGTACATTGAAACAAGGGTTGGATCAATGGGGAACATTCCAATGAGGGAGCCATCGACATGAGGGAGGCGGGGAGATTCCCCAGGGACATCGATAACGAAAATGCATTCTCAACTCGGAAGAGTAGGGCCCTCAGCCCATCAATTTCAATAATAAGTGCCCTGGGAGGTCAAAGGTGAAGGGAGCGATGCGAATGTTGAAGCCATGAATCCATCCAGGAAGGAAGAACTATGAGTGGTTCCGAAAATTTGTTGATTTTAAGTTTATGCTTCTGCCCAGCAGCAACCACAGGTAAGAACTGTAAGGTAGTCTTAAACCTAGAAGACCCGGGCGAGGTTACGCTGGCCGATTGTGTCTGGTTTGGGGTTCATGATTATTGTCGGGCATCGGTCAATCTCTCCGCGGTGGTGGTGAGATGAGGGGCAAACCCAACCACTGCTCACAAAAAGAACAGAGACAAAAATTCCCGCCCAAACACCACACACCATCGACCCCTCACCACACCCACCCGCCAGGAACAGGAACAGGATCTACCCCGCCAATTGTCATCGAAACAAAACCGATTGACGGGAACTGCCGCTCATAAATATTTTTTTTTTACCGAAATGGACGATCATCAGCAAGCAAGATCAAGATCATCTTCTCCGGAGTTTTCACCACTCAATTTTGGGGAGGACTTTGCTCCTCTCCCAGAATACAAAGCAGCTGGTGATGCTGCCCTGGATTTTTCTGGTCTTTTGGACGAGCCTTTGAAGCTTCATGAAGATCTCAGTGCTGGATGCGGCGGCCAGCTGTGGCCAGCGGGAATGCTGTTGGCCAAGCACATGCTGCGATCCCACCGGGAAGAGCTGCGGACTGCAAGAGTGTTGGTGCCCATGATGACTCCCTGAGATTGACAGACATATGCATGCGCTTCACCACCTTGATGTGTCATGACTTCTGACTGACAGTGTGATCCCCCAAGTCTCGAACTCGGCGCCGGCGGAGGTATTGTCGGACTCACCATCGCCAAAGGATGCAGCATAGACCGGCCTCTGTACATCACGGACATGAAAGACATGGAGTCTCTGATGCAGCACAACATCGGCCTCAATGAGCTTGATGATCGAGTCAAGGCCCGAATTCTCAACTGGTAAGTGCATACATTGCGTGTCCCCTTCTCCAGATTGTTGGCTGATTTATCCAGGGGCGAGCTTCTCTCAGAAGAAATTCTCGAGTTCAAGCCCGACATCATTCTGGCCGCCGATTGCGTCTACTTTGAGCCCGCCTTCCCCCTCTTGCTGCAGACGCTCAAAGACCTTTTGGCGCTGACCCCTACGGCCATCGTTTTTTTCTGTTTCAAGAAGAGACGCCGGGCCGATATGCAGTTCATCAAGGCCGCGAGAAAAACTTTCAAGATGACAGAAATTGAGGACGAGGACAAGCCCATCTACAGCAGGGAAAACCTGTTTTTGTATGCCTTGACAAATAAATGATTTTAATAACCCACCGACCCATTGTTGCAAAAAATTGGAAGCTCAAACGAATCCAATCAAAGATTCCAATCCTTCTCCCCTTGCATACTTGTATACGTGTATCCAGTAAAACCAACGACGGCCTCCAGGCTGCATCAATATTTTTCTCAGTAGCTGCACCTGCAATGGCTCGGAACGCCCGGCTTCAAAAGGTCTCACTCACACCACCCCGGTCATTATCACGAGCGTTGCTTTGTGGCTGAATTCAAAGAGGAAATTGGGTTTACAACGGCGCGTTTCCAGTCGATGGAAAAGAAACAACGGCGCCCAGCCTTGGATTCCCTCACTTTTATTTTACTAATTAAATTTACCCACCAGCCGTGTCGACCCTGCCATGCCGTATCAATGACGCTACGAGTCCACTTCGGACGAAAGCTTTCTTCTTTGATTTTTTCAGCTTTCCGCCACAGCAAGAGACATCAAGGACGGTATTGGCCGAAGATCAGCGATGGAGAAACAGGAGAAAAAGCCGGCCTCCGGTTGAGGCCACCACAGCGGTTTCGGTTTAGTAAAAAGACGAAAAAGCTTTTTCATGGCTCCCGTTTTTCACGTCACATCACGGGCGGGAGTTGCATTTTTGGGCTGCAGTGGTGAGATGGCGAGTCCAAGGCTCCAAGAGTTCCAAGCAAAATGGAAGCTGGAGAGTGGACCAGATCGACGCGGCCCCCTCCTCGGCCATGTTTTCATTGGCTGGGATGGTGTCCGCTTTGAATGTCAGTTGGCTCGCTTCCCGGAAAAGAACAGGGCTGCGGGAGTTTTCCCCGTACCTTGCATGGACGATGCAGGAACAGGTCACTGGCGCCATTTTCCTGTCAGTGTTCGGATGGCAACGCACGGCAGACATCACTTAACAACCGACTGCAGGATGCTACAGCGTCGACCTGAGTGCCCTGCTAGGCAGGTACAGACCGTGAAATAATTGAGATGACGCCAAGCCGTATGTTCGCAAGGGCCTCCCTAACTCTATAAACACTAATCTCGGTACCGTCCCATATCCAGCTGTTAGACGTCAGTAAAAAGACAAATCCACTGGGGGTCTGCGCCTCCATCCCAGCCCAACCAGTCCCACCGTCCCACTGTCCCACTGTTCCGCAAAACCCCCTTGCCCTCTGGGTCTGGGCTTCGTTTTCTCACTGCTCCCTCTTGGCTTCCAAAACACTGGGAAGCCTTAATAAATCTCAATTGTGTCAGCTCACTTTCCGTTCCTTCCATCTTTCTCTCACCACCTTTCCCGTTCACTGTGTCGTTCGACCCACCTCAACGATTCATTCCTTTCTCGACGACGCTCAGTGAGCTCTCACCTTCATTTACAATAACAACGACAAAAGAGATACCCTCATTATACCCACTTTGACCTCGCCTTACAAAGAGGCATCCCGCCATTGCAATTACACACATTCCTTGGCCCGTAACGGACGGACAAAAATTACGATCAACCCTCGTTGCTGGCAAGACATCGACAGTGTTTTATTCTTCGACACACTGCAAGATCAACCATCATGAGGTCATTCATTGCTGCCGGCCTTTTGGCATCTGTTGCTCTCGCTCAGCCTCACGCTCACCACCATGGTCACCTTCACCGTAGAAGAGTCGAGGAGAAGCGTGCCGTGGTCACGGATTGGGTCATGGAGACTGTCTACGAGACTGTGACCGTTGTCATTGATGAGAGTACCACCGAGGTTATCCTTCCCAGCAAGGCTCCCGCCACAACCACCTCAATTAGATCTTCGGTCATCTCGCCCAGGCCAGGACAATTCCTTGAGAACTCCAAGACGAGCTCTGTTGAAGTTGTTGTGCCCCCCACAACCTCAGAGGCTCCCAAGGTGGTCGAGACACCTACGTATGTTTCCGAGACGACTGTGCTCCCCGAGACCTCTACTTACGTTGAGCCCGTGCAAAGTCCTGTTATTCAACAGCAACGACCATCTCTCCCTCCCCCTCCACCGCCGGTGGAGACCCCTAAGCCCGAGCCTACCACAGTGGCCCCGCCCCCACCACCACCACCTGCTCCAAGCAAGTCGGCTGAGCCTGCCCCCGTCGTCGGCGGCGGCGGCGGACATTCTGGTGCTTCTTTCCAGGGCGATCTGACCTACTACGCTGTTGGTCTTGGTGCTTGTGGATTCGACGACAGCGGCAAGGACCACACCGAGAACATTGTCGCCATCTCTCACGAGTTGATGGGTATCCAGTCCAACGGCAATCCTTTCTGCGGCAAGACCATCACTGTTAGCTACGGCGGCAAGACTGTTCAGGCTACTGTTCGCGACAAGTGCATGGGCTGCCAGAAGGAGGCCATCGACTGCACTGAGAAGATGTTCTTGGACCTTTTCGGGTCCCTCGATGTTGGCCGCAAGTCGGTTGATTGGTGGTTCAACGAGTAAGACGCTGCTCGTCCCTCTCAGCAAAAACTCAACAAAGCCGATGAAGCAATTATCGGTTGTTATGTCGTTATGAATCTCTCTTTGTTATATTTTTATCTTTCTGTGTATCACCCTTCTTTCTTGCCCCTTGTACCTGAGGAGCAACGTGTCATACAAGGAGGGATATTAGGGTGAAACATTCTTTTATTCAGAGGAAGGAAGGAGGAAGCTTGTATCACTTTGACGCCCCCCTTTCGGGGTATCGAAAGGAAATTTTGGGCGCACACTCAGGATTTTCGTTGGATTGTTCTCACTGAACAGTCAGATCAGGTTTCTTTTCGACTTATCGTCGATTCCTTGCCTTTTTTTGTTTTTGGATAGACTTTTTTCTATTCTTTTATGTATATATATATACATTGGACCACTTGCCCTGTCAGGGATCGTGTGTCCTTTTATTGGGGGTCGAGATAGTTTTGATTGAACAAAAGTTTTTATTTTTTTTAGCAGGGTTTAAAATTTCAGGATTATATATACCATCTGGACATTGTGAATTTTGTCTTCACGCACAATTCAACGTCGCTGAGATATACTTGCGGTTCGAGAATTGACTCCCGTAAAAGTTACCTTTCTGTACATGAGGAGAATGAAACAACCAACCTACTGACGAGATATGTCTTGTTGCTGTTGCCAGGCTGAACTTGATTTGTCTGAGTTTGATGAGTTGATTCCTGGAATTCTGCCCAACCACTCTTCTTTTTCTTTCTCACTTTGACTTTGTACATGTATGTACCACCACCACCACCACCTTTTTTCATAATCATAACGAAAGTAAATGGGGGGTTTTTTTATAAAAAAAAATATAAAAATAAGTGAAAATGCGGAGAGAGCAGGATTGCCAAGTCAATTTTGTTATAGTACATGAACATATTAATTTTTTTTTTTGTTTTTTTTCCCTCGTTGGGAATTCTTCGTCTCACAGCTTTTTTTTGTCGGCAAGAGATTTCCGCAAGGAGTTTTTTTTTTTTTGCTTGGATAACGGCCGCTACAGGGTAAAAGAGTTGTAATGATATAATAAAGAAATGGTGAGGCTGGCTGGGATACATTGGATTGGATTGGATTGGATTAGATAGGGCGGCAGCATTCCTACCCATTTACATACTATTCTGACTGGTTCTTGAGAGAATATCTCAAGACACCGTGACGTCCGTAAAAAAACCACCCACCCCACTCACTCGCTCGCTCACTCACCTAATTCCGCGGCGATATTTTACTTCGTACTCTGTGCTGTTGTCCAAACGGTTTACTTATGCTTTAAACAAAATAAAATGAGGAGCTTCAAGATTTTCGATAACTTTCAACACCAACTTCTTGAGGTAAAATAAAGGGAGGGGGATAAATAACTTGAACTACTTCTGGAACATAAAACTCAGAAACTACCACTGTGATATTCATGTATTACCGTGTTTTTACCATCACCTTTTCTTCCCTTCTCCAAAGCTTGGCTTGCGATAATTGTTATTTGCCTGCTAAGCCATTAAAACACTCCCCTCTCTATAATAGTTGCGTGTATCCTTGTATTCATCCCTTGCTCCCCAACTTGCCTGCTCCGTCACCTATTCATACTCAACAACCCTTCAATATACCGTCTAGTATCAACACCGATGCCCTGTGCCAGCCTACTCGCCCCGTCAGCCCATCCACCACCGCTTGATCCAGCTCCCCCGGTTGCACTAGCAACAACAGCACTAACACCCGCTCCTAAACTCCCTCCTCCCCCACCGTGCCCACTCCCATCACCAGCCTTCCTAATCAACAAAATCTCCTTCACAACTTTTCGTTCCCCGTATTCCTCCTCCTCTTCCTTAGCCATATCATCACCATCCCCATCCTCAGAAGCCATCGCCGAACTCCCACCACTACCACTACCACTTGCACTCCCCTTCTCCTTGTATCCCTCCAAAATCCTTGTCCAAACAATCCACCACCCCCTACTAGTCTTACAAGTCCTCTCAAACTCTAGTAGCCCATCTTTGTCCGGCCTCGTCCCACCAATGACATTTAGTATCTGGTTATGCGTATTCAGCGCTTCGACCCTGCTCCACTGTGCTTTATTCCTTGCCTTCTTGCTTGAGCCCAACACAGGGTTTGGAATAGAGTGCGGCTCAGGAATATTAGGCACGGTAGAGTGGATACTCAGCGCGACTGGGTCCCAGACTAAGTCGTATATCTGTGCCGCCGCGGATACCTTAGACCCGGCATCACCTACATCAGGTCGTTCAGGCCTGTATTGGGTGGATAAGAGCAGTGGTCTGTGCAAGGGAGCTAGTTGTGTATGTAAAGACTTGTACAGTCCTTCCAGCGCAAGTGACTGAGTCCGTAATTGGAATAAAAAGACGTAGATGAAAGGTCGGTTGACGTAGACGACCACCCGTAATTTTTTTGACTTGTTTCGGTCCTGGCTGTCAAATGTCGTGCTGGTCGTGTCCGGGATGTGACCTTCTGTTTCTTCTGTGCCTGGCGTAGAGGCAAGCTCGGTGTCGTGACTGCCGAGATCTTTTACCATCCGCGATTCGGGACGGCCCTGCCCTTCTTCTTCTTCAAGTTCAACCATCAGGGTACGCAGAAGGGTACGAGAGTTGATGGCGTCTTGCTCTGATTCGGGGCTCTCGGGGTCATCAGAGTCGCCGACGTTATCGATATCGCCTATAAGACCGATCAAGAAATGTCCCGTGTTGACATCCCTCGAAGTCCGGCGTGAGAGAAACGGACGAGGGGGCGCAAGTTTAGACGGCTCAGGCGTCGTCATCTGTGATTGGTCTCTCGAAGGGGAGCTGCTCAGGGACCACGAAGTGCCATATCCCAAAGTCAGATACCCAAGCAGGTTGTTCATCCCGCTCACTCCCTTTTCTGCTTCTGAGGTCTCAGCTGGAGATGGGCTCAAACCGTCGGGGTTCTTAGCATCAGACTGCGCCAACCCAGCGGTCGATTTACCTCTCCTCCCCGCAGCGGCCCTCCGCCTCCTAAGCTGAGACCTCGTAGCAGTAGGACTATCCATAACCCCGTACGCATTCTGCCCCCAGCAATACATATCCTCCATCCACCAGCAGATTGCCCTCAACGAATGTCTCGACACATTTCCCACTCCCAAGAAAACCGCTCCATCCTCGCCGCCCACCTCACTCCCTGTACCCAACCACTGTCCTTCCCCTTCCCCTACCTTCTCACCATACCTCCCCACAACCAAATCGACCAACCCATCAACCCGTCCTACAAGCCCTTCCAAAACCTCCCTCTCGCCGCTCCCTCTCTCCTCCTCACCAACTCCTATACCAAGCTCCCCACACGCAGCGATCTTTATCCCCCCAAACACATTTACCGCAGGATTCCCGTGCAGCAGCACATTCCAACTACTCAAGAACCCATCCCAGTACCTCCCCAGCAACGCAACAAACTTAGTCCTCTGCGCCCTGACAAACAACGCGCTGAGTGAAGAATCATGATGCAGCAAGAAAACCGCATGAGCCCGGAGTAGATCCTGTAACAACAGCCCAACAGGCTTCACCTCCCTAGACGAGTACTCGACTTTTCCTTCTCCTCCCCCATCTTCCCCACCATTACTCGAGGGCAATTTCGTAAGATCAATTGACTATTTTTCTCTTCATCAGCACACACACACACCACGACAAAATTGTCTGGTTAAAAAATAAAAATAAAAAAGGTGAACTTACAGCGAGAACCCACCACCCAGGCTCTAACTCATGCACCACAATCCTCCTCCCGTCCGTCTCTATACTATCCACGCTCCTTCCCCCCGAAAACCCTCTACTAAACTCAACCATCCCTTGAGCCAATCCAATCTGTCGGAGCCGCTCGTTTCGTTCTTCCCTCGACAAACCATCCGTCGGCCTGCTGCTGCTGCTGCTGCTTTCGCCTTCTGATTGCTGCCGCCGCTGCTGATCGCGACGTTTCCGCCTGCCAGATTGGGTATGCACAGAAGCATAGTAAACAATCTGATCGTCTAGCGCATCTTCTCTCTCGCCTCCTCCCCTGCCGTTGTTGGATAAGGAAGGGTTATATATAGCGAGGAAACCTAGCTGGGCTGGGGTGATTCCTCCTCCTCCTCCTCCTCCTCCTCCTCCCCCCGTTCCCGTCCCCGTCCCCGTTCCCTGATGGAATTGGGATCGTGTTGCGCTCGCCATGAAGAGTTGGGGGGTATCAATTGCGAGAAAGAAAAGAAACCCAGAGAAGTGTAAAAGTTCCCAAAAAAAGAAAGAAGAAAAAAAAAAGGCGGTATAGATCTTTCGCTTTGATTGAAAAGAATTCCCCCCCAAAAAACAAAAAAAGGGTTCCACGGGAGGGAGGTGGTAGGAAAGTTGTCAATGTGAGTGTGTGTGATGAGGTGGTCAAGCTGATTTTACATACTCCACCCAGATTGTTGGACAATGAATGAATGGTCCAAACTCACTGGGTTCAGCTAGACGGGAGAGATGGATATGTAGATTGAGGGGATGGACGGGACCCCGGAACATGGCACCCCTCCCGGGACCGGGCACAACATCCGACCAGGAAATCGCAACTTGGAATTACGAATTCCTCCTTCCTTTGGGGTGTTCCCTCGATATATCAGCAAACTGGCAGTGTGGCGTCGTTCGTTATAAAATGGCAACCGCGAGTTTGACAAAAAAAAAAAAAAAGTAAAATAGAAAGATGTCGAGAGCAAATCTGTCGTCATAATAAGCGCCACGACGGGAGCGGGCACCTATGTACATAGCTCAGCTCACCAGCAAATTGGTGGGGTAGGTAACCGCTAGGAACCGCTGATGCAGATCACAACACCACCTCGTTGAAGCCGTTGAACCTGAAGACATGTTTGCTGGCGAGAAGAACCTCCCCAAAAAGAACCAACATCAGAATGTTGAGTAAATAGAAGGGGGAAAGGATAAATAAATTAACTCTATGCGAATTCTGATTCAACCAGATGAGACTACGAAGCGGCGCCCATTCCACCTCACGCGCCATTAGAGAAGCGGCAGGTGAAGTGAACGGAACTTCGGCACACACTTGTCTAAAAGGTTCGCGGATCGCGTTAGGCACAAACCACTAGTGATATATTGTCATCGTGATCAACCAGAGACGGGAAGTTGTTGAACGTTTCAAAGTCATGATTAAAAACAATATCTGACGTGATAAGCAGCAGAAGTCAAAGAGACATTACAACGGCATCATACTCGCAA
Source organism: Cladorrhinum sp. PSN259 (assembly GCA_033725935.1). Classification (NCBI taxonomy): domain Eukaryota; kingdom Fungi; phylum Ascomycota; class Sordariomycetes; order Sordariales; family Podosporaceae; genus Cladorrhinum; species Cladorrhinum sp. PSN259. The sequence continues at coordinate 1,248,518 of MU867063.1, read as the reverse complement.
CAAGACACCCACCCTTGGGCGTTCCGCTTTCATCCACTCATTTCAAAAACCCAGGATTCAGACTGATATCGATCCCACCCCACACCACACATTACAAATGCTGATATACCCTATATCCCATGTCCAGGCCATCCCACCTGATAGTAGCAATTCCTCATGTCTTGCCACGCCATCCAATTGTGCCCATAAACTCCGATTCAAACAGTTTGCCTCTCTCACCGACTCCTGATATGAACCAAAGTACGCCACCATGCCTATCCCCAACGTAAATACAAAGATTTATCAACAATAAATAAAAAGACAAAAGGAAACAAGAAACAGCGATAAGGAAAACGTAACAAGCAAGGTATCTTTGATGTATGCGTGATGCGGCGCCTTCCCTTCCTCCCAGATGTTAACTTCCCCACTCCATGTTGAATAAAGGAAAAGTTGAGAGGTTGATAGTATGCCACCCGTGCTCCTGTATGCTCCCGGATTGCAAAGAAAAGCAAAAGCAGTCGTCCCGAGGAAAAAAAGGGAGTAGGAAAAAAAAAAGAGGAGAAAAAGAAAAGAAAACAAGAGAAATGATGTCGTGATAATAATGTCGAGTAATCACTGATGCTGAGCAACAAGGAACAGCCGGAGATTAAACATCAATCTCCATCCTCGAAGCCATATCCTCACTCATATCTCTTGCGCCTCTCCTCATCACATCCTCATGTTCCTCATAGGCCTCGAATTCCTCTTCGTAATCATCATAATCGTCCTCGTCATACTGACAAACATCTCCATCAGCATCCCGGTTCCACAGCAAACCGTCATCAAATATGTCATCGTCGTCCTCCGTCTTTATCCGCTCAGCGAGACTTTCACCCAGCCAGTATCTTGCACGCTTGTTGGCACCCAATGAATCATTGTAAACATCCTGCCCCCCAGAAGTGGGCTGTCCCATCCGCAGAGGGCCCCGTCTCGACAGAGTCGGACTATGGCTCATGACTGGGACACCCCTCACGTACAAATAACAAACCCGCTTCAGTGCCTTGTTGAAAAAGAAATAATGCAGCGCCCAAATCGCACCCTCTTCCTCATCAAACGGATCATTTTCCGGTTGATAAGAGAAAGCCATGCAATCCTTGAGCTTCATCTCCTTATCAATCAGGCTCCACATCTGGGGTCCCCATGGTGGTGACGTCGACACTCCCGTGTTGAAGTCTGCGTAGTTCGCCGACGGCTTGGGCGAGCTGTGTGAAAATGCAACGTCCGAAACCCCATCAAAATACGATGACGACGTGACCAACGAGTTCGGTCGCACGCTCTGCAAGGTGCTATCGATGTGGGTCGTAACCGCTTTCAGCACGCGCTCGCGCTTAAAGTCAGCCGGCCGCAAGACATGGGAGAAATCATAGTCTGAATGCGATGCATTGAGCGTCGCAATCAAATAAGCAAATGTGCGGCGATTGGACACCTCTTCGAGTGATCCGAACGGTGACGACTTTGCCGCTAGCGAAGCGCGCTCTGAGGAGGCGAGCGATGCGCTGCTCTTGAGTTTCGACACAGGTTGCGTCTCGAGCGATTGTGCAATGTTCTTGTAGAGCTTTTTGTCTGACCCTGCGGCCTTGGTGGTATATAGATCGCAGCTGCCCGTGATGTGGCAATCGGGTGTGTCGAAATTGAGGGCTCTCGACACTATGTCGAATGTAGGTAGGGATACGTACTACCCCAGCAAATAATTAGCGAAAGTTGTCCCCCTTTTCGGATTGGCCTAGACGATTGATGTATTACCTTCATCTTGAAGTTAGACCCCTAATGGCGGATGAATTGAAGTAAAGTGGTGGTGGATGATCTGGATGATCTGTGATGATGCAATCTGTTCCGTCTGAGTTGCCCTGTTTCGCGGGGTCATCAGAAGGTCATAAGTATAGAGGTGGTGGTATCGCTGTCGGTGGTCCAAAGGCGCGTGACCGGGCGGAGTTGCAGGTAGCAGTGGGTATCCGAGGATCCAGAACACTCGAGCTGAACCCGAGTCGAGCTGATATTATTGATGTTGAGATGCAATGCGACGCGAAACAGATGTCGCTTGATGATAGTTTAGGAAGAGAAGAAGCCGGCTGAGAGTTTCCAGGTTGGCCAACTTGTACGAAATCGGGAACAGCGGGAAGCTGCAGTTGCTGGCGGTCTTTGATCCAGGGCAGGTGTGGGAACCTGAGTGAAACAAAGAGCCGGAAAGATACGTAAGAGTTGTCAGGTGCGGGTGCGGGTGGGGGGTGACGGTGTAGTCGGCCGGCCGATGTATTCACCAATGATGAGCGATGCGCGTAGAAAAGGGGGGTTTGTCGCGACTCGATCAAAAGGCCGAAACGTTGAGTATTTGGGGAACTCAAAAGGGGGGAAGGTAATCGGATCGATCGAAGATGTCGCAAACAAAATATCGGCAATCTGCTTCCCAAGTGTCTCGGTCAGGTTTCTTGTTTCCAAGCTCACATCATCGGCTTGTCTCTGCCCACGTTGGCTTGGCCAGCACCTTAGCCTGGTAGCGTAATCCCGGTCTCGGGAGTGCACGGGGTAAGCGATCGGCACTCCTATCGTCAAATCAACAAGCCACCTTTTCTCAGGGACGTCTCTCATTGAATATGCAGGTAATTCAAGGACGAGCGAATGAGATTACGTCAAAACCCCACGAGCATGATCTGTGAATGGTGTCAGGAGAAGAAATGTCAATACACACCCAAGCCCAATGAGCAATACTGAGCCAGGAGCCAAGCAAAAGCCTGACTCTCGTTCACGCACATGGTCGCAAGCTGAATGGACAAGTGGTTTTGTGTGGAGCGCATCAATGATAACGGCGTCCTGGTGATATTATTAGTAAAATCCAGCAGCTGGCAGGTGTTGCCGGTAGCTTTTGCTGGTTTTGTTGGGTTTCCTCGGATGCAATTCCGAGGGTGCCGTTTTGTTGTGTCATCCGGGCCCATCCATGGATGGCTTGGAGCCCAACACCGGCAGCAATTATCTACAAAATTCCCATATCTAAAAAATCTAAGAACGGAGTTTGCTCCCTTCTGATGGGTAGATGTAGTTCCAACACCCCCGGTCATCATTTGCCGCTGTTGTCCCGTAATCCGCCTGCCTATTTCTGCATGACTGGCCATTTCACTTCCACGGTGTCTTGTATTATTCTTCTTATCCGCAGTTCCGAAATGGCGTCTGGAAGCCTGTGTTTGTCGGCCTGACATTGTCGTTGCTCATGCGGGTATTACTTATATCATGTCGCTAGGTAAATTGTGTTGTTGTGTTTCATATAAACCCTGCTTCTTCGAGGGCCTTTGTGAGTTGCTCCGAAACCTGTGTCGCCAAAGTAAGCTACTGCATCCAGCCACATGTCTTGAATCTGTGTTGCAGTCGCATATTTCGAGATAGAGGAACTCCGCCGCCGCTGTGGTGCAAGATAAGGCAAGGTATGTAGGAGGGGGTCGTGGGGAGGTAGCAATGCTAGTCCTCTACATGATCTTGGTGACTTCGTCCTCGACCTGAAGGGCAAAGGTTGAGACGTCAGCTAAGACCACCGGGGAGAGATGTATGTGGCAGGAGGGATATCGTTCGCCGCGACTCCAGTCAAGTGACACCTACCTCCATATCTTCTAGAGCGTCCTGCTGCGAGATGCATCGCAAGACATTCTTCTTACTGCTCTCCTGCAACTCTCCCGCCAGCAGGAGCTCGTCAAGTATGTAATAAGCCTTGGTAAAAGAGAATATAATGTCGAGCTCGCAAACATTTCCGTAATACTTGTCCATCTGTTCGACGTATCGGTGGATGACCTCGAGCGTGATTAATTCATTATCCTCGGACGAGCAGCCGGCGATGAAGAATAGGGATGCATATCGACGGTAGACAATCTTGGTATCTATTTTGAGTCAGTAAACGTTCGTTGTTGGCGGTGTGAGACCAAGGGGCTTTGTTGCTGGTACGTGCCCTTATATTCTAGAAAGTTGCACATCCGCGTGCGTCTGGCGAGAACAAGCTGTGAGACGTCTTTGACAATCTTGGCCTTATCCCTGGGCGACAAGGTGGTGAACCATTTTGCAAGGCGCTGTGTCGGCGAGTCGTCAGCATCATCCAGTCACACCGACGGCGAAGAGAAATCGTGCACAAGTGCATCGCTCGCAAAGGGGGAACTGACCACCTTGCCCTGGCGGGACAGCAGAATGAGATAGCTGCAAAGATTCAATTAGCTTAAATTTGATAAGTGAAATGATTTTATCAAACATACTTGATGGCCATGATGAAGCAAATCTGGGGTATGCTTCACCGTTAGTGAGGTTGGGTAGGATGGATTCTAATAAAGTGGATGATGGCCTTGGGAACTTTGGGGAGCAGGACTGTTTCTTTGGCAAGGTTGGCGACGAGATTTGTCGACTAGACTAAATGACCACCGGTTGGGGAATGAGTGCTGGAGTGCCTGAGGAACGAATCCGTGCACGGCGCACGCCGCGCAGCGCATGGGCCCCTGGGCTTCCACCTGTCTCTTGGAGGTGACTTTCACCTAGCAAACCGCCCGCTGCATCTTTGCCGTAGTGGGGTAATGATTGAAAAAGTGTCGTCAATTGATGGCGGGGTTCTTATCACATTTAACAGTCAGCAACACAAACAACCACGAGGGAGGCTTGAACCGCCCGTTTTTTCTTCATTTTCAACAAAGATGATGAAATCCTGAATCAGTGTTGAATGAATGGCTAGGTCCATGATCCGATTTTATTCAAATCTCTTGAAGCGCCGAACCTAGCAACTTAGACTAGTCTAGATTACCTTTTCGGAACCGCAACTTCGACTCCCTTGGAGTACCTTGACTGCAACATCGGCTTTCGGCTTAGTGGCCAACGGTTTCTTCCTTTTCTCACAAGACTCCTGTGAACCAGTGACAGGCGGGTAGGTGGGAGGTGTTTGAAACTTTCCCCACGCTCAGCTACGCGGCTTCATTGATGGGATGGGATGGGGCCTTCCTGTCCATCCCGCGCTCTCGATGTCCCTTGAGTATTTAGGAACCCTTATTGAACTGCCTCGCTTGCTCTTCCATCCGGTATTCCTGTTACATACTTTCCGTTGGCTAACCCCCACATCGCCCTCTCCTCGACGTTGCCTATCTGCGCGCTTACACACCGGGGAATTGATCAATCCTTCGGCGAGACAATTGCCAGTATAGCGTTTCTCCCATCCCCTTGAAGACGGTGGTGTTCTTACTGTTGCTGCTGCGCTGGCGGGGCTCTTACATGATTCATTAATAATTCACCTTAAACCCCACTGCCCTGGAGAAGGGGGGCGGTTTGCCTTCCATTTCAAAAAAGAAAAGAAATTACATTTGCCATTCTGCACTTTTTTGCTTCAAGTAAAGATCAAACGAAAGAAAACCCACAAAGGCAATGGCCAAGTTAATACTTTCAACCGGGTAATGCGCTCTGTCCCCTCTTTTTGTTACCGCTCCGTGTCTGTTGTATCGCCTGGGAGGCACCGAAGAGGGTGGCTTGCTGATTGCGTGATTTCCATCTTTTATAGGAACATTGTCTCGGGTGGCCCTTCCATCATTCGCAAGCCCGGCGCATACCGATCCAACCTCGAGCTCACCAATTCGCTGCGCAGCAATTTCAAGGCTGTGCAAGAAGACTACGCCTACACGAACGGTGACCACCACCACCACACAAATGGCGCAATCACCAATGGCAATGGCGCTGTCAATGGCAATGGCAGTGGCCTGCATGTAAACACGGAGCGTACACCAGTATCATTCTGGACAGCTACAGAAGAAGACGGCACTCTCTACGTGCCCCGCATCGACTGGTCAGAAGCAGGTCTCCAGGAAGAGCCATCACAATACGATATTACCGTAAAACTATTCTTCCTCGCCACTGGAACAGTCTCGGAGCGGGCGCATCACGCCAAAGAAGCCCTCAGTCTAGTTCTCAGAGAACTCGATGCGCCAGCCGTAGACCTGCTCATAGTATCTTTCCCCGGGATGTCATTTGAGGGTGACTGTGAGTATGAAGCAGACAGGAACAACGCAGAGCAAGGCAACGACGAGGAGGAGTTAGCGACGTGGGCGGCGATTGAGCAGCTTCATCTTGCGGGGTCGGCCAGGAAGGTTGGTCTCGCAGAGTTTGGCACGGAGAAGCTGGCCAATTTTCTCAAGAAGGTCACTGTGAGGCCGGCGGTCAACCAGATCAACATCAAGAACTGCTGCAATGTCCCGCCGCCCCTGATGAAGCTGGCCAAGGAGCAGAATATTGAGCTGCTGGCGCACAGCGACTGTATTGATATTCTGCCCAAGGGGACGCTGAGGGAGCTTCTTGGTCCGGGACTAGGTGGCGCGGGTATCTTGGCTGACCCCGAGACGGGCGCGGACGGGTTGAAAGGAGATCTTCTGCCGCAATGGGTGGTCAAGTACACTGCTGTGGTGAGAGACCGTGGCGTTATCGAGAATAAGGGGTACTTTGCTGGCGCTGAGTTGATAGAATAGGCATCAGCTTAAATTTGACAAAAAAGCATGGATATATGGTATGGGAAGAGGAGTTTTATGGTCGGGCGGCTTATGTCGATATTATACGTTATTTCATGGAGGGCTATGACAAGGTTGGACTTTTGTTGTTTTGCACGCATTGTACTTTTCTATATATACCGGAGTTCATGACACACACACATATATATATGTATGTAACGCAGTATGGCATCAAGCAAGCGCATTTTCCATATCTATCTTTGGGTATCTCTCTCTTTCTTTTCAGCCAAGCATGCTCTTCTTCCGCCCTCTCATCCTGACATCCTCCAATTTAACTAACACGGCAGCCGCCTTCTTAAAGCTCGCTCTGTACGCTTCCAAAACCTCCCCAAACAGCCTCTCAGCCCTAGGATGGGTGCTCATGAACGCCCTCTCGAGGACATACAAATCAACCGCCCTGTCCTCGTCCGACTGACTCTGCATCGCCAATCCAAAATCAATAAGCACCACATCCCCCTCAACTGCCTTCGCCTTCCCCTCCGGCGCCTTACCCTCGCTCCAGGGCCTCAACATCATGTTACTAGTCGTCAGATCCCCGTGCACCACTCCCGTCCTGTGCAGACCTCCAACGGCAGCACCGATCCTCCTCATCAAATCAACAATATGCGTCTCGTCCTCTTCCTTTTCTAGCAGCAGCGAATCATCCTCCGGCCGTTCCCCGAGCCAGGTATTTATTCCGACTCTGACGGGTGTTCCTTCGATCCATTCTATAGCCATCCACCCCGCGCCCGTATCCATGGCGTATACTGCGGGAACGGCAACGCCCTCGCGCCAGCATCTCTCTAGAACTTTTGCTTCGGAGGAGATGCGCGCTTTCGTTAGGCGGGCGTCGAGGATTGGGTGTCTGTAGGGCTTGGGGGGTCGGTATTTGAGCGCGCAAGGGGTGGAAGGGGTCAGGTAGGTGGTTTTGTAGAGGCGGCCCTCGGCGCCTTGGGTTATGAGTTGTGGTGGGGTTGAGGAGGGGTAGGTGAGGACTCTGGGTGGTGGGAATTCGGTGGTGGTGGTGGTGGTGGTGGTGGCTGCTGTCATTGTGGGCGAGTATGGTTTGGGTCTTTTTGAGTCTGATTGGGGAGTTGAATTATCGAGGGTTGAAGGGCAAGGTCTTTTATTTGTCGTTGTCATCGTGAGAGTGTTTGTGGTGGTTTGTTTGTCATTGGAGAATGGAGGGGCACACATAAAATCGCAACCCCACCACTGAAGAAAAGCTGCAAGGGTGTCGCATGCGCTCAACATCCACTCCCAGGCATACAACGTGAGCTTCCAAGGTTTCATAAAGTCCACTTTGGGCAGCTTTGTGCTAGTCCAGGCTACCTTTCCCATAAATTCTTCTATTCTGCACTCTCCAACTGAACCTCTTTCTCATTTCTTGACTTGATTGAGTACCACCGGCTCACCCTGCAGTTGGTTGTTCTGCGGACCTGAACGCCATCGCCAGACCCGAGATAAGGGTCAACTGACATGCAGATGAACGGAAGCGCCGCGCCTCGAGGGCGAAGTGAGGATGAATGCCGATGATGCCAACAAATCATAAAATGGAGGGAACAGGAAGACAATATCGAGGGCCATGGATTACAAAGCTTCTTTATCCTGGGACCAGCGATATTCAACATACGGCTTCATATCTTTCTGGATGCATCGACCCGAGACACTCGACAGATCTGGCAGAAGTTGGCTGGATATGGCAGGATTTGCCTATCGCGGGGCCAAAACTGGATGGCTATGGGCTGTTGGTGACTGGTTATCCCCCGTCTTGGCGAGGTGTGGAAGTGTTGAGGTCACAGCATGTGGCTACAGTAGGAGGCGGGGGGGATGTCACTCGTTTCCCAGGGTAAGGTTCGTCATCACACACGGTCACTAATAACCTGCCTTTTTCTTTTCTCCAGCCGACGCACACGTGCCAAATTCGCCGTTCCCTCGTTCAATTAACAATCTAGATGTGCGAGGCAACTCTCGTTTCTCCTATTCAGATGCATTATTTGTTGTTTTGGCTTTCCCTACCTATCATGATTTGAGAAACCTAAAACGAAGACACTCTTGAAAACGGCGCATATACCTGGCCACTTATAGCAATATGTCAGAATCATATGCCGCTCGGCAGTGGATACTTGTTCTCTCGTTCACAGCGCTTCTCCTATCCCTTGCGATCCTTGGCCAAATCGCCAGTCGCTATGCGAAAGCCTACCTCGATGCGCCTACCGAGATCTCGGCATTTCTAGACGCCATCGACAGCTCCATCATCGAAAACGAGTCTTACGAGCATGACATATCCAAAGTCAAACGGCTCGAGGATAAGTTACGCCTCAGCAAACTCCTGCGCGAGATCCAAAAGGGGAGTGATGCGCTTCGCGAGGATGTCAATGCGCTGGTCGAGGGAGAGGGGTGCGACAGCTCATCTGCCAAACTGAAACCCAGCGCGCGCTTGCTTTGGGCAAGCCACCGACGACAGCTGGAGGAAAAGGTCCGACGGGTGGATTTGTTACGGATGCGGTTCCTTGTGGTTCATATGAGCATCATCACTGGTGCTGCGGCAGCGGCAGAGAAGAAGACGAAGAGTACGGTTGTGCCTCTTGCGCCTGCTGCTCGAAGTGGGCCGGAGAAGTGGCCAGACAGTCCGCCTTCAACACCTGGGCTTCCGCCACTGCAGTTACGATCCTTGACCGAGAATTTGGCGGAAGGTATCAAGTCGAAACCGCCGCTACGGAGGCTGACGCTGCATGCGATGGGACATCCAGATACTGTTGGCGGAGGACCTCGTCAAGGGTGGGCTGGGGTTATGCAAGAGTTGCAAAGGAGTCCGGTGTTGAGAGAGAGGCATGCGAGTATAGAGCTGGCCATGTCAAGACCGGGAGTTTGACAGAAGACTCCAGTAACGATGTTATGACTTATGAACTACACAACCTGTGTACAAAATCTGGATGGGCAACGGATATGATTATGGTTCGGTTCATCTTCTTTCGGTGTTCATCTCATTATTGCTTGGATACCCCTTATTTCCCCTGATTTAATCCATATTTCTACAGTTAATCTCTTCCTTCGTGAACACCATAAAAGCACATAGCCTTACATATCTTTGGCGCAACACGGGTATATAGCAGGCTTAATGTGTACATATGTAGTAGTCATGTATCCCCTATCTTTCCCTCTCAAACCAGATGCAGACGTTTCGCAAGAGTTCTTTCTTGATTCGAGCATTCATCCCCCAAAACCATTCCATTCACCTTAGTGAGTAGCATCAGGCCCGGTCCCATTCCTCTCGCCAACTGCTCACCTGTCAGTACCCTCGTCCAGATGTTCAGGAGTCAAGAGAAAAACTCACCATCCAGAGCAACCAAAAACCGACTAACACAATTATAGCACGCAACCTATTGGTTTTTATTAAACATCTTTGTCAGCAGCCCCTTCCATATAATCCATCCCGCCAGATGTAATAATTTGTAAATAAATAAAAAATATAAAAAAACTCACAGTAGCAGTAACCTCGACGACCTCCCTGTCCCCACCGCCCATCACCCTCTTCAGCTCTGCAAACGTCTCGTCCCTCACCTGCACATTCCTGGTCATCTCGTCGGTGTAGCAAGCCACGACCCACTGCTGCTCCGTCAGCTCGGCCGGTTTTTCCGTCTGCCCGAGCACCAGGGGCTCCTCGGTCTTGATGGCCTCCATTCCTTCCCTCGATACGCCCCCCGCGACGGCGAGCGGGGCGTGGTGCGCCCACTCGTACCACGCCCTGTTGACGACCGCCACCCTCGAGATGGCAATCTCCCGCAGGTCGGCCGATATGAGCGTCCGGGTCCTGACGGCGCCCAGGAACGAGTTCCAGCCGTCTGCGACGGGCGGCGAGTGCAGGAGGGCGAGGTCCAGAGGCTGCAAGGGGCGCGGGGCGCGACGGGCCTGAATGCGGGAGACGATGGCGTCCTCCTCGGGGTTTGTTGAGGGCGGCGGGGGGTTAGCAACGTATGGAAGACGCATTTTGCGGGTTTGTTCTGGTACTAAAGTTTTCATGGTTGTGAGTATAATGCCTAAATAAAAAAAGGGGAGGAGCGAATTAAGGGCATGTAACGCACAGTTCAAGTATTGGAGTTTATTTACTGCTGATGGACGGATTCTTCTACAACCAAGCTGAAGAAGTATTGAGGGCATATGAAAAGGAATGGACTATAAGATGAGTGAAAGACTGAAAGTGAAGTTGAATTGAATATCTCAACACCCACCTGACCGGCCCGGAATTTAACTGACATCATCCCCACATCTTAACCGTGGCCGGACCGAGTCCGTTGCGGGGAAGGATATCCACATTGCCGGAATCAAGACTCGGCTTTTACAGAGTCTAGATAATTCAGAGAAAAACCTCCCAATACGAGGCTATTCTCACTGAATAGACATCTTCAAGAGGGGTGGGTTATTGCAGATGTAAATGAATTCGCTTGTCTTTAAATCATCCCCTTTGACCTCATCAACATCCCCCAAACGAAATCCACCGCCCCCATTACCTAAGCTTATATATATGTACATTCCTTCTTTCCCTCTTTCCTCCCAGAGATTCCTTATTTTGATCCCCCACGTAAATCAGATCCGTAAGAACAATCAAACTTCAACTCGGAACTCGACACCAGATCTTTTGCGCCGACAAATGCGTGTGCAGGCCGAGCGCTTTTCCCTTCCAAACAAGTTGAAATAATAAAAAATTATAAAGATGAATAAATCCTCCCGTGTGTAGTAGGTAGGTAGGTATTGGTGGCATGTTCCACCCCTTTGATATAAAGAAGAAGAAAAATTAACGCTCTACCGACCCATCGTAAACGCCGATGCTAAAACATAACTGAAGTGCACAAACCGAGACGCCTCGCCAAAGTAAGATACTTTCCATCTCAGAATAGAGATAGAAAAAAAAAAAAAAAGGAACAACCCTGAAGATTAAGAAAAAGACAAAAGATGAAATGCCGAAACACAACTCGCTCGCTCCGCAATGTCGCTTATCGCGTTGCCCCGCCGTAACTCATCAATATCACCAGACATCATTTGCCAAAAGAGCCTCCTAAGTCTCTCCCGCAATTTCCGTGACAGGAGGTGGGACCCCATTTGCTTTATGTATGTCCCCATTCACTGCAGAATGATCGCCCATCGGATCGGTAACCTCCTTGGCTGGCGTCTGAGCAGGGGTAGCACCCGGAGTCGTCTTTTTCGTCGCCACACTCGAAGTCTCGGGCTCCTCCTCGATCGTAGCAAATTTCTTCAAGACCTGCTTCAATGCCGGTCTTCGAATTGGTTTGCTCAAGAACTCGTCCATGCCCGATTCCATGCACTCCTTGACGTTGCTCTCCTCCGAGAAAGCAGTCAGAGCCACGATCGGCGCCGAATACCCCATCTTTCGAATCAGCCTCGTCGACTGCAACCCGTCAAGATTTGGCATCTGAATGTCCATGAAAATTACATCGAAGTGTTGGTTATTTTCCATGTTCGCCTTGACGAGGTCATATGCTTCCTGTCCGTCCTTAGCAATGGTGACGTCGTACACCTCCTCAAGCTTCAACATCCTGCTGACGACCTCAATGTTGGTAGAGTTATCATCGGCTACGAGAACCCGAAGTCTGCCCTGGCTCGATGGTTTGTTGGCCATGGCAGATTCGATCGCGGCCAGCTGATCTTCTTTGGTCGGTCGAGGGTTAGGATTGGCCGCAAAGAAAGGCTGACTTAGACCGACCAATCGAGGTTTCGCGTCGAGAACTGTTGGTGGCTGGGGTGGTGGTGGTGGTGGATCGCTGCCAGACCTTGAGAACGAGTTGCGTTTATTATCCCGCGAGTCTATTGAGCCCACGCTCACGGGTCGCGACTTGATGCTGCTTGAAGCCGTACTCGATGCCCTGTAAAACAAAAACGAGTCAGTGATAAGGAATGTCACGAAGACGAGGCTACACAGTAACTTACCGATCCTTAACATATTTCAGAGGAATCTGCATGGTAAAGGTTGTACCCACACCCACGGTGCTTCTGAGTGTTATGCTACCACCCATGATGGTGGCCAACTGAGAGCAAATACTCAGACCCAAGCCGGTGCCGCCAAACTTCTTACTCAAGCCTAGATCTCCCTGCACAAATGGCTCAAATATCTTTTGTTGCATATGGGGCGCAATTCCCGGGCCCGTATCTTCGACCTCGAACTCAAACAAAAATGACTTGGCGTTGGGCGGTGGTGGTGTGGGGGAACGCTCCCTAACTTGAATATGGGGTGTACTCTTCCGATCCACGGGGTTAATGGACAGTGCTGTTCCTCCTGGTGGCGGTGGTGGAGATGCTGGAGATTGCCCCTTGGGACTCGCTGATGTTGTCGAACCAGAGCCCATACGATGACGAGTTCGTCCTTGGCGGCCGGAGGTCGCTTTGGAGAAGGAAGACGATCTGCTATGTTCACCGACTAGTGTTTGTTCAGCCTCGCCAAGACAGCGTATTCTCAGATCTACCTTGCCTCCTGCGGGTGTGAACTTTAGACTGTTGCTGACAAGGTTGATGATGACTTGCAAGATGCGATGCTGGTCACCCCACAGACACATGTCTTTGAGTCGACCCATGCCAGCCGGACCCAATGCCGGAAGCTTCTTCAAGTCGAGGCTGTTCCGCTCAGGGCTGGCGCTGGCTTCAAGGAAATCGGCGCCGACAAAGCTGACATTGAAATTAATCTTATTCTCTTTGACCTGTTTGTCGAAAATGGCCAGCATCTGCGAGCGAATATCACCAAGTCTGAACTCTCGTTCCTCGAGTGAGACCTGCTGTCCAATCTGATTCTTGGAAAAGCTGAGCAAGTCTTCAAGTAGATGAAGCAATAGATCGCCTGACTTGTAGAGCGTTTTCAAAGATTGCTTGATTCGAACGATATCGTCCTCTTCCATGCATACCGCGCACATTCCCATAATTCCGTTCAGAGGTGTCTTCAACTCATGTGAAATATTGGCAATGAACAGCGTCTTGCTCTCGTTCGCTGCTTCTGCAGCCTTTTTGCTGATCTCGAGCTCTCTTGTTCGTTCTGCCACTTTTTCATCGAGGGAGGTGTACTGTTTCAACAGCTCGTCCGTCATTTCATTGAAGGTGTCAGTGAGCTCCGTTAGCTCATCCGTCACAAAATGCTTCCGGCCGTCAACCCTCGCAGGAATCTTGAATTGCCGTCTCGTCGGTTCGTTGGAGATTCCCTGTCGCAGCTTCGCCCTTCGTCTCTTACGAATACGACGCCGAATCTTTGCAATAAAAGTCTTTTCCGATGAGCGGCCTGATGTTGTGCCGCCGGAACTCGGGTTCTCTTCGTCCATCACATCAGTATCCGAGTCATCGCTCTCGTAGCCCGGCGGTAACATTGACTTCTCGGTGGCAGCCTTCAGCCTCAGGATTGGCATGACACTGAGATGTGCGCAGGGAAAGACGAGTAGCAGAACGAGGCCCAGAGTCCCGAAAACGCAGGCAACAAGAATGGTCCGTAACTGGCGGATCGGTTCAAATGCTTCGCGCGCATCCTGCTCAATCACGATGGCCCAAGATACCAAAGACGTTTGTGGACGTGCGGCTCCCACAGCAACCGACGAACCCTGCTCGTTTGTTGAGCTCAAATCGCTGTCTGCATTGTTGGGATTTCCTGACAGCTTGGTGAATACACGATTGGCAATGGGGAATTTTGATACCGGAAAAGCGTCATCAAATGTGCCAGCGCTGTAGCTGTGCTGACTATGACGGTCCTTGGTGCCCTCCAAAGGGACAGGCGGAAGAACGAATCGCACGTCCTGTTTAGCAAACTCGTTCGGATCGGGTTGGTAAGTTTGGTTGACAACCGATACATCGTCGAAGTGATTCCACTGGTTGGTTGGGCCTACAAATAATACCACTCCGGTCTTTCCCAGACCTTCGTTAGAGAGCTGGATATCTACAAGACTTTTCGCACTAGCAACCAGTGTCATGTAGCCAAGGATAAAACGGGTATTGTTGATTTCCCGGACGGGCACCGTGATGGAAACCAAGGCGAAACTCTGGTTGATTACCAGTGGTCCAAGGAGGATTCCGTTCCCATCACTGCCGTTCCCAAGTGAGATGTTGGGAAACGGTATTGCTTGGAAAGCCTGGGTGTCCACGTACGGATTTCTTCTACCCATGTCCCGGTACGTGATGTTGGGATACAGCATTGGTGGGTAGCCTTCCTCAGTGTCATTAAGCATGACTGGTCGACCGTCTCTGCCAATTCTAGGAAGCTGTATGGGATTTTCGTCAACAGCATTACCTGTAACGTTCAGGAGGCCATGAGGGTTGCCCGTGCTATTCCTGGAATACAATCGCGCCTGAAGCAGACCCGAGAAACCGGCACTGCTCAGAGCGCTGAGGAGATCATCTTTGGCGTCCTTGAATTTTGAGGTGTCGTTGGTCTCATAAAAATCTCTAAACGCCTGCTGGAGCATAAGACGCGTCGAGATGGTGAGGCATGTCGTTTGGATCAGTTCGATCTCTGACGAGATCCTGGCGGCTTTGAGGGAGGCAGTCAAGGTCAGGCCATTCGACTCGACGCCGATGACAAAGTCATTAACGTGTATCCATGTTGGGAGCGAGACGATGGCGAGTGCGACCAGGACAGCAAGGACAACCAGAGCTGCGAGCTGCTCCCGAATTGCGACTCTCATCTTCAATGACTGACTATAAAGAGCAGTCTAGACGGGCTGGCCGCGGCCAATGCATGATACGTTGTGGCACGAAGCGGGGGGTGCGAGGCGTAGGCATCAAACGAACGGCCGTATCGTATCGCTGGGGTATGATTATTTCGACGGTTGTGATTTCGAGGTTTGTTGTATGATGGTCGGAAGCTTTGATATCTTGAGCAATCGGCAGAGAAGATCACGGCAGGGAGTTAGGGCAAAGAGTATTCCGTTCTCGAATTGTCCGTGGTATCGCGACAGAACAAAGAAGCGATAAGAACTGAGGCACAAAGTTGATTCGTCGGTCCGAATTGAGCCGCGGGAATTCAGGTGTCTAACAACAACGACTTGCTGGATGTCGTGTACCCGGAACGTCTTTCGGGATTGATGGTGAACTGGAACCAAAAAATAAAACAAGTTAGGGAGGCCCAGTTATCAGATTGGTAATTACCGTGCGAAGTGGTGGAGAGATGCTGGAGAGACGGCCAAGACTGCTCGTCAGGAATAACATCAATCGGATGGTGTTTTTCAGCTTCTTTTTTCCTTCGGACAACGAAAAAGGTAGAATTGAAAGAAGAAACGACGACGATCAACCGTCAAGTCTCCCGGGTCTAACAGGCGAAGCTGGGACCTGGCTACGTTAGCTCAGGGCGTTCCAGCGTTGGATGGCAGGCCGGCGGGTTCGGATGGAGAAAAACTCCAGATTTCCAAGAACCAAGGTTTGTCCACAGGGGAGCTGGGGGGAGCAAAAGTGGGCTCTCTGGCAGGGCGAGGCCGCTAGAGACCTTTTAGGAGGCCGGGCATTCCCAGCCGAGCAAACCACAAGATGCACGGACGCACCACAGCGACAGCTGCCAATTGGATCTTTCGCACTGAGCCAAGGCGGGTCTAGAACAGTCGGCGCAGCCTGCACGGCTTCGGGTTCCAGCAATCGTATGGGAATCGCTGCCAAGGCCTCGGTTTTCCCGCTCCAACGAGCCTTTAACCAAATTCGAGATTTGCTGATCTCTTGCCCATTTCGCGATCTGGCTTTCACATCCACTTGTTCATCATGTCCAATAAACTTTGGTTTCCCCCCCCCCCCCCCCCCTTTGAAATCGCTGTCTGTGCCAGCTCATCCTTTCAAGAGTAAAAAATCAAGCAAAAAAGACTGATACGTGATCAGGCGGTCAACTGTCAAATGCCCGCTTGATGTCATTTTACAGATCCAAGAGACAGCTATCTACTATGTATCTCTGTGGAACGTCGGTTTCTGCTTGGTAATCCACAAATACGCTCATTGCTTGTGTTACATTGGATTATGTTGCTGATTTCGGTGGCGTCTTTGTTCTCGTATTTTCTTTGTTTTGCAATCACAATAAGCAGCTCAATTATTTGTACGGACGTAAACGTGAATTTGCTGATCAATAAGGTGATATGTGCATTAAAATGGTTTCATGTTGCATCTGGGGAATGGACAGATCACCTCATGTAGATGGCCAAGGTTGTCCGACATTGCACAAACAGCAATCACCACATTTGTCTAAAACACATGCAATGCTTCCGAACTTTATTTGGACGAGAGAAGATAAATTAGGAACAGGAAGAAGAAAAAAAGTCATTAGAGTCATAGACCCATCATCAATCATCCCGCCGTCAAAACACCAACAACACCCGTATCCCATGGTATCTCTTTCATAACCAACCAACCGCCGATTGCCATAAACCATGCATGCATGCGTCCAAGATGAGTACATGTATCCGTATTCCATAGTACTCCCCTTTTCCAGTCCCTGTCACCATCAACACCTTTTCCCCCCTTTTCTTGTCAATATAAAATTCCACACCATCACTCCCAAGAAAAAAAAAAGAAAGACATAAAATCATCATGATACATAATCCAAATAATAAAACCCTCTTACCTTACCTTTCCTAAGTGCGACTAAAGATCAACGGCACCAAAGCGCTCTGGCTATCCAAGCTCCTATGATCAGGAACCACAACAACACTCGCAACGCTTGCGTTCCCATGATTTCCATTTCCATACCCATGATGATGATGATGATGATGACCACCACCACCAGTGACGTTCGCGACGCTCCGTCCAAACAACCCCTCCCTGATTCTCTGTCCCAGTCCATGGCTGGTAGCATGATGACTTCCATTATTATTATGCCCTCTAATGCCGTGTCCTTGCGTCATCATCTGCCCGCCCAGCTCCATCCCGCCCGCCCTGCGCACAGCAGCAGACCCGTCGTAATGTCTTCTCTCGGGAGTAGTCTTACTATCCTGTTGTTGTGATTGGAATTGTTTGGACAGCTTGTTGATCACCGCCTCCCTCGCTCGTTTGAGTGCCGAGCTACGAGCGGCGGCTGCTTCCGCTTCTTCGCGCTTGATGTCCTCTTCAATGGTGCGCTGAGTGGGTGAGAGGTCCAACGTATCTCTGGGTGATGTGGAGGAAGTTTGGGGAAGGAAGGGTCCAGATCTGGATGAGGGGTCGTAGATGGTTGGTTGGAGGAGAACGGGGAATGAAGAAGGTGGATGGATCGGGATGGAGATTTTCAGGGCAGATGATTGCCTTGATAGATTTGGGCGGGCTTGGTTTTGACTTTGGTTGCTGTGGGAGCGGATGGCAGGAGATGAGGGACGGGAATATTTTGGTGGTGTAGTTGGGGGGGTGAGAGGCCGGAAGAAAGCGTGAGAGAGTGTGCCAGTGAGAGAAGGGCGAGGAGACTTGGGAGGAGTCGAGGGGCGGGAGCGAGGGGGTGTGAGGGGATTGGTTTGGGTGGGTTTGTTGTGCTGGAAGTGTGACTCGTCGTCTGTGCCGATTACTTCTGGCATTGATGGCATTGAGGGGAGGGTGGGGGTGTGATGCTGCTCGTCTGCGGGGTGACGGCGGTGGTGACGACGGTGGGAGCGGTGATGGGATGGAGAGCGGGAGTCTTGATCTGCGCTGCGGGAGTGTTTGTGATGGCTGCGGCTGCGGTCTGTCTTGAGGGAGATCTTGGATGAAGACTTTGTCAGGTGCTCGGCGGTGGTTTCCTTCTTCTGTGAGCGGGATGATGAGGAAGAGGTCTTGCGCTCATCGTCCGAGTGGTCGTGATCCTTGTGGTGTGTTCTCCGCTTCTTGCGGCGCTTCAAGAGCTTGGTGCTGAAGCCTTCGGAAGCCTGTCTGGCGGCTTCGAGATCTGATGCCAGCCCGCTGTCATATCCTTCACACTGGACTTCTGCTGGGAAGGTCTTGTTCTCTGGTAGGTCGCCAGTGATGCCCATTGCCCACTCCTCGACTCCAACCTCGAAGGCACCAACATCGTTGACACCACCAAAGACGAAGCCCTCCAGGTCGACTTCGAACAACTCTCGGCTTGCAGCCTCAGCGGCAGGGGATGGGGTAGGGAGATCTCCGTCGTCCCCGGATACAGCATCCTCAGCACCGGATGAGTGCGAGTTTGACTTGGGCGTGCTTGGCCTGATGCTTCCGCTGCTCTCGCTCTGCATTGACTTCCTCGACCACGCCTCACTTTCGTCAACAGTCAAAGGAGCCAACGCTTCCTCCCAGCTTCCACCCCTGACAAGAGCGACATTCTCAAAGTCGAACTCGCGCACCGTTTCCCGGTGGCAGACGATGAGGTCCTTGAGCTGGGGCGCATTCATGGTCGCATTTCGCACCGACATGCACCTCAACCGAGGCATGACCAGCTGGTTTCTCGCCGGCCGAGGTGGTAAAGGAGACATGGGGCTGGTGACCTCGTTGAAGAGCTTCTTGCTGGTTCTTGGGGAAGCGAAGAGAGGATCTCCTGCCAATGCAATGGGGCAAGGTCCCCTGCGCCCAAGCCAGGAAAAGGCAAACTTGTCAAGGTGAGGCGCAAAGTCCCTGATGTAGTCGTCAATGATCTTGAGATGGTCCAGGCCGGGCGATGGGCCGTAAAAGTCCCACGACTCTACAGAGATGTAGAGCTTCTTGATTTGCTGCCATCTGAGAGCTGCCGAAGGGATGGTGCCGAAGCCTGACTTGTGGCGGAGGTAGTTGAACGCTGCGGGATGAACCCCTGCGAGGGACAACTTGTTGAGCTTGTCAAGTGGCGAGCGCTCTACCGCGATGCGCAGGCTGATGAGGGCGTAGTCGACAATGTCCCTCCTGTAGCGCTCACTGGGCTCTTGGCCCGGAGTCTTGATGGTGAGATGCCTCATGTTGGTGACGTGCTTGACGGCGTTGATAAAGGAGGGCACATTGCTAGCGGCGTGGAAAAGGGGTGGGTATTGTTGGGTCAGAATCTCTCCGAGCTCTGAGTTGCCATACTTGGGCCTCGTCAGGGCCGACTCCATGGATGTGTGAGGGTTGTAGAGGAACAGGATCTCCTGCCCCGTCTGAGGGTGGACCAGAGGAGGAAGGAAGGTGGCATTGGAATGGGGAAAGTTGAAGCTGAGGTGCTCAATGTGGTGAGCTATCCTCGTGAGGGCCTGGATCCTGCTGGGTCTGGTGAAGGTGTTTGCTGTGAAGGTGACGTTGATGCGGACAAAGAGTCTCTTGGTGACGAGATTGCAGCACGCCGAGTTGACTACTCTCACGGCGGCGAGGTCCTGTTTGGACAGGAGCTCAAACAACCTCTCGCGGATAGTGTGGTCCTGCCATAGGCAGTAGAACAATGCTTGTGTGGTACTTGATGCCATGATTTCTGCATGTCACCAACACAACACAAGACTCAAAACAGTGGATTGTAATTGGTAAGATGTGATATGATTGACAAGATAATTTTTTCACTTCAAAATCCTAGAATAGGCGATGGGGGCCCTAGATATCAGGAGAGGAATGAGAACAGAATCACACCAGCTTTGCACATCTCTGCAAGCTCAGACCGCTCCCATCCATGTTATACCAGCACACGACCCCATCGGCCTCGTCAATTTTTTCTCTCCCCCCTCCTCTCCGTCTCTCCGTCTCCCCGTCGACGTTCGCCCCAAATCGCCTCGATGGATGAGAATGAATGGTGATGAGTGAGTGAGTCACTGCTGTACCTTGTCAAGTGCATCCAGACTTGCAGCCGACCCTGCAGAAGAATCAACGTCTTTTCTGTGGGAATCGCGTCCGCGACTGACGTGTCGGGCCTCTTGACTGGCCCTGACACCGGGAGACCTGCATGGCACCAATGCGGGTAGCATGCAGGTCGTCTCAAGGTCGCCTCTTCTGGGCCACTCCTGGCCATTGAAACAAGAAACATTGGTGCAACCAGATGCAACCCCACCACTTCTTCCCCGCAACCGAAGTGGCAGGGGGAAGCGCTATCGATAGAGTTCTTTTTCCAAAACGCGCCAATCAAATTCGAATCGCACATCGAGGCTAGCCACGTCGCGCGTGTTTCGCGCGATTCTGGCGCGATTCTGGATCTGATGTAGCCGATCATATAAAGCCCTTAGGCGCCCCCACCAGAACCCTTCGAGAAGCATTGCCAATGCCCAAGGTGGGGTTTGTTCGTGCCTTGGGCATCCAATTTTTACAAATCCATTGGGATTTAATATCTCAGAGCCCACCATGGTTTTTGCCCAATTGAGTTTCTATTCATGGGGTGTTAAATAGTGCAAAAGAACAACTCATCGACCACTTCACAGAAAGTGGAATCAACCGGATGTGAAGACTGGAGATATTCGAGTCCAGACCTGAATCTCGGCCACGCCCACTGGCTGGTTGCACACACCAATCACGTCTTGAACGCGTCGAAATACTCCCAACTTGGAAAGAGTCAGAACTTTGCTTCTCCAAACCCCGAAGCCGGCCAATCCGTCCCATCACATCCATCCCATCACATCCATCCTCGCCCTGTCAACCCCACAACTCCTGTCGCCCCCCTGACCTTTTGATTCTTCAAACTCCCCCTTACCGACATGCCGACAACTGCCGACCTACCGTTCCGCCCCAAGAAAATCAAAATGTTTCGAAACATCTAGTGTATCTCCTGGTTCGCTTTGAGCGGTGTGCCTCACCCACGCATATGCATTGGTTTTCGGCCCGTAGTCCCTCATGGAGATTCAAGTTTTGCTTCATCCTGTCCAAAGTCCTATCACATCTTCCTGTACATATACCGTCTTGCCTCTCGTTCGACGCGTTGATTTCGCGTTTCTCAAGTTCTGAATTGGTGTTCGTTCAGCAAAACTAAATCAGGAAATGGGGACAGACACAACTGCCGAAAAGGGAATACTTGTCCCACGCCGACTTACACTACACCGGCCACGTGCCAGAAGCGGGACTCCTCGGTCAATTGCACGGAGCCATGTATTCCCGGATCCGAACAGAGAAACCTCCGGCCGTGCAAGCCACATAGTCAAAGCCACACCTTGAGAAACCTGGAGTGGCTTGTGTGCGCAATTGGGAATTGGAAAACAAGGATCAAAAGTCTTGGAACAATGCGAAAAGAGGGAGCGACGGGGGGTCTTTTTTGAACTCCACCAACTGCAAGTGCGCATCCACATCTGGTCCAGTGTCGCGGCGGCGCGTGTCACTCAAGACTTGGGATTTGGTGAATTATACTCGCTCCAACCACGCGACTCGGCGGTTGACCTTTGATGCGACTTTAGAGCGCGGGTGGATGCGGGTTTAATGTAGAGGTTCGAAAGGCGGACGAGAAATGCGATGATCTATCGAGACACGATGCCTCCGCCTCTGGGGCCGGGATATGGCCAGCATCAGCAGCAGCCATATCACCCACAGCAGCAGCAGCATCATCAGCAGCACCACCACGGCCATCCCCAGCAGTTACCACCACCACAACAGCATGCGCAGCAACTGCCACCGCCTGTATCATCGCAACATGCATACTCGCACTACACAAATGGATATCCTCAAGGAAACCAGCAGCATTATCAGTTTAATCAATATGTACACCCCCAATTCCCCCAGCACCACCAACCTCACCACCAACCTCACCACCAACCTCACCACCACCAGCCACAACCGCAACTGCATCCACAGCATCAGCATCAGCATCAGCATCAGCATCAGCATCAGCAGCAACAGCAACAGCAACAGCAACAGCAACAGCAGCGCCTGCCGCCACATCCACAACCGCAGCAGGCGCAACCATCTGCCCATTTCTATCCGGTCAGTTCGCCGACACCTCAGCAACAATATGTCAATTACAATAACGCGCCCGCCACCGCCGCCTACAACCAACCTTCGCCAGCGCCAGCGCCAGCGCCGTTACCAGCTCCAGCACCACCAGCGAACGACCCCGCACCATTACCACAGTTTGTCAACCCGTCCTTTCTTCAGCAGCAGCAACAACAGCAGCAACAACAGCAGCAGCCCGTCGCCCCCCCAAAACCTCAGACGCCCGTAAGCCATGCCTTGCCAAACGCATTACCCCCGATCACGATGAGCCCTCAGCTGCCTATTGCGCGGCCACCTCAGGCGGTAAAGGCCGAGAAAACGAAGAGTCCAAACTTTAACCAAATCCCAACGGCCCCCGTCACCGCGGCCGCACGTGGCGCACCGTTAAAGAAGATCAGTACCAAGGGAAATAGACGACCGAGTTCCGGACATGCAGTCGCAAAGTCCCCTGTCACACCAGGAGGTTCTTCTCATGCCGAAACTTTGCCACTGCTACTTAGCGTTGCTGAAGAGTGTTTGGAGAAAGCCGATGCTGCCGCACGAGTTGCTGCAAAAACGATGTCCCGCGGCGACATAGAGGAGCATCACAAACTGGTGGCAACGGCGCTTGGTTGCTTTGATGTTGCGCTCAAGTCTAATAAGCTATACCCCCGCCTTGAGGCTAGAATAGGTCTCCGTTACGCCAGCGTTCTCGCCGAAGAAACCAGCAACATTATGGATGCAGAGACGACTCTGACGAGAGCCCTTGCGGTTTGCGAGAAGCATCGCTTTGTTGACCTCGAGTACTGTGGTCAATATATCTTGATGAAAACGCTGTACCAACGATCACCGAAAGGGGCCATCACAACAATCGATAAGTACATTGAGAAGTGTGGGGACCAGAAACATGTGCCGTGGCTTTATGCGTTACGATTTCTCAAAGTGTCGTTCTACTTCGGCTTGGGGGCAGCAGCCGAGCAACATTCAATAGACAATCTTCGCAGGATAGCCGGAGTTGCAAACCAACGAAAAGACTACTCGGTTCTCGTGATGGCAGTATTGTTGGAGGGGTTCGCGCATTTGAGGAGCATGAAGGAGGACTGGGTTACCCGAGTCCAGATTTGTATCGCTCAGGTGTCCAAATTACAACTGGAAAACTCAGCTCACACCCCGCAAACGGATGTATTACATCTTTTGCTGGATTTGGCTTGTAGTCTCCATCAAAAGAGCTATCAGGTATCAGCGCAGAAACTGAGTGCTCTTCTTCAAAGGCTGGAGGAGCTTAATGACTCCTCGGACTGGAGCGAGCAGACTGGGGAAATGCTGTTGCCTATTAATCGCATGCCCAATACGATACAGACCGTCAGCAAAGACACAAGAGCCGTTGTACGCCTCGGGGACCAGTACATTGATTATTTAGTGCTGACTGCTTTGGGTAAACACGAGGCATGGGCGCTGGCATGGGTCTTTCATGGGATAATCGCCCATTATCAGTCCTCTACCACCACCCCTGCTAAGAGCTCGAGCATGTGGACTGATGCTGTCAGGATATTAGGTAAATTCGTCCTGTAGGTTATTTTCGTTTTGGAATATATTCCGCTAATACTTTATCTAGACCAGATTACACCGATTCCCGGGGCTCTCCCCGAGGCCGTCAAGCATGCCGACTGGGCTAGAGAGCTTCTGTGCTACTCACATGTTCTAATAGGACTCGAGGCTGCATCATTATGCGACTGGGCCAAGGTGAAACAGTCTCTGGACGTAATACATGCGTCTCAACCACCGAACTCTTCTCTGGAGACTTTGGCTCTTTACCTCGAAGGTGTGTTCTACCAAGGTACCGGAAATCTCCAAAAGGCAATTGAAATATGGAAGCACCAAAAGTTCGAAGTCGAAGCCAGCGGGGCCATTAAGAACGGGAGCCACTTGGAGACCGAACTATCCATCCTGGCTGCCCTCAACCGTGTCTGGATCCTGCAGGACAACAACTCTCGAGATGAGGCCGAGATTGCCGAGTTGATTGATTTGCTGAGGCCCATTTGCGAAGATAATCCTGATGTTGAGATTCGAACGGCTTATAATCTTGCTATGGCTGCGCCGAATTTCCACCCGCCGTTGGCGCTGGCCCAGTTGAAAAGGCATATCCAGTGGAGCATGCAGGGCGCACAGACAATCAACAATACGCAGTATTTGTCAATGGCATTGAATATCCTGAGGAATAAGCTGTTTGAGAATGTTGTTGGGGAGCAGGCGTTAAAAAGTGCAAAGGCTGGAGCCACGCAGGCTAGAAGGAGTGGGAATCTGCTGTGGATGAGTGTTGCTGAGGGGATGCTGGCCCAGTCTCATGAGATGCAGGGACAGATTAATGAGGCTATCATGACGAGACGGAGTGCTGTACGGTTGGCTAATGAGGCTTATGATAGGGCTCATTTCTAAATTGAAATGGTCGGAAAAGAGGTGTAATATTTGCCTTGTCCGATGGAATGGATGGATGATAGGAACCGATGGGATGATTACGTCTTGAAACTTGTTCTTTTTTTGGGCGCTCTGTGGTACTGAGTATAGCCAGCGTATACTTGGTTTGATGAGCAGATCAGGGTTTGTTTTCTTCAACACGGCACTGAATGAGTGGAACCGAGGAGGGAGTATTGCATGGCGGGCGCATATGTTGCTCTTGATTTGTATTGAGCCCGGCTGGGAAGATACATATTTGCAATGGTTTGGGTATGGCATCTCAGCGATATTTGAAGGTGTGTATGAATAAACTTATTGAAGAGAAGTAGATATAATATATTCACTCGGGAAGCTGTTGTTGTTGTTGTGTTCTCACGATCTTGCCGGGGTGGTGAGCGATTGATTGATAAGATAAGACACCAAACTACCCACCCACCGTCCCATCATCCCTGCAAACCTTTTTACTCCGACGGCGTCGACGTTAACTTCACCCCCACTCTTCAACTCACATACTTTGGGCGCATAACTCTCGCCCCCCCCCCCCCAGGGTCAATTTCACACTCGAGTTTCTGTATCAAAAATCAAATCCACCAGCGAAAGATGTCGTCCGGCGCTTCTCAACCACCAACCAACCCACCCTCCTCATCCTCCTCATCCTCCTCCTCCTCGTCGTCGCAAACAGCAGAACCGCCAAAATGGAACGGCACCCACCCAGTATTCCACTACGCATGCATAGCCTCCGCGATCCTCGGCCCCATCTACGTCTTCTTGCCTTCCCCGCCGGGAAGAGCCCGCTCGTACAGGGCCTTCACAAACGCAGGCGTCTCCCTCGGCACCTTCATGGCCGCGTCCCAATTAGCCTACGACTACACGGGCAAGTCAATCTACCAGCGCTCCAACGAGCGGTGGGACCTGATACTGGGCAAAGTCTTTGACAATTCCCTGCCGGAGCAGGCCCTGCGCAACAGGGAGCTGATGAGGGCCGAGCGGAAGAGGAGGGCCGAGGCCGCGGGGCTGGCGTGCAAGGAAAAGGAGGAAAAAGCTGCGAGCGGACTGAAAAAGCTCTGGATGGGAGAAGAGAAAGAAGGGTGGCAGCAGAAGCGGATGGAAGAAGAACGAAAGGCCTTGGAGAGTGGGAAGGGGTACGGGGATCTGATTTGGGATCAGGTCTTGGATGTTTTTGGTCGGGGCGGGGAAAAGGAAAATAAGAACAAGGGTGTCGATGATGATAAGAAGCAGAGTTAAAATAAGGAGTAAAAAAAAACAATATATAAAAATAATAAAAAACAGGAAGGGGGTGGAGGCAGAGGGAACAGACCAAAAAAAATTGTGTGATAGTTTTTGGACGATGTAAGACTAAGAGTTTGACTATACCCATGGGATTTTTCTTCTATGTATTTGCCCCCAAAATATTCATTACAGTCTTTTTTCCGGTGACGATATGCCACGGCTTCATCAATGTATTGTACAGAGAGTAGCTAATCTGAACTCCTCTGTGAGCTTGCTTCCGCAAGAAAATAACAGTTTTGTTGACTCTGTATACATAATCCTTCCAAAGCTGGTGCTATTGGCCTCGTCATCGTTTACTCGGCCTTGTTGCCCTTGTTCTTCTTGTTCTTCTTCTTCTTGGATTTCTTTGTGGAGTCGTCTGCCTTGGCCGTGGCCTCTGCCTTAGGCTTGGCCTCATTTCTAGGTTTCTCATCCGCCTTGGTCTCGTCGGTCCTCTTAGACTTCTCTGCCGTTGACTTGTCTGCCTTCTCGGACTTCTCAGTTTTCTCAGTCTTCTCCGTCGCCTTAGACTTCTTGTCCTGCTTGCCCTTAGCTGGGACTTCCTTGGCTAACTTCTTCTCCCTACGCTTCTTCTCCTTAGTCTTAAGCCCAGCGCTTGCTTTGGCCAATGCTCTCTTCTCCTCAACGATGGCGTCCAGAGCTGCCTCTTTCTCATCGCCTGGTAGCTTATTGGCTTCTCTGTTTCTGACCTTCAACGTTCTGCGCGCTGCGGCGACATCGGCGAGTTTATCGAACTTGGCGGTCCACTCCTCAAGTTCCTTGTCAACCTTCTCGTTGGGCTCTGTCGAGTCCTCAGAGATGCCGAGTCGCTTCATGATCTTAATCTTCTGGCGACTTATGAGCAAGAGACGACGGCGTGCCTTCCGGTTGAGTCCTTCAGGGAACGCTTCCTTGTTCGCAGGGCCTTTGGTTACCGTCTTGGATGTAGCGTCATCGGCTGCATCTTCCATCTCCTTGTCGTCGTCAGGGGTTGAGTCCTCTTCGGAGCTTGACTCCTCTCCAGCCTCAGGCTTGCTGTCATCTGGTTTCTCGGCCTTGGTAGTTTCCTTCTCCGCATCGGGGTCAGAATCAGAATCAGAATCAGACGACTTGTCCTCCATCTCGACGTCCGGGGCATCGGAGCCCATAATAGCGAAGGCTTCGTCAGATTTAGACCATTGCTTGGCCTGCATTTTGTCGCTGTCGGTCGCTGCAAAGAAAGGCTCCATGGCGACCTCCTTGAGAATTTTGCCCTTACCGTCCTTCTTCTCCATATTGAAATCGAGAGCAATCCCTCTGGTCGACTTGTTCGATCCCTTTACCGCCCGGTTTTTAGTGTTCATGGTAACACTGAGGGCTATGCCCTTGGAGGCGTTGTCCATTTTGACTTTGGCCATAGTGTCTGTGGTGGAGATGGTTGTTTGGACGTGGCTTGAGGGACTGAATAGTTGCAGTTCAGTAAAATTTGGAGTAGTAAATTATTGGTTGAATGATCACAGAAACTCAACAGACCGCTATTCGTTTCGGAGTTTACGGTACCTTAACTTCCCAAGTGGACGAATACCTGAAGGTGCTTGCCGGTGGTTGTCAATTCGTCGCTGCGACTTCCTTCAACTTGGAAAAATAATGTGGGCCCATTTCCTTATCTGCATCGAGGTCGCTTATCCGAGCTTGGCAGGAACCTCCCAGCTTCTTGGCAACGCCGACAACCAGCTCCTTCGAGAAGCATTCTCCTGCTCCCAGATTCACTGCTGACAGATTTGCGATTGCCGATTCTCAAAGGTGGCCGACTGCGCCGCTGCGGCTTCCTCGCACAAGGGTCCCATGTGCCCCCTCTGCCCCCTCTTTCACCTCTTGATGGAACATTGAGGGTTTTCCTGCCTTCTTTCTTTTTGTTCCATCATGTAGGACAAGTGCGTCACTTTTCAAAGATCAGTTTGCCTGAAGATGGATTGTCGACATACGGAATTACCTCGCCCGTCTCGTATATCACAGAGTGTTGCAACCTCGCTCTGTTATCCTGTTTATGCCATCTGCAGGCCGGCAACATGAAACCTAACCACAAGACATAAACCGGACTTTTGACTGGCGGGAAGGATAGCCGCAGTGTTCCAAAAACAGAAGCACATTACGCAACCTTCAATGCCAGCCACGCTGTGCAATGGCAAACATGCCAGCGGCCTCCCTTGAGGAATCAAATATATTCATTCAAATAGTAGCGCTCACACAGCCGCCCGTATCCCCACCGATCTCCGATTACTGGGACCACTTGAAGCCAGTCACTGCCGGCAGTTTGGCTTCTTGGCGACGAGACGTCAGCGTGTGTGGCCGAGTGTGTGAGCAGGGCAATGCAGGTCTGATCAGCTGCATTCTGCAGAGGTATTTGGGCTGCTGAGACTTCCCTTCTCCGTTTTCTCAAACATCACAAATTGTTATCAATAGCGACAGCTTCAAAACCATAAACTGACTTTCGCGCGATCCTTGTGGCTATCTCCACAGCTCAGACGACCCAGCGTGCTGGCTCAGCGTTTGCCTTTTTGTACCTGCAGAAACATTGGGGGCTATTGCTAGTCCATCGGGCCAGAGGCGTTTGTGGTGACGTCTTCGTCCCAACAGTGTTGGTTTGGGTGGACAGGGGAAAAAGACAGTGCAACAGTACGCAATCTCGAAAACTCGCTTCGTCAGGGAGCAACACCCCAGAACGCTCGGGGATCCCTGCTCCCGTGGGCGCCGGAACAGCACCAGACCCGCCTGCCAATTCCTAAGGGTCAGGTTAGAAGGTCCACGGTACATACTTTCCAAAGTTCCAACTTTCATCATTTCTCAGGATTTACCCAGCAATTCACTGCACTCCTCTCTCTTTTCGCTCTGCTGGGTGGGACGGGTTTCAAGGTTCCATTGCTTGCCGGACTACAGCACCAGCACCCACCACCAACCTCTCGCTATCCATCCCGCGCATTTATTCCTGCCTCTTCCCTGCTTTCGATTTGAGCACCACACTGCAGAGTAACACCACACCATGGCGGCCAACGACTATTACGGCGGGAAGCCGCCGTCCGATCCAAACAAAAATGACTATTCCTCTACGGCATATTACGGTGGCGGCAGTCAATCCGCGTCTTCCTTTTCAACACCAACCCCCGCTTACAGCTCGCAACACCTCGGATCGGGTAATCGGCCAGGGCAGGGTCCGTCTCCTTTTGAGACTGTCTTCGACGATCACGTTTACCCAGCTAGGAGTCCTTCTACCAGCCAGAATCAACTAAGTCAGCAGGACACGGCCTACCGCCCCTCGTCGCGGGCTTCTTCAGAAGAGATGGCTTACAATCACCGTGCAGATGACATACCCCTCCAAGAGCAGCCGAAGATGTATCAGGGAAAGGACGCCGCGATCGAAATGCAA
The DNA here is from genome assembly GCA_033725935.1 of Cladorrhinum sp. PSN259. Taxonomy (NCBI): domain Eukaryota; kingdom Fungi; phylum Ascomycota; class Sordariomycetes; order Sordariales; family Podosporaceae; genus Cladorrhinum; species Cladorrhinum sp. PSN259. The sequence goes on along the minus strand of MU867063.1, from coordinate 1,219,151 downwards.
GACCACGTCTACGATGCACCACAGCAACAACCAGAAGGCCCGAAACGACGCAGCGGGAGGTTAGTACGGTTTGGCGAGCTGGGTATGTTGGGCAACAAAGGAAAGAACAAGATTCCCTTTGTTGTTTACTTCTTTACCCTCGTCCAGGTTGCCGTGTTTATTGGAGAACTTGTCAAAAATGGTGAGTCCGGCATCAGTTCACACCGAATGCCCCTCGGTAGCTTGCTGACGGTATCTGCATAGCTACGGCCACCGGAACTCCGATCATGATCAAACCTCAATTCAACCCCATGATTGGCCCCTCACCGTTCATCCTTATCAACATGGGCGCACGATACGTACCCTGCATGCACAATGTTGTCTCGATCCAGGACAGAACTAGCAAAATAGACTGGCCGTGTCCATGGACGACAACGAATGATCCCGGCCCCGACAACCAATGCACACTTTCTCAACTCTGCGGGTTTGGAGGCGTTGAAGAACCCAAGTATGACGCGACTGCTTCTATCCATCAGAAGCCGGAGCCTAACCAATGGTTTCGGTTCATCACCCCCATTTTCTTGCACGCAGGACTGATCCACATTGGATTCAACCTGCTGATGCAACTGACGATGGGCAAGGATATGGAGAGGTCGATTGGCTCGATACGCTTCTTTCTGGTCTACATGAGTTCCGGAATTTTCGGCTTCGTCCTGGGTGGTAACTTTGCTGCCACGGGCATTGCGTCAACTGGAGCATCGGGGTCCCTATTCGGTGTGATTGCGCTGAATCTTCTGGACTTGCTCTATTCCTGGAAGGACCGTATAAGCCCAGTCAAAGACTTGTCCTTCATTCTGATCGATATCGTTATCTCATTCGTGCTTGGTCTACTTCCCGGTCTGGACAATTTTTCGCACATTGGTGGTTTCCTGATGGGGTTGGCCCTCGGAATCTGCGTGCTTCATTCACCAAATTCGCTTCGAAGACGGATCGGTGATGATGCCCCTTACGCCTCCTCCCAGATCAGCAATGGATTTTTAACCCAAGGGACGCCACCTTCGTTTATGAAGAATCCTGTTGGATTTTTCAAGGGACGCAAGCCTCTGTGGTGGGCCTGGTGGCTCCTTCGGGCTGGTGCGCTCATTTTGGTCTTTGTCATCTTCATCTTGCTGTTGAACAACTTTTATATTTATCGCAAAGAGTGCGGTTGGTGCAAGTATCTTAGTTGCTTGGTAAGTCATTTCCTTTCTCTTTCTAGGATTCTTTTTTCGTTGATCCAATCTCTCGAACTCATTGCTGACAGCATTTCCTTTCCTCAGAATGTATCAAACTGGTGCGAAATTGGTACCTTGAAAATCACGGAGCCTAGTGAGAATACCACGGGGCAGCAGCCAACTACCAAGCTGATGCTCAGAGGTTTGGATCAGATGGCTCATTTGTGGGAAGAAGTCTAGGTGAATTCTTTCCGGTAGGGTGAAGTCAGAGGCCGTAGGTTGAGTTAGGAATGAATGGACAGTTTTTGGCACGCACAGCCCATAAATAGGCAGCCTTGGGGGGTTTTTTTGGTGGGGGGACTCTATTACATGCATAGCATCGGCGTTTTTATTATTTGGCATGGAGACGAGAGATCTAAAATATGAATCCCCGGTTTTTTTGGTTGGTTTTTTTTGCTTCTTGGGGTTGCCTTGTTCTACTCGGATCTGTATTCAAGGAGCAAGACTTGAACCGGTTTGTTTTTTATTGGATTAAAATGTTGGGTTTGAGAATAATTTTTGGAAAAATGGATGCATAAAAATTATCAGAATATACTTAGCTAAAACGCTATTATAACGCGCCTACTTTACACGAGGTTGAAGTATTCTTAAGCTTTTCAGTTCTCTAAAATCGTCCATATTTCGGAGACCGGTCTGGCTAAATGGTGAAAGGAGGGTGGAGGTTGTGTTGTAAAACACGAGTTTCTGTATGTAGCTGAGTGGCGTGGAAAGGGGGTATTACGGCAAGGTAGGTGTTTGTGGGATCTTGTGCGTTTGTTGGTTACTTGATAATGTCGGTTGGGTTTGTCTGGTTTGGCTGTACGACATGTATGCGTGGTGGCTGCGTGGGATAAATGGGTTTTACCTAACCTGATGATTATTCTGAACGGTTGGTTGTTTGGGTGGATTGGTTGTGGTGTGGTGGTGGGGGGGGGTTGGTGGCTATTATGTACATACATGTATGTTTAGGGCGATTGCTACCTAGTATGTAGATAGTTTCTGATGGTAACCGGTTAGGGAAAAGGGTATCTGGTGTAGAAAGTGAGGGAGAGTGATAAAAACATATTTGAATGAATGAGGTATAGATAAATAGGTTGTTGGATGGGATGTGGTAAAATTTGTGTGGTTCAAGGAGGCAAAGTCATGTTTGAACCGTTTGATGCCCGTCATGATCACTCCTACCATGATCGTATGCTGCCTTGGCGTGCTTTGGAATGCATTGGTTCCTATTTTTTTTTTCTATAGCGGAGATAGACTTTCATGTCCGCTCGAGTGAGATTCTATACAGTTGCTTTCTATACATATAGTTGTTGTTGTTACAGAGGGAGTTCCAGCCCACTGGGCTCCCTTTATGTACATGTGTATGTATGGTCCTCTAGACCTTTTAATTATACCTGAACGCCCCTTATTTATCATTTTCCTTCTCCTCGTGGGCATCCTCGACATCTTCGTCAATGTCAATGTCGACCTCGGAGTCCTCGTCAAAGATCTCGGAATGTTCTTCAACCGCCACACCCTCATCATCCTCTGCGACCCCCTCGACGTTTGCGGCCGACTCCCCTTCAGCTGTAGAAGCGTCCTTCTTATGAATCAAAGACTCCAACCAATTCAACTTGTCAGTGTTGGTCTTGTACTTTTCCAAGATTGCCTTTGAAGGCACCCAGGGCTTGTAATCGGAGGACTCCAGCGCGTTGCCGTTCCTATCAAAGACAGAAGACCAGACAAACGGCTTTGGCTGGCCGTACACGTGAACCGGTCTGGTTCGGAAATTCTGCGTTTCCGTCTTGCGGAAGCGGCGGCCTTGATTGCTGTACTTGGCTAGCTTGCCTTGGAACATTGTGGCCCATGCAGTGTCTCTCTTCTCACTATCATTGTCGAGCACCTTCTGTCTGCGAGCAAGGACCATCTTGTAGATCTTCTCAGCGCGCTCACCCTCAATCTCCTCCATGGCGTACTCGACATCCCAGCTATGACCCTCCTTCAAATCCTCAGGGCGCTCCACATATTTGCCATTCACCTTGTTCCTTACGGTCAGGATGACGCCGTAGACACCATCCGTTTCCTCGTCAACAGTGGCCGGCTGCTCTGACTCGACGATTTCATCAGACTCGGAGGGCTCTCCCTCTGTTGCTGCGGATGTCGAGGCTTCAGGATCTTGGGTTTCTTGTGCCTCGGCATCTACGATTTCATCAACAGATGAAGAGACTGCCTCGACAACTTCCGATGCTTTCTCTTCTTCCAGCTGGCCCAGTTCTTGGGATTTGGTAACCAGTTCCGAAAGGATTCTTTCAAAGTCTCGGAGCTTGAGAGTCTCGGCTCTGACCCTTGTCTCCTTTTGTTGCCGAACCTGGTTTGCCAATCTCTCAATCAAGTCCTTCAAGGACTGCTGCTCCTTTGGAGAAGAGGGATCGTTGGTCATTTCCACATCCACCTCCTCATCCTCGTAAACAATCTCAGCCTCAACCACCTCTCCATCGGAATCGGCTGCAGACTCGACAGAATCTAACGAATTGACCTCATCAGATTCCTCGATAACATCATCCGAGGCAGACGACTTGCTAGGCTGGTTTTGAGCCTCGCTCGTCATTGCCGTCAGCAAAGCATCAACATAGGGTTCTGTTTCTTCGGGTGAATGCTTCCCGATGAGCCCACTATGCAGCAGAGCCTCTTGAATAGCTTCTCGGATCGCTGTCACGCCCTGCTCTTCATTTTCAAGCGCATCTTCCACCTTGAGCATTGCATCCTCCCAAACATCAAGACTTGTGTCTCCATCGTCCCGATCGGGAATGTCAACAATCTCCTCTAGGCCGTCCTCTTCCTCGGCAATAAGCTCGGAATCTTCAACTTCATTGCCTTGCTCCTTTTCAATGCCCATCATCTTGCGCTCAAATTCCTCAATCCGAGCGGCGCTAGCTCCCTGGATCTTGTGGATTTCTTCCGGAGTGACAGGCTTGGCGAAGATGTACATGAAAGGAGGATCTCCGGGCCTGGTCTCAAAGTGGAGGCGCAGCGTCTGTTCGGGGAATTTCTTGGTCGCCTTGTCCAGCACCTTGTTGAGAAGATGGATGCTCAGCTTGAATTCGCGGCCGCCGAGGGTCAAGTCTGAGGTTCCATGAATTGCCAGGTCCATCTCGGGAAGGGGAATGTACTGGAAGCCAAAGATACGCTCCGTGTTGTGAAATGCGACAAAGATGCCGTCCATGCGGCCCATGCGGACCTGGAGCGAATACTTCAAGAAGGCAGATCGAATCATGTCGTAGTATTCGCGCTCGAAAGACTGCCATTGACCATGGCGCCTTCGGATTTCATAGCCCAAGCCCTTCTCGTATCCCTGGGCATCCATGCGGATCGAGATGACAGCCCTGGTCTTCAGATCAAACATGCCACTGCCGGGAACTCTTGGGTCAAAGGCATCAAGCTGAGAACGCATCATGAAGTCGCCAAGGGTGGTGTAGTGATAGGCCTCGGGTCCGTTCCGTTCCTCGTCGCTCAGTTGATCTGACTTTGACTTGCGGTACAGTTCGAAATGCTCCTTAGGCAAGGTAAGAAGTTTTTCCATCGACTTGCCAAGCATGCTGAGAACATTTGCCGTATCAAACTGCTTGTCGGCATCGATTGCGTAGGTACCGTCTCTCCAGTGCAAGAATGTGGCGGCAGGAGCTTTCATGATGCGGGTGAACTGGTCAGACTCTACCTGGAAGCTCCGCGACATCATTTCGGCATTGATGGGACGCCATGATGACAGGAGAAAGTGAAAGTGCGCCAGGGTGGATGTCATACTCGACGTCGAACCCGTATACTTTTTGTGATACTGCGCAGCTGCCTTAATGAGAGTGGTATCCTTCGAAGACGTGACATATGTTTTGATGGCCTGGAAGTCGAACTCTTCAATGGGCATAATGCGGCCGAGGTAGGGGTCGAAATTGTAGACGCGAGACCGTGGGTCCTGTAGATGATAGACTCCTGGGTTGAACAGCACCCGGTCTAGGCCGTAGGCTAAGCCTGGAACGGGAGGCTGTGGTTTGCTGATGGCGCGCATAATGAGGTCATCAGGGTTCACGCTCGATATGACGAAGGATCCTCGTGTCTTCTTGGAAGCAGACCCCTTGGGAGCCAGAGGCAGTATAAGTTTATGCTCCTCATCTTCGCCCTCTTCCCCTTTTTTGGTTGCTTTTGACGCAGACGCCTTCGTTGATCTAGCGGAAGCCTTCTTCGCAGGACTTTTTACCTTTCCAAAAATCTTTGGTGCTGCGGCTTTGGCAGCTTTGGCAGCTTCTGCTGCCTTCTTCCTGGCTGCAGCCCTTGATGCTACTTTTGCCGGGGCTGCCTCTTGTTTCAAAACCCGCTTCAAGACTGTCAATGCTCCGGCTAGCAGTTTGTCTGGAGATCTTGCTGGGCCTGCATCTTCACCAACCACATTCTTGGGTTGCTTCTTCGCCTCCAATGTAGACTCGGCAAGCCCCGCAGTAACACCGGCAGGTATTGATGCGACAGTCCCTTCCTTGATTTCTTTCAACACGTCGAGAGTCTGTTTCCATAACTCAAGTTTTTCTGTCTCTGATGGCGGGACGGGTGTCTTCTTCTTCTTAGAACTCGTTGGTGGGGATTGTTTTTTCGGTTCTGGAGCTGGCTTGGCCTCCTTGACCTCTTTGGTCTTCTTTCCCTTGACCTTCTTCTCCTTCTTCTCCTTGGGTATCTTTGGTTGCTTTCCCTTCTTGGCCTTTTTGCCCTTGGCTTCCTCCACTTGTTCTACCTTCTCCGATGCTGTCTCTTGCTCAGGCTCCTCGGGCTTCGCAGGCTGGGTGGAGTAGTACAGTTGGTGGCGGGTTGCGCGTATATTTGCGACGGCAGTTGGGAGACGAGCAGCACTAATACCAGGACCGAAGCCACTGACAAGCAGCACCCGACATGCTGGGCAGACAAAGGGGGATTTGAGTGCGCTCCTTGCCTGTCTCGCCAATTGAAGCATTCTCGCTGGTTGCCCTTCGCTCGTGAAGATATGTCCTCGGTTGTCGAGAGCCCGCCGCCAGATAGAACTTGGCCCTGGTGGGATTCGAATTTTCGCCGATACTAAAAATTCGACGTCTGAATATTTTTAGTGATAGACACGCGCTAATCCTTCAGAGGTTGCGTCTTGGCGCGGCGCCCCACCAAAGTTTTTTTTCCGGGGTTTATTCCACCAAACGTCGAGACGGTAGTTCTTGGCCGGACCCATCTTCACCCGGCTCCGCGGATCTTTGATGACGTCGGCCTCGAATAAAGACACCATCTCTTGGCTTCCACTTTCAAGCTTCTCTTTTACTTGTTTAGGAAAAAGCAAACAGAATACTTGACAAGCGCATCCTAGGTGCTTCTGGCACCTGTCGACATTTACCAGCATCACTGTGACCCGCAACAGCACGCGACATCTAGAGATTGGGCTTATCAGCGAGTACATGACTTGATGAAGCTGCATGTCTGCATCCCCGAACCATAACCTCGGGTCAAAAAGGTGGTGATGGACGCTTTGCCCAGGAACATATCTCCCAATATCCAGCTCGAATCTGATTCCTGAAGTCTTGTCTCCTCACAGCTCACGGCCTCGAAGCGACACCGCAACTCTGCGCCCCGCTTACACACGTACATAGTTGCTGACTGCGTTGTGTGGCATTTTTCGGCCTCACACTCCTATCTATCAATCTGCAACAGGATACCCCCACGTTTTCGATGCCACCACAGCAACGTTTTGTTTATGTTTTTCCTTCCTCAAAATACACAACGTATCACCCCAAATCCTACCTTTCATCGCCGTCTCCCGTGTTGTTTCACAGGTTGTACAGCATGGGCAAATGGCAGTCCACAAACCAGGGTTGGTTGGTGTCTATAATCGGGCACAGCAGCGACAGGCTGTAATGCAGGTGCCGTACCACAACACCTTCTACACATGCCTTTATCAGAAAGCGTCTCACAGGGGGTATAGATATGTAGGGTCCCACTCACACACAAACGCACACACACAAGCCAGCCAATACATCTCAGCTCGTCGGAACTTCTATACACCACACATACACAGATGCGCGGCAACCTGCCGTCTGTTTGATATCGATATCTGCTCAGTCAGTTGACCAGGGGTCGAGTGGCTATCTTTTCCATATCCTCCTCTCCTCATTGCTCGTGGAGAGAGAGAGAGAGAAGAAAAGAGGCCAATATTTCGTCAGCTTTGCATAAGCCATAACATGTCCACCATCTAACACACAACCTGCCCGGCATCCATGCCGCTTTGGGTCTTTTCAATGGGCTGAGCTGTAGTTGAGTGGGCATCGATTCGTGGCGGTTGTACACACGCGGGCGGGCACCGAGTTGAGATAAGAAACGAACGGCTCTCTCGGCATGTGAAAGCAGATATCCAGCCATATCTGAGACACACTTACACTCACACATGAAGGGAGCAAGGAGAGAACATCACGATATCTCAGTTCGATATCATCGAGTCCTCTTGCACCACTCACACACACCACAGTGCCTTGCATGTTCTACCATCCTACACTAGACTACCATTCCTCCGATATAGTTCCGCAGTTCCGGAGGCAAGTATGTCGCAATACATACCCAGGTATTGCGGCTTTTGCGGCTGTGGCGTGTTCTGCGCGGCGGCCTGACCAACTTACTACTCAGGTTCTAGACAAGGGAGGGAGAAGTAGGGTTGATCTGTCGAGATCCAACAAGGAAAATAGACGCGATTCGTAGTGTGTGTGTGGGTGTGAGCGGGAAATGTGCCTAGCTCCCGCGCTCTTTTTTTCTTTCTTCCCTGATGACCAAGTTCGTCAATTGCTGTTGTTGAGTGGTCGTCGTATTGGTTGTCATCATTGGGGGGCAGGTTGAGGTAGGTAAGATTGGTACACAAGAAGCGAGAGAGAGAGAGAGAAAAAAGCACGTAAGCGAGCTCGAATTTTTTGCAAGACTTTGCGTAATACCAAAATTTTTCTCCTGCTACAGTTGTTTCACAGATTTGATAACAAAAACCTGTTTCTCTTTTCCAATCAGAAATAGTCATTCCACAAGAGTGAAGCGGGAGCAAGGTAGCACAAAAATGTTGATGGCCTCTAAACCTACTCACGCATACAATCATGATGAATGAGTGAGGCATTACTACTGCCTATATAGAGATACCTTAGTACAAACACGATCCGGAATGTGCTCGCTATATCCCAAGTCGTACACATCTGGGGAAAAAAAAGATTGTTTCACAAATGCGGAAAAACTACAGATAACGCGCAAGCCGTGTTGTCTCAGATTCTCAATCGGATTCCAAAAAGGAAATTTTGGCGCGAGAGATATAGAGAGAGGTTCGATATCGCCATGCAATGTCTCGGATCATGAACAGAGTGATAAGGAGCTCTTATCTGATCGGCAGTGTGTGCGTTAGCGGCCAATCTTTTTTTCTTTTGCCTTTTTCTATTTTTGTTTTCTTCTTTCTTTTTATCTACAATGTGACGATACATGAGTGATAATTTTTTCTTTTCTTTTTTCCCCTCCCCTCGGGGCAACCGGCCTGGATCGGCATTGGCAAGCTAGTTAAGCAGCTCGAGATCTGATCATGAGAGAGGGAAAATTGTGATTTGACGTGGATGGGATGTGTGGATGATGGCGCGTCGGTGGAACTCACTCACACATTCACACACTCACACACACGGGCAAAAAAAACCCCCACTACCCACCGCGGAATGGCATGCTTGCATCCCCACGGTGCCACAAAAAGTCTTGTTCTTTTGTTCCATGGGGCGCGTCAGCCATTACCATACTTTTTGCCAGGGGACGTTGTCGTCCCAAGACAACCAAGACTTTTCAAACGTTTAGTTTTTTTTTCTTCGTCGTTTTTCTTTACGCATTACATTACCATCGTCGGAACTCCCGTGCTCCTTGGCGGAATGTCTAACACTAAACGATTTTTTTTTCTTCATTCCCATGTGACACTTCGAAGGCCTTCAACAAGGGGACTGAGTGAGAGGTGACTAAAAAGACAAGGGGTGTTTGTTAACTATGACATGCATTTTTGACTCTTTCCATGTTAAACCCGACACCATCCATTCCACCCCCATGTTTGATGAGAGATTCCTTCCCGCGGCCGCGGCCGCATTGCTTGTGCGTGTCCTGAAAGTGGTAACAGATTACAACGTCGCGTTTCCCGTCGCTTGAAACTCCGGGTTTCGCCAAATAATAACTTTATCACTTTTCCACCCAACTCCCTCACTCGAGTACCCGCGTAAATGATAGAATAAAAGAGGTCCGTTATTAACAAACCCAAGGCCGAACCTCGTCGAACTGTCGCAAGGATGAGACGCGGGGACCGAAAACCATCTCCGGCGAGTTTCCGCTTCTGGAACGAGAAAAAGAGGGTGAAGCAATCTCCATGATAATTGCTTATCACGATCGCCTCACTTCATCACACCGGCCAAGCAATAAAACGCGATCGATATTGAGACACCGTGTTTGATGAACCTTGATGGACAAGCAGACCGGTGCACAGCACGAAGCACAGGAGATGGAGGTCCGAGGTTGTAGTCAAAGGTATCAAAAGTGGGAGCGGGGGAGCATGTGGCGTGAAGGGAGACCCGCGATTTGTCCTGTCTCTTGAAATGATTAAAACACCCCACCAAGAAATCAACCCCCCTCCCATCAGGCGTTGTGTCGTCTCATTACCTAAGACAAAAAGAAAAGCCCAGACGTTACCCCCAACCCTTGGTGGGATGTATCCGTTCAAGGCTGAATTGCTCAGAATGCCACAATGCTTCCCAACACCCACCGGATATTCACACGTGTAGTTGTGTTATCTTGAAATCGCGGCGGTGGCGACCTGGATAGATCGACGGACGGGAATGCTGCGGGCCTTGGTCGATAGACCCTTTCCTCCCGCCAAGACCAGATTGATCTGCGAGTCGTTGCTTTTCAGATCACTGTCGCTTCGTTTTCCAGATATCCGTTCGATATCCCCCATCGCGTCATCCAGCACCGACACGAACAAGGGGCTGTGGTTGTCTCGCTTTCTGGCTTGTATTGCATCTTTGCAAGACAAGCAAGCCAAAGCCCCCCCCCCAACGCCATTCGGTCCATACATCTCCGTTTGGAGAGCACGTTCTCTTGAGGATGGATGGTGGTTCACAGTGGGCTGCGGCTCACCGGCTGAGGAAGTCTCGAGAAAATGGCTGCGGCCGGTACATGTAGCCCTTTTAATATCCGCAGGCATGATGTGGGTATCATCCGGGTTACGGAGCCAGGTATGTTCTTCCCGTGTCGCAGCCTTCGGCTCACTCACGGGCGTCGAGATAACGATGCGATTGGGTGCATGGCTGCTTTGGTTTTGGTACTGGACGTCCCATTCCCCCAGACATTTGAACATTGACATGGTGATGGAAACGAAAGCCTCGCACAATCACGGCCCGTTTGTGGGTGCGTCCTGCGTGCTGCCGCCCGCTTCCAGCACGCAATCAATCTCGCGCTCGCCCAAAAGGTTGCGCCCCCAGACAAACGGTTTCCCTTTTTCGTACTATCTGCATCTTCCGGGGACGGCACGAACGGACAACACTTGCATCTGGTAGGTGAGTGACCGCTACACTGACACCATATCGACTCCGTATCGCGATACTGATTCCGCGCCGCACGGTCGGGCGGCGCGAGACAATTCTCCCTGCTGGGAGTTTGCCTTGTCTCGGTGCTGCAGCCGCTCTATCAGCCTGTGGGGGTTTAGGTATGACAGCAGCGCAGCATGTACCCGCATATCTATCTAGGAAAACACTGCAAGACCCAGCACAGCAGCAGGCGGTTCATGACCTTAAGAACGATGTTGGCTGAAAGACTGCAACTCTGCAAGGTGGGTATGCGCAACTGTGTACGTGCCGTGAAATCCGCCTTGGATGAGTGGTTGAGATAGCGACGGATTGTCAAGTCCTTATCGTGATTCCGTTCAATATCAAGCAAGGCAGCGTGCGTGCCAAAGCGGTGTGAGGGTAGCTGCGAGTGGGAGTGTGATGATGGGCCAATCTGTCCGAGACGTCAAGATATCGCTCTCTCCTCTGTGTGGCTCGTCGGCATTTCAGCAATCCTTTTTCATGTATGGATGAGGGGGCCTTGACCCAGCAGATTAATACGTCGTCGATCTTGAGAGGTTGACAGGCCTGGGCGATCCGATATCTCGTTCAGAAATTGATTGCACAGCCCAGCGAAATACCTACGCTGTGCCTTTAAGCTGCCGGCATATTGTCCAACATGAAGTGGTGCGCACATGCCGTTGCAGTGATGTGCAGGTGGGTGGTGGTGGTGTAAGCAGCACCCCATCCATCACAGATAATCAAGCCGTTTATTCCATTCATCCTTTTTGGTGGCTGCTTCGACCAACAGCCATGCTCATCATAAGTGGCCAAAGCCAGCCAAGAATTCGAGAAGGGACTGGTTATGTCTCTGGCTTTTGTCGTCCGGTCCGGGGAGCCTGTGCCTGGAAGTTCAACGGTCTTCGAGGCTCGAGCGTTCAACCAACGCCTTGTTTGGCACTCGCGAGTCTCCAGATTCCAGAATGGCTTATCTTGTAAAGCGATGGTGCCCAGCGAATGCCAACGCTACGATTACCTACACGGCCGTGGCCGAATAGGAAATGTTCCAGCAATTTCCCATCCTTCCTGTTCGTTTGCCTTGATGAGCGTTTCGCGGAGCCCTCTTTCCCATTCAATCTCTCCTTGCAGCGGAGGCTTTTCAGGGTCACAGGGGTGCGTCGGCTGGACGGGCCTGCAGCTCTCTCAAATTCTGCCTCAGGCTGCAGCTCACCCACTGCACCTGGAACGCTTATCTGGACCCCCACAGACAGCACTTCGTCATCCGCATGGGTTCACTGCGATCCCACCCCCAGATCCCTGTCAAGAAGGCCCGTCCGACTTCCCGCCCTGTGTCACTGGCTGATAAAGTCGCAGACTCACTCCTGGCCCCCAGTTCGTCAACGCAGCACAGAACCCCTGGGAGGAGCCTTTGGAAAGGAGGAGGAAGCACTGACCATTTGTGTTTTTCAACGGCCCTTTTCCGTAGATGCCATGAGCTTCAATCCATTCCATTCCACCCAATCCACCGCCCAGTGAATCTAGAACCTAGATGGGAAGTTGGGGTGCTGTGCCCTGCAGTAGACCAGCCCGCCGTTCCCCATCTTGTGGACCTACCAGTTGGTCCAGTTCGCTGTCACCGGGGATGGGATTGGGGAACTCGAGGGGAAAATGGAGTCACTGAAGAGAGAGGGTTCTAGGTTGTTCCCGGCTTCAATTACGGGGCCGCGTGGGCAGCAAAGATGCTCTTTTTCCACCGTTGTGACGGCCAGAGGCCAGCAAACAGCGCCAGCGCCGGCTCCGTGTCAAAAAAGAGACAGAACAAAAAGAAAAAAACCCACCTTTTTAGTCCACCTGCCCACACTGCCCACACCTCCCCCCGAACCACCACCACCACATCTCCACGTCCCGCCCGCGCTTGCAAAGAAAAACCGAGAAATGGCCTTTTTTTTTTTCTTCAATGCACGCACACGCGCATCTGGATGCGATGGCTAATAATCCATGCCATGGCCTCATCGCTTGTCCAACATCAACAAGGTATCGGAACAGCGGTTACTTGTAAAAAGATAAAAATAAGAGAGCATCCAATGCTTTCAAAGCATTGGGACCAAAGAGAAAAGAGGACATCGTCACGTCACCTTTCGCCATCGCTGAGCTGACCAGGGGGGTGGTTAACCCCCAAAGTACCTGCTGCCGGGGTGTTGAGTAGCGTCGCATAGGTGGGAACCTCCCCAGGGGGCGTAAAAACTGCTGTTCGTCCCGTATCTCGCTAGTGCCGGAAACCTATCGACTTGCTATCAGAACGGCAGGTACTCGACGAGGTAGCAATTTATCTCTCTCAAATCCTAGCTGCCGGCGCTATCTCTGGTCGGACGCTGCTCCTCCCTCATTCTTCCATCTGCTTGCAACACCGTTTTGGTGTTCTCTTTTTTTTGGTTTGTTTGTTGGGTGCATTGGGACATTTGACCTCTTTCATCTCCTGAGAACGCGCCGTGACCCTCCTTGTCCGTTTGAGACGGCACCTTTTGAGTGCAAAGGGGGAACACTAGACCATCGAGCCCCAGTCATAGTATTTTTTTTTCTCTAGCTCTCAACCCCGGAGCAGAGAGCAGCACCCCGCGCATCAGATCTCACAGCTCACAACCAACCGGCCTCTGGACCAATTTTACAACCACAACCTCACCTCATACTCACGCAAGATCACCCACCGCCCATCACTACCTCACTACTTACCCAACTACCCACAGAGCTGGCCGCTATCGGGAAAGGGGACCACATCTGTCTGCGCACTTATCTGCAAAACGGTTCTCTCCTCCTTGCCAAGTTGCAACCTCGCTCGCCATATCAGACCTGGCGATACCGCCATCGACCCCCTGCCTATCAGAGCTTCAGACCCGTAACCCACATCGGGTATCAGATCCACCGCCAGATTCGGTCCCTGCTGCTGCGCCAGGAGAATTTCACCGAAGGCACCCCGTTGGATCCAACCATACCCACCCTGCCTTGTCTGCCGTTTATCTATCGAGCTGGTCCCTGATTCCCCTCCCTTTGCTGCCCTGTTTTGGCTTTTGATCCTCCTCCCACATGGGCGTCTGACTCCCAGCCCTACCTTCAAGCAAGCGCCATCCCCGGCACCCCTAGTCCTCCCGGTATTTCTCGTGGCACCAGATATATCAGGCCTGCACGGAGCCGCCCCCCCAGGACCAAGACTAGGACCAGGACCAGTACCAGACCTGCGATAGTCATAACCCACCACTCACCCACCCACTCCTCTACCAACTCACCCACCACCTCGACCGCTCTTGTTTTTTTTTGGTTATCCCAGGACTGCGGACGACCATCAACTACCGTGCCCAACCGCCGTTCCATGGATAACTTCCGAACCGTCCGCACCCTTACTGCCATGCCTGATTTCCGGTAGTCTACTGTTGTCGTTCGTCGGGTTGTTGCTCTCATTCTTTCCCCCATCTGCAGAGTCTCTCCCCGGATCTATTATCACCGCCTTTTTCCCTCAGCCCCACCGGTCTGAGGAACCACATAACCTTATCCTCGCCCTTCGACACCATCTCACATACCTACCAACATCCACCATGTCAACAACACCATCCGCCTCGCCCTCACCATTGCAGGTGGCGGCTAATGGCAACCTGGACGAATCAAAAATGCCCAGAGGTCACTGTCGGTACATCCTGCTGCTACCCGAGATAAAGGGCCAGCGATGTGCTTGTGTAGGCTTCGCACTCAACAAGGGAATTCCCGGGGCCACGTGTGATTGTGGTCACCTAGCATGTTACCACAACAAGGAGCCAGAAGCTGCAACTGATCAGAAGCACGAACTGGAACTGATGAAGAGAAGAATCGAGCTACTCGAAAGCCAGATATCCAGGGGACAGGAGGATGTGCTTGACAGCGTCGTCACAAGAATCAACGAAGTGGAGGAGAACTTGGAAAGAAGCAAGGAGGAGTTTAGCGACCAAATCAAGGGAACGTACCGCAACGTTAGCATGAGTTGGCAGTCTATCAAACAGGCCGAGCAGAAGACCCAGCAACAAGACCAACAACTCCGCCAAATATATGACAAGCTCAGAGACTACGACCAGAGGCTAGACGGCCTGGATGCCGGGCAGCTTGAGCTCAGAGATGCCGACCTCAGCCTTGAGGAGCGGATCGAGAACCTGACCGAGACTTTTGAGGAAGAACAGGAACTGCGGTTGTCATCCGTTAGCGAGTGCCGTCCACGGAGAAGATCAACCTCGGATACGTCACGCCCCATCTCGCTGGGCCCTTTAGGGCCAGGGGCCGTCCCTCCAGACAGGTACTTTCGATCGCCACCGGGCGGCCCCTTCGGACAGGGACATGGCGACGGGCGCGGACGAGGCAGCAGCGGCTCACTATCCCCCTCAGCGAGACCGTTCCCCGCTTCTGCCCGATCCACGGGCGCGTGGACGGTGCACATTTCTCTGCTGCCGAGTGCAGAAGTGCCGATGCCATTCGAGAGGAATACCAACGCATATCAGCGATGTCTATCCCGGGGACTCCACCAAGTGGTCGCTGTTCACGGCCGCGACGGGGAGTCTTTCAAGAAGGCGGTAGAGAGGGCGTTTGGCACGTTCCTGAAAGGTCGCGAGTGGATGCCCTTGCAAGCCAAGCTCTGCGACGCCGAGACCCTTCAGGGTCTCCCAATGCTTCGCCAGTTGGACTCTTCCTTGATTAGTCCGACCATGATGTATGACCACGAGTTCTTGAAAGACTACTGCGGCGTATGCGACTCGGGCGGCACAATTGACTCGCTTTACATCGCCATGAGACGACACACCATCTCTTGGCATACGTTGAGGAACTCGCCAATCTTCTTTGACGGCCTGGAGGACTGCTGGGCTCACGACGCGTTGCTGGACACTGATCCTTACGCCAGCGATATGGCAATCGACGATGAGGATCGGCCAGCGGCTGGTGATATCACAACTGTATTGCCACCTCTAAATTCGTCCCTGAAGCGGCCGCTGACCGAGATGTCGCGTTCAAACAGCTTCGGCGCCGGTGCAGTGGCTGAGGAAGAATCCCGCATAAAACGGACTCGCCCAATTGCAGCGCCGAGCACAATTGTTGAAATCAGAGAGCTCAGAAGGCAAGACACCATCAAGACGGCGTGACTAGAGGGAACGAAACCCGAATAGGAATGAAGGGTCCATCTTGTATTGGTGATGAAACGACTCTCGACCTTTTTTTTTCTCGGCGATGAACGACTCGAGGCTCTCAAAGAAAATGTGAAGCACCGGAACTGAAATGATAAACTGTGATCATAGCGGGGATAATTGTTATAGAACAGGCGGCAAAGGCAACCGGCGTTTGACGGAGACGGGGCGCATAACGATACAGTGTGGGAAACTCGGAGCACTTTTAAAGGGAATGGGTGAGATTTTTTGCTGTCGAACTGGGTTTCATTCTTGTGTGCATTTGGGGGAGGGATATTTACCCTTTGTTTTTCTCGTTTTCATTTTCTTGTTGTCCAAACTCTCCTATCAATTCATACGTTATCGTTGATGATGTTTTCTGATGTTGCATGTTTGCTATGCGGGGGCAAATTTCGGGGAAGGAAGCGATATTTTGTATCAGATATACTAGATGACGGGCATCTGGGAAATTTCAATCTTATATAGTTTGAGCCGTAACTCACCCGAGGTGGGAAACATGGCCTGTCATGAAGGAGGGTTTCCGGTCTTGGGAGGTTGCCGCGCAGCCAAGGAAAGGACAAACCGGTAGTTAGGGTCATTGTTTGATGCCCTCGAGGTGGTTGAACGAATATATTTTATGAAGTTTAAAAAGATCCCGGTGGCTAGCCGCAGATTGACCTGATTATGTCGAGACAAGGTATGGGGGCGGATGAAAAGAAGGGTTCAGAGTTTGTGCGCCTGGGCGCCATGACCGCCTTTTCCTCTTGTCCTCGTGAAAAGGCACGCTGATGAATTCCTGATTGGCCAATGAGGGGTTGTGTCGCTGCTTCCTCGGATCTCGAGCGCTTCGTATTGGAACTCTCTTATGTCAACTTCAAAGACTGGACGCCTTGAGAAATTTTCGTATCTGAGGAAGTCGACTATTTTAGAGCCACCCTATCATGTTCTCTTCTTTTATTCTTCATCTTGTTAAGGTTCGGTTCTTAGGAAGTCGTCCGAGCCTTGACGTTGTTCAATGAGATCAGGTGAAAGATCAGCTGACTCTAGCTGGAGTTCTTGCGGCCTACTTGCGGCAAGAGCCACCCCCCTTGCTGCCAAGTTAGACCCACTTACGAAAGCCTTCCAGGTTTCGCTGACGCAAAAGAACCCCTGTCTGTACTATGAACCGTCCCGAGTCCAGCCTTATCGGCACGCCGCAGCCTTTCGCCAATTCGCGGCTGGCGACCTCACCACCTCACCTTCTCACCACCTCACCTTCAGGAGCAACCCTCTTTCAATCAACCACTACTACGATCACCATCTGTCGCGCAACTTTCTGCGACTGTCTTTTTGAGAGCGCGCCCCCTCCAATTCTCTTTACGCTTTCGAACCTACCACCAGCTCGCTCGCCTTCACCGCGTCAACACAGCCCTTTCTAGACCAGCGAAAGCCGGTCTGCCGACCAATCTCTGACAATGGCCGATCTCGACGTAGAAATGGAGGTGGACGACTACCAGGAGTCCATGTCAATCCCCGCGGCATATACGGAGGACATCATCACCGGGGAGGAACAGGTTGGCTGGCCACGTTCACCACTTCTTCGCAAATCACTTACCAAGCTTTGTTACTCAGGAACCTGGAGAGGTGGATGATGACAACGACAGCAATGCAGATCAATCAATCATTTTCTCCAAGTTGCATATTCGAGGCTTAGATACGTTCAAGCCTGACGACATTCACGCCTACCTCCGCGAATACGACACCAAGACAGCATTCGACCGAATCGAGTGGATCGACGACAGTTCCGCAAACCTGGTCTTCAAGTCCGAGGGCGCAGCGCAAGAGGCACTCATTGCACTCGCTGGAATTGAGATTGCTGATGCTACCCAGCTTCCGCCGCTCGAGATGATCCCAGCGAAACGCTACACAGTCAAGCCGGAATCAGACTTACAGATCCGGTTCGCGGTAGCTAGCGACAAGAAGGCTTCAGGCGCGGCTCATCGCAGTCGGTTCTACCTTCTCAACCCAGAATATGATCCAGAGGAGCGGCGACGTCGTGGCGAGTTCCGCAAAAACAAGTACCGGGACAGAGAAAGCAGAGGCTACGATAGGCGGAGAGACCGACGAGACGAAGATGAGCCGGAACCTTTCGATGTCAACCTCTATGACGATGACTCCACAGCTTTGGCTAGCCGCCGCCGCTCAGATTCAAGAGGCTCTTCCGGAGTTGACCGGCCAAAATCGCGCGACCGTCGAAGCCGAACAAAAGATCTCTTTCCCAACAGAGGCAAGGATCTCTTTCCTGATAGAAGAGCAGGTAATGGGTCCGGGTTGCGTGACCGTTCGGCATCCCCCCTTAGAGCTGATCGTAACGGAGATGCTCTTATGGATCTTGACGAGGACGCCCGGGCTGCAGCTGCCCTCCGCAGCCGAGAGAAGGGCAGGTCCATTAGAGAGCGGTTGACAAAGGACAACGGCAAAAAGGAACTCTTTCCAACAAAAGACAGTGGAGCCAAGGAGCTTTTCCCTGACAAGGCGGGCTCCGGTGGCAGCAAAGCACAAATGGATCAAGTCACCAGCACAGCCGTCATGACCAGTGGTATGTCACATCTTTCTATTCAGCAACAAGACAGCAATGTCGAGTCCCACTCCCAACTTCAGACCAACCTTGAAAGCGGTTATCAGCAAATTTTACGGTCATTAACAGATGTTTCTTCCAGCTAAACTAGCAGATCGAATTACAACACGGCCAACAGCAAAGGGACCCGAGGGCTTCAGCATACGTGGTATTGCCGCAGCATCGCTCAGCTCGGAACAGGGTATAGCTATTAAGGGAACCAGCGCGACAGCTAAGGAGTTGTTCCCCGAAAAGTTTGGGAACGCAGGAAAGGAATTATTCGCAGAGAAGCTCGACGGAAGAGGGCGTAGGAGGCAAAAGGCCGAGGACTTGTTTTACTGATCTTTATGCATAGAAGCGTTTCAGCGTTGAGTTGATTTCAGACTGGCAAGCGGCACATTCATCGGCGCTATAGGGGGGAGGCTACCATCAGATTGCATCGGGGATGCGTTACTGGTTGACAACTGTATACCAGGTATGAGGACTCGCCGCTCGGTGCTCACATTTTGCTGTTGCAGTTACACACGGGTCCAACCACCTCTATCCATCATTACATACCGCATCTATCCCGGAACGAGATTTTGATCTGGAAGAAACACAGTTGTGGTATTGCTTGGAGGGCAGGCGGTCAATTAGATAAAACACGATCTGGCTTTTGCAAATTGTGAAATTGAGTTTAGGTGGTTATCGTTACTTTTAAGTGAGTGAAGTAAACTTTGGTGCTGCTCTTCAGGCCGCACCTTCCATCCCATCAAGATATACCGGGCTTTTCGGGTTTCTATTACTATTGAATGCTACCACTTTCTTCCATTCTTCCTGTATGATGTCTGATCTGCCAGCTTTCTTCGATCCCTTTCTTTCTGTCATTCCCGTCGCAATCATCGACCACACCGCATCCATCGTCGACTGTCGTCGTTGGACAAAAAAAGTTCTAGTTACAGCCACTAACGACACTGAGTGACTCCTGTTGCGTATCGCTGAATAAGAAGCGCACAAACTTTTTGCCGTACACTGACAGCAGCTCATCGATGGCTGACCTCAGCTGGGTGCGGAATTTCAGTCGCAATCGTCAGATACATTCGAATATCACGACCACAACTGACCCGAATCACCATTCTTCATCAAATCATATCGAAACCGTGGCCGCACCACCCATTCATACACCCACAAACGAACTGCTAACTCCTCCTAACCCTCCATCACGCAGCCCAGACTCCTCACCGAGCAAGCATCGATTTCGGTCGTTTGAGTCGCTTTGGCGAGTATCCAGCAACATTCTCAACTCGGCCGGTAACAGCAACAGTCATGAGAAACATGGACATCAGCATGCTCACAGTTGCTCACCTTTCCCCTACCCGCACAATAACAGCAATAGGAACACGCAACCGGCACAGCGTGTGCCCTCGTCGCTCTGGACGCCGGCACCGATAGGTGCGCTGCCGCTCGGCGAGCTCGACCCGGACGAGGACAAGGATGGAGGACTGAGAAGGGTCCTCGTTGGCAGGCGAGGCGAGGCCAGCACCTGGCACAACCCGAACCTGATGCAGATGGTCGAGACGCTACGGGCCGTCATGATTAGGAAGCATGATCCCCTGGAGAGCATCCCCATCGTGTACAACTCGTACGTTCTGTCATTGATTGAAGGGTTTGCTCACATCAACCAACGCCTCGAGAGCTGCCAGGGAGAACTGGACGAGCTCAAGAAGGCGCGGGAGATGGAGTTGGAACAGTTTCGAGCCATCAGCGAGGAGTGGATGGAGAGGGAGGAGGCATACAAGGCAGAGATCAAAAGGTTGGAGCTCATACTGGCCAAGGAGAGTAAGAATGGCGTTGCGAGTGTTGCACTGGCGAGACATGAGAGTCTTGTTGATCGCTCGGGGACGAAGCGTTTTAAAGCACGACTGGACAGGGTGAGCAATTCACATGAAAGAGGTAATGCCGAATTCCGGAGGTCCGTTGGGAACGAGATATGGGCCGATAACGAGTCAATAACAGATTGGACTTCCGAAGATTTCTCTGCGGACATTGGACTGGAGGTCTCCAGTCTTGGCTCCAGTGTACCCAGAAGGCAGTACAGTCTGATTGGTGAGTAGTACATACGGACCGAAATGCTGGATATTCTGACTGTTGTGCAGGCGAACTTCCACGGAGGATGGATCAGGCTAGGGATGTACGGGTGAGTCGTGCCGTGGAAAGGCATGAGAGAAGCCTGCAGCGTTCTCCACCGAAGGATTGGCGCCGCCAGCACCCTCAGGTTGTTGCTGGTGTTGATGATGACGCTGTAAGCCCTAGTGGTACCTATCGACACCTTCCTTGTCGTCCTGTGGAGGATCAGTCACCGGAGAAGGAGGAACAAGCCTTCAGCCACGTCAAGAAACGGTCTAAGCCGGGACACACAATCTTCGTTCAGCCCCCTCAAGAGTATGGCAACGTCCAACAACGCCAGCGTGGCGGGGAATCACCCTCACCAGCAAACAAGTATGCATGGGACGACGCTGAATATTCAACTTCGGGAGAGTCGATGGCAACAACAGAAGATGGGTCCTTGGCGCAGTCAGGAATGGACGGGACTGTTGACAACATGCTCAAAGTTCAACCGGGTTGGGGGTTCGACGATTCAAGGGGCCTTCAACGGGAGACGGTTGGTCAAATGACGACAGCAGGGGCAGGAGCAGCAGGGGAAGGAAGCTACTGCGGCAGGCCTTCTTTGGTTCCTTCCCCCAGCAGGCAAAAACGACACCAAAACCGTCTAACGGCTATCAGATCTCCGATGGTTCGGCCTCCAAGTACTGAGGTACCACGGGAATCTGGGGAAGGGTACGCCAATGCTAGCAAAGCCGACGCAGGTACCGACGCAGGTACCGACGCGGTCATACCGAACCGGCGTAATGATACGGAAAGTAGCGTTGCTAATGAGGGGCGGCATGACGCAAGGAAGGATATGAGCGGTTGTCGTCAAGGGGCACAACTTGCACAGCAGCCGCGATCGCTTTCGTACCGTCGAACCATTAGTGCGAGTACCGGGGCACATAGCGGGAGAAGGTACTCGTTTGACAAGGGGGACGATGAGGTGTTGCCTGTTTCTTCGCCTGTATCGACGGGAGAGCAGGGTGAAAGTGATGACTCGCGAGATATATATCCACCGCGCCAGCAGGATCTCTCTCTGGAGCATGTACAGGTACAAGAAGGTACATCTCAGCGAAGTGATCGTCCTACAGTGGCACCGTCAACGTCGACGGGGTCAGTGGTTTGGGTTGGAGGGGTAGGTGATGAGAAGGAGGGTCAAGCCGTTACGGAGAGGGCTGCTGGTGTACCGAAAATTACCACATCTCGCGTCAGTGACGACAGTGGTGATGATGATGCTAGGTTATCTAGCTTGGGAGATCCGATAGGAGTCAGGACTAGTGTTGCAACAGGTGGTACTCCTTCACTATCTCCGTCTTCTTCCTCACTTAATCTACGATCCTCGCTTGACGTCAATGGTGGTGGTCGTGGTGGTGGCAATGTTGGTGTTGGTCATGCCGCGAGGATCGCTGCTCAAAGGGCCGTGGCTGGGAAGAACGGCGGCGGTACCAGGTAGGACTGGATTAGGAGAAAGACGTTGCGATTGGGTGGCAGCAGGTTATAAGGGTGCCTAGAGTTTGTGAAAGGCTCGGATGCGGCAATGGTGTATATACGCCACTCGGTGGAGGAGACGGGAATCGGCTGAAGAAGCCCAGAAGAGTTGAACATTCGGATTCGGATAACGATGGCTCAAGGGCAGCGTTTGATGGCGCCATTGAGAACAAACGATGGATAATGAACAGTGGGGCTTGCATAACGAATGGCTGTGGCTTCCCGATCTTCAGATAACTGTTCGAGGAGTCTTCGGCGTAACCTCAACAGTCATCAACATGGACTTGGCGGTCGTCAACGTCGGATGTACCAACTTGAAAGTTGTGCGAAGCTTTACAAGGGTTTCAGGGACGAGCTGAACGAGACATTCGAGCCGGGCCATGGGATGAAACTTTTTTTCAGTAACTATCAGGCATCTTTGAAACCAAGGTTGGGTTCGGTTGGTTGAGTACAGATATACTATGAAGTAGGCGTTAAGAAGAAGACAACCCGGTTCTCTGAATCTGGAGGCGTTTTGTATTGGACGTTTCGGGGAGTTCGTGGGGTTCGTGGAGTATACATCTGCTCTGTATTATCCCGAAGGAAGCCTCTTCATGCGAGTAAGTAATCTGAAGAGATGGGGCTTAGTATTGGTATGATAAACAAGCGTTATCTACCGTATGTGAGATTCCTAAAGGGTAAATAAAAGGCGACCTAACTTTCTGGAAGGAGGGTATTCGAGGAGAAGAACCGAAAAATCTTCTCGTGTCTTCGAGGAGCTTTTCGAGAAACTTCCGTGTGATGTTCGGGACAGATGGAGAAGGTTTTGGAAGTAGCCATGGAGAGGGCTGTTGCCTGATGAAAAGAAGATAAGAAGTGAAGCCTCGTGAAGACGTTGGAGACGTTGGGGACGCTGGAGAGGGTTTTTTTTTTTTTTTTTTTTTTTTTTTTTTTTTTTTTTTTGGTGTTGAAGGTTGATGAATGAAACGGTATAACCCCGACTTGTGCATACTGGACGAATGGACTGGATAATAATAAAACCGGTTGAGGTCTGATGGATTCCAAGTTACGTAAGTAAGTGAGTGAGTAAGTGGCTTTATTAGATTGACCGAGTTTATGCCGGGAAACATGTTATCTAGTGGCAGAATCATTTGGGGAGGCGAAGGAGCAAAGTACAGTTTGACATGTGGATTTTGCAAATGTATTTTCTTAAACGGGGACGGACGGTGAGTCAATGAAGGGGTAGTGTATTGTTGAAGTGGTGAGTTTGAGGACGGGGACTGTGTTGATGATATACAGGCAAGTTGCGTGACGGTTTTTGTGTGCTGTGTTGGTTTATTTGATGACTCTTAGATAGGAACTTTAGGATAATGACGGCGGGGCTGTAACTCGTGAGGAGACATGGTAGGGTTTTGGTCTAATAGAGTCATGATGATATTAGATAGCCTTGGTGTCTTTGCGACGGTGGATTATGGTATCAGGTATTGTTTAGGTATATCGGTAAGAGAACTGTTGAGATATGGTCAAATGAACTGTCTATTACCACTCAGAATAGAGAGATCTTTCAAGAGGACGGCTTGAGCATTTAAACCCTCTACCAGCCAGCTGAGCTCGTCACCTAAGATGACTCTTTTGGCAGGCAGAACAGTGGCGGTCATGCGAACTGAGCGTGGCAATGATAATAATGAATTGGGAAAATTCGAGTTTAAGCCTGTAGCTTTTTGTCAGTGTTGCTTGTTCGACTCGGTGAGGAACGCACAAAACTAAAAAGAAAAAGAAAAAAGATTTGAAGAGAATGCCTTTTTGTGTGGAAGTCTTCCCCTCACGTGGCATAACTCCAAAATCACTCATCACCCTGATAAGTGACTACCATGGCACACGACGTCGTAAGCATCTCGAGTCTAATGAGCTGACTTGGATGACTTGCTCGCTTTATCGCGTCACGGTATCAGATGCCGATGCTGTTCTGAGCATGTTGACTTCAGGGACTTTGGCGACGGACGAGTTTAATTCTCGATATATATCCTTGATTGCCGTGTCAGAGACACCCTGCCAGTGTCAGTCGGTTGAGGATGAACATGTGTTGATAGCATGAGGATCAACGCACCGCCTTCCTGGTTTGGTTTCATAGTGTAGAAGGAGGCATGCTGAAGCCGTTGAGGGTTGTGGCTTTCAGAGCAAGAGAGTGGCTTCAGAGAAGGCTTTGAAACTTCAGCCTCAAAACGAGAGAGGATTCGCTGCATGTGAGATCACGGAGCAGAATACAAGTACTTTGATGTGAAAATCTGTTCGTGGTGTCGTTAAGATAGTTGAAGCTCTCTCAATTAGTAAGCATCTTGATAGGCCACCATATATTTTGCATGTGGCATACCTAGGTAGTCCCAACACTTTAGACCGGTTCATCTCCTACACCAGGTATTCCTTCCAAAGTTCTGCAAAAAGGCAACACTCTCAGGAGTTCGTTCTTATACCGTAGTCTGCCTATAAACACGAAGCACGGTATAGTACCATATCTGTTTGGACTTGAGGTATATCAGCCACCGTAGTACTTGTCAACACTCATCATCTATCCAGAATTCTCATCGAAACGAAATATTTTTGATTACCCATTTAGATGTCTCCTTGTAACACGGTTTATCCTACAACTAGCTACTACACGGCACGTTCCTCTTTTCCCAAAGAACATGTACCTTATTTTTTGTCAAATTCCCAAATAGGAAGGTCCTTAACTCAAAGCCTCAGTTTCGAATTTTTCCCTCCCTGCCCAGCGCAGCGGTTCCGCGTTACGCGCAGCCAACAGCCGTCCGATAGCCGAAATCACCCTAGCTAAAAACGTTCTTTTCCCAGTCTTTTTTTCACCTTGGCTTCCGGTGCCCAGTCAATCCAGATCGTCGGGACAAGAAATAATTGGCTCGTTGTTTGGGTTCCAAGAAACAATACCAAGATATTTTAGCGGATTGGCATTGCACAAACAGCACAACAATATTGTTTTGTTTGTATGCGTACACCTCCTTTTCGGAACAAAAAAGGGGGGTTTCAACGAGATGAATAATCCAAAATGAAAACTTTATGAAAGTTACACCGCACAGTAAAACCAATGTAGGGAACTTACAGTTTTCAGTATGTAATATTCCCGTAAAGACAAACTCCATAAACCATCAGATCTTGCATTTCCACGTCCCCATGTGGAGGGATGAGATCGCACGCCCCGGCTCGGTGGTCCCGAATGCAGAAGCGGATAGCGGAAATGCACCTTTGTCCGAACCGTTGGAGAAAGTGTATGCACCTGCAAGAGCGAAAAAAAAAAAAACTCAAAATCAAAGGGACGAACATGGTCCAGACCCGTACCCAGACATTCCGTGATCTCTTGCTCACCGCTTCATTACTCTTGGTCCAATTTGATCGATCGATCACCCGGTAAACCACGGCATTATCCTTTCCGCAGTTGGGGTGACTCGCGGCAGGAGGATCGTGGATGTGAGGTATGAAGAAATTTTTTTTTTAATTTCCCCCTTCCATGCCCTGACAAGAAAATCACGACATGCTGACAACGCTTTGTGAGATCGTGTCCAATTTTTGCGTCCTGTTGACGATTCAGTCATTGCTGGACAACACAAACGCCTAGAAGATCGGCGAACTCCGACAACCGTCTCGGGCACTCTTTAGAGGTTTCGAGCCTGGGACCCGGGTACCCGGCATGACCGGGCCGTCTCGGTCACCTCTTTCCGGGTGAGCCCAGGTGAAGAAAGAGCTGCCCATATCCACGGTCAAGGATCTCTCATAGAGCTGAAGGTGAGGCAAGTCGTCTGGACCCATCCTGCGAAACATGGATCTCGCTGTTGAAGATTCGACGAGCACGTGATGGTTCAAAGACAGCGATGGGAGGATCGGAGTACGCCGCAAAACTCCAACACAATCACCCATCTCCGCCGCAAACCGGTGGCAAACACTCCACATGGCAATAATCCTCTTATGTTTCTTGTACGTACAACATCATGGATGATTCCTTCAGCCCCTTTGAGGCACACTATCACCAGAAAAGGAGATGAGGTGTGGTGGCCTTCGCCCTCTCAACCGGTGGTAAAGTTGATAGGGCGTTGTGTGATGCACGAGATCAATACGATAGGCTGCTAGGAGCTGAAATGATGGGGAACAACGGCTGTCAGGAAACCTCCAACGGTTTCTCCGCTTCCCTAGTACGAATCTGGATTGCACGCCCTTCGGTCGATTTTTCGGCATCGGTATCAAAACGAGCTTTCGTCCGTTGGTTGTCTTCAAAACGTCGGTGACAGGCATCTCCACTCGATCCTCGGCCACGTCGGTGTCGCCAGGGCTGTTTGTGATGTCTTTTTTCTTTTCTTTTTTCGTTTTTGGAGCGAAGCCGTCTTCGGTCCATGGGCGGCGCAACTAAGCCCCGCACCGATGCCTTCTTCTGGCATCACATCGCCAAGAACGCACACCGTTTGTCCCGTTCGTCCTCAATCCCCTGTCGTGCTGAAAGCAAGATGGAGATTAAATGGGTCTGCTGTGGGGAAGAAAAGTGAGCGACAACAGAGATCCGGATCCGTTCAGATCCGTGCGGCTGGCGGCTTGGGGAGGCAAGGATCCCTTTTTCAAACGTTTGTTGCGAGCTGGCTCCCCTTTTCTGGCAATTGCCTGGGTACCCCGGCCGACGCACTATCGCCTGCGCTATTGATCAAAACGGAACGGATGGCCCAACTGTGGGGAGACCAGTGGTGGACTTCGGGGCAGAGCACATGGCGAACGGGGATGCGCATCTCTCTGCCTGACCTGTTTCAGTTAGTGCCAAACACCGTCTTTTTGGTAATTTGATCATTTGGAGGCTGTCAAGGCGAGATGAAGAGTTTAACCGGCGAACTCGCCGTTATGAAGCTGTTGGCGGCTTTTCCGGGCTACGGAATGGATGTCAATGTTTTTTCAACTGTCAGCCTCTGTAGCACCTTGTATTGCGGCTTGGCGACGCAATCGTTACTCGGGCGTTTTGGTAATGCAATACCGCGGTGCCTTGTCAAATCTGCGAGTGAAGAAAAGCTGATCGACATGGTTTGTTCGTTTGTGCTACCAACTTTGGATCGAAAAGGTGATCTTGCAGCCAGGTCCTATTCGGTGTGCCAGAACGGCAATGGGCTTTTAGGCCGGTGGATAATCCATAGTAATGTCAGGGCCTGGCAATCCTTGCTGAATCCCTCTCAGAATTCGTGACGGTTGAAGCTGCTGTGTTGCACAGTATCATCTCCCGTCATCCGTGCCCCGAAGGATTGTAGTGAGCCGCTATCACCGCAGGCATCTGTAATAAGCCGAACACCAGCCATGGGTCAACCTCGTGATGGATCTTGTTGGGCTTTGATAATATTTTGTTGGTGATATTCCTCCGTGCTGCAGCGTATCAATTGTCTCGTGTCCCCGGCATATTGCACAGCTTAATGTCTAGGGGATCCATGACACGCTTTGGTCAGAAGCCTGGCTGGGAAGGGAAGTGGCGGCACCAGTCACCTGGCGTTGATTGCTGTTTTCGTGACCGTTGTGGGGTGAGAATCTCACATTACGGTGGTGAGAGAGATGAGAGCGGCCACCAGGGCCTGCTGTAGATCTCTCACCTGAGACAACCAGCAGATAAACACAAACGTTGAAACCTTAACACGAGCCGTACGGCTTTTACTGACGCGCCAGTGATGAGGTATTTCGTCATCCCTGGTCTCCATTCTGCAATGTTTGCCGTCCCTTCAACGATATCCAACAAATGCGGTATGGTGTGTGGCTCCCAGCACACCGTTGATCGAGATTTCCTCGTCCCCTGCCGTCATGTTTGTCCCCTGGCCAGATCTGTCCCAGGTGTACAAGCAAGTGTATGTTGTGTAATTACATGTACCCGGGTTGAGCGGCCCTGTTGTCTCTGTTCCTGTGTATCCTGTGGGTTTTGAGGAGCCACTGCTTCTGGCGGGCGTGCCCAAAAATCCACTGTAAGAGAAAAAACCCGAGAACCACGGCTGCAAACATCAAACACACCTGTGACTCTGTTACCTGGCCACCGGGTTGCCTCTGTTCAAACGAGAACAAAGAGAGATGAAGGCATCTCCCCCCTTCAAGACGATGTTTCCTTATGACACCCCCGGTCGATTTTTGCACGAAGGTATCGCCAAGAATAGAATAGGTCAATAAAGATTGCGGGATCTACACTCGGGCGCACAGACAATGATACGTCGATGCGCAGTGCGAGGTCGCCGACCTGGCGTCCCGAACACCCATGTAGCCTTGAAGAACCCACCCCGCATGTCACGCCCGCGGGGAGCACGGAGCGCACCATGCGGCTGCGGGACCGGGCGAGTGTGTGACAACTCGGCCGGGGCAGGTGCTAATGCGATTTGACGCAGAACTATATTTCTTTTTGAAGTCGTCATCTGTGTGTTCTTTTTCTCGACGGCACGTCGTATACAGTGATCATGATCCTAGAAGGCCGGCGGCTCGGTGTTGGTTCCCGTCGCTTTCATCTCGGTCGACGCTCTCAGGTTCGGCGTGGAGCCCTTGTCCTTGCGTGGCTTGCGGTTGGAGTTGTCGAAGCGGGTGGTGGTAGGTGTGTCGTTGTTAAGTTTTTTGTCGGGCGGTGGGAAATTCCAGCGAATCGTAGGTCGCGCATCAATGGGAGCAGCGTTGCATCGAAGGTCTTGGGGTTTCGCAGGGGCTGTCTTGTGTCGGACAAAATGGGCGAGAGAAGGCCCCGACAGAGCACAAATTGAATCTTCGGCTTTGTTTCTTTGGGCAATAGCCGGCACAGCTGACGGACGGTAGCGTCGATCAATCATTTGGCGTCCCGAAACGCCAGCGTCATCCCGCCAGTCTGGCTCACTTGGGCACACAATGGACGTGTCACAGAAATTACCCATACCGTAAAATAACAGGCAGTTAATTTACGGTTTGCAGGTGTGCAGGGATTGCGACGATCTCCCTTGTGGCCCGGTGTCGCTTCCAGATGTATCTGCACGGCATTTTTTTATTCGCCGTATGCTTCCAAGGCTTGAGTTTGGCCCTAATAAACCGTGATGGACACGTCTTTCCATCTTTGTCACCTGCCTGCCCAGTCAATCCCGTCATCCCAATTCAAGGCAGGTGTTAGTTTCCCAAGCTTTTTGTGATGATGATCGATCGGGACTGCTTCGGCGACAGATCCTGGATCACAAAAACTGCAGATGATCGTTTTGAAGGGGTTTTGTTTACCTGGTGATATTCATTCGGATGACTCGCGGATTTTGCAAGTTCCGGGTTGGTGCTTCCAGGTTCCCTCGCTGTCATATGTGCCCGCTCCTGACATTTCTGGGGGAAGACGGGAGACAAGACGGAGACGGGATACAACTCGACTAGGAAACAATGCACCTGTCCACGCCTCCAAAGCGTTACGTTCCGTGCCTTCCAAATGCGTAGACTTTTTTACTTTCCACACTAGTACCTGGGCCTTACTTGCTAAGTGCATAATCTGCCCCCAACGGTTCCGTTGGTGTCATGCAAGACAGTTTGGGCTAGGCAGGAACGAGATGTGCGGATGAGGAGAACGGGGAAAGTGAAGAGAATCATCAGTGATGGGGGGGGGGGGGGCTCCGTAACGCCTCCATTCCGCTCGCCTGTTTCTGCTCTTTTTACACCAACGTCTGTCAGTATCATCAATCCTCTGGTCTTGGCACTGTTCGGTTTAATGATCCGCTCTCGTAGTGTGCTTTCTTTTTTCCGCTCCCAATGGCTGGACAGACGCCTATGACGACGAATCTGTAGCCCGACTGACTCCTCAAGTCTCAAATCTTGATTAGGATCTGCGAGTCCGATCTGAACAAGATGGGCCGAAAGCGTGGGGTATATGTCACGGCAAGTAGTGCGAGGAGTGTGCCGAACCTTCATGTCCTCCTTAGGCATTTGAGACAGGAGAAGTGAGAAGAGAAGGAGGGGCCGTTCCGATCTGGGGATTTGTTCTTGTTGTTGGAGCTTCTCCTTCGCTGTCCAGCTGGGGCCCAGCCCACGATGACAGCGGCTCTGCAACGTGTGTGCATGTGTGCCCTTTGCCTGCCACTCTTCCACGCATTCTGCTCCGCAAGCAACGGCCAGAGGGCAACCTCAGGAATAGCCCAGTACGCCCAACTGCAACATGGGGTTTCAGCGACTTTCTCCTCGGCTTGGGCTGATTTGACCCCTGAGTAGGACCCCCTCCCAGGGCTCCAGCCTGGCCAGGTTCAGTGGACAAGGGTAAGGGCCAGCTCGGGCCAGACCTTGCACGCACATCATTTTCAAGATGCCCTGTCCAGTGCTGAACCGACAACACTCTTGACGCTGCGACGATCCGGATGACGTGGCTGTAGTAACGCTGAGATCCTTGTTGATGTTGCTGATGAAACTGAGGCGATTCCTGACAGGCCCCACCGAGAAAAGAGCCCGAATGTCTTCGGGGTGCGGATCGGTATTATTCCAAGAACAATGTCAAGTATTTGAACCTTGTTATTTGTGGACTGCTACTAAAGTGGATATGGTAGGAAAAGTTCAAACGTCAGTCGAATACATGGTTCACTTTTTGCGAGGAAATGTGTATGTATGACGCTTATGGTATTCCCAGATTAATTATGTTTTGTGGATTGTGTACTAGTAACTAGAATGACCACCAAGAGATATTGTACAAAACAATTATTATGTGCTTTGTTCTGTCAACGGTTTCTTGTCATAAACTCGTCCGTTGAGCGCGAACCTAAATCGTACATGCGTTTTAGAGTAGACAAAGGAAAATATGCGTAATGGGTATCATGAAAAAACAAAACAATGAGAAAACAAAAGAAACCGCCCGCCCATGATCTATATGCCTTTTTCCCTATTATTAACAAGAATTATGCGACCTTCAGTGCCTAGCCACCAAGACTTAGCCGCAGAATCGATCCACCTTCATGCTTCTCCTGGTGCCCTCCTCCATCGAAAGATGCTGGAGAGACTGCAGACCGATGGGAGAGCTGGGAGCTGTTGGAAGGTGTGACTTGGGCGAGAAGTACTCATGGTGCTGGTGATGCTGGTGATGCTGGTATTGCTGGGTGTATCCATCACAGCGCTGTGCGAGCTCGGGACGGGGCAATTCCGGGGACAGCGAGACGCGGTGAGTGCTGAGCGGCTGGATCAAGTCTCTCATAGGAGGAAGCTTGACGTCCGTGGGAGAGCAGGAAGAACGGGGTGAGGGAACACCACCGTGGATAGCCGAAAGCTGAAGAGGGGGAAGCTGGATTTGTTGCGAGGGGCTTCTGTAGAATCGTGGGGAGGTCGAGTAGTGTGATCCATTGTCCGAGATCAAGGACGGGGTCGACTCAGAGTCAGGAGAGTAAGCGGATGGGGACGAGAGCGGAGTCTCGACGCCGTAGCGGCTGTCATGCATGGCCGAGGGCAGAAGAGGAGCAGGATGCGGCCTGGAGATCTGGGGCAAAGGGACTTGAGGCATCGGCAGTGTCCGCGGCACCATGCTTTGTCTCATTGGCGACATCTCAGGTCGCTCTCCAAACTGCATCTGTGCGGCCTTGCGTCTGTCCATCCTCTTTCTGCGGTTCTGGCTGCCGTTCCACCAGTTCTTGACCGCGTTGTCGCTGCGGCCGTGGAGCCGTCTAGCAATCTCGGCCCACCTCTTGCCATACTGCTCAACAAGGCGCTCAATCTCCAGGCCCTCCTCTGGCGTGATGGGATCATGATTCAAAGTAGGCTTCAGGTTCTGGTGGTACCTCTCGCGGCACTGCTTAGGGGTTCTGGAGTTGAGCAGGCTGGCGATCCTGACCCAGTTGAGAGGACCTTGAGTCGCGACGAGCTGCATGAGGTAGTTGTCCTCAGCCTGGGACCAAGGGCCTCTCCTGTGGTTGTTGGAAGTCATGATGAGGTATTGAGAGGTCGTGTGGTTGCTGTTGTTGAGGATGGTGTTGGTCGGGGGTAATGGAGCGGCCCAGGTCGTGCCCGGAGCAACTTGCTGAAAGGAGGCCACGATGAAGGAGGTGAATGAGAAAGAGATGTGTGTATAGAGTGTGAGGAGCTGTTTGTTGGTCTTGTAGTTCTGGACTTTTGTTTGTTATAGATGCCGAGTGAATGAGGCTGTACGGGGGGGAGGGCGTCCATTATATAAAGTTGGAAGTCCCGGGTGAGCGAGGAGGGTCCGATGCCTGGTGGGATGTCTGGGATGTTCTGGGCGCTCCCCATTGGCAACCATGAGGGAAGCAGTAAGCGAGCGAAAGTGCAAGCCGTCTCTTGGCTCTGGGGCAAAGAGTGAAAGGGGACTGCTGTTGCTGGGACCGGGCCCTGTCAACTGAGTGGCACCATGGTGTGCTAGCCGCTTTGGAACGGATCGGCCTCTTCAAGAAACTAACCTTCAGAAATCACAAACGGGGGAGCAGGAACGACCACCCCCCCTGGTCCCATGGGTACATCCCCTGGGGCAGGTTGAACCAGGACCAGGGATAGACACTCTGCAGGGGCGGGGGTTGCTAAGGATGGAGTCAACAGCAGGAGCGAGGGACAGGGGACAAGAAACATACAAAGCAATACATGTACATGTATCTACCCCATTTCCCAAAAGTAAACGACTCCACAAAGTGCACCATCCACATCAATCCCAATCCTGACTTTTGTCACTCTGTCAATCTGCGGCTTCCATCTCCCCCCCTGTCTGATAATTCCCGATACCAGATTGATGATACCTGATACGCACATGGGTTATGAGTGTAATTACGTCGTGAAGACGTCGATTGACTGTGTCATCGCCGTAGTCTGTTGATCTAGATCGCCGCTGTCATTCGAAGTTTGTGCCATACAAATCATTTTCAGGAACCTCCTGCCTGTAGCTGGTCGCGTCCGTTAAACTCAATCAGAACGCAGCCAGCATGTGCAGCACAACGGTTAATCACTACTCAGTGTGGCCGGCACGGTTCAGCGGTGGAGCAGTGACACGCAGCCGTGTGTAAGATGTATGTGCTGTTTGGTACCTGAGCCAGTGCATCATCTGTGGCCCTGCCAGTGACGTCCAAAGCATGTCCCTTTTGGTTTTCATCGAGAGGAGGCGCCGGGTCGACCGTTCCTCCACAATCTCCAGACTCTTAAAAATCGGGCGCTGGTGGAAATAAACAACCATAGCTTAAAAACACAGATATGGCTAACCGAAACAGGTAGCAGAGATGTGAAGAAAGTCAAGCCAAAAGCGCCTCCCAGCAGAGCCAGAGGGTATTAGGAACGACGCCCAGGGGCGGCGGTTGCAGTCGACGGATGAACCCGACTGAACCGCGTGGTATTATCCCCACCGTTTTTTGTGAGTGAGGCTGTGACGGTCGACGACGAGCGAAGAAGCGATCTTGAGCGAGAGGTCGAAGCTCAAAGCGTTCTTGTCATCTTGGTGGTTTTTGGGTGTCGATCATGGAGCTATTGCCCCCCCTGTCTCCTAAAAAAACACTCCGAATCGTCGAATCGCCAAGTCATCGGAAATAATAAAAAATAACAATCACTTCACACACATTGCTGGCACTCCTGGCGCTCAAGCCGACGACGGGACGGGAGGCCCAGCACCACGTCGAGGTTGATGGACGGTGTCAGGCAGTGTCTGGGCAATTTCCTGATCCCCGGGTGAGGGTTCTAGGTGCGTTTCGC
This sequence comes from Cladorrhinum sp. PSN259, assembly GCA_033725935.1. NCBI lineage: Eukaryota > Fungi > Ascomycota > Sordariomycetes > Sordariales > Podosporaceae > Cladorrhinum > Cladorrhinum sp. PSN259. Next base: position 1,185,346 of record MU867063.1, on the reverse strand, counting down.
ATAACGATATAAATGATGTCTGGCATTGTTGCGTGGTAGGATTACAGATTATTATTAATTGGACAAGGGCCTCTCTCAACTCCCGGTCATCAACACCCGTGGGAGACAGGGATTTGGATCTCAGCTCGTCCCGTACTCTTTGTCGGATCGCTGGCAGGGGCCTGCAGTTGCAGTGCACAGCTGGCAAGTCGCGACTGATCTCAATCTCATCTGCTGGGCTCCATGTCGATGCGACTTGAGTGCAGCTTCCATCCTGCCAACAGCGACAGCAACAACAACAGCCTCCACACAACCTCCACCGCCGCTTTACCACTTCATCAACAATGCCAAGTCAGTCGTCTCATGAGGGCGACTTCATGTCGTCTTGCTAACGCATGACACGACACTGCCAGCAAGTGAAGCTACTCCAAGTCGCGGACCGTGCCTGAAGCTACTTGACAGCCGATGAAAACTTAATTCCAACATTACCGTGGAAGCAGCGTGGAAACAGAAACAGGGTTGCAGACCGTTCAAAACGGTCACCAACGCCTGAATCAGGATGAGGGATGCCAAGAGCCTCGATATCTGATATTTGCTTTTTGTGGCTGCAGGTGGCTTGCCACTTCTGTAAGGAATTTTCATGTGGGAAAGGGGGGAGGGGGTTTCAGTGAGGCTTCGGCAATCCCATTCACACGTCGTAGTCACACATAGCTGAAGTTCCCGCATCTTCTTACCTTGTTATAAAGATATATATTATTGTCTGGGGGGGGGGGTCTCTTGATTAGCGGAGAATTTGTGCAGTTGGTAACGCAGCACACCGCCGCAACCGGTACAAGAGCGCACGACTCGTAGGTATTTGGTTACGCGCTCGCTTCTCGCTTCATGAATCTGTACCTGATTTCCTGAGACCCAAGCAGTGCTCGCATGGCAACTGTGCCGTCGGAGCCAAGCATGGCTCGTCGTCGCTCTCCCGTCGAGATTGTGCAATGCAATGGAAAGGGAACGGAAAAAGCCTCATCAACACAACCCCTCCTCCTCCGCCAGAAGGTGTGGTGTAGCCACATGCATTCGTGCACAGGGCTGACACACATCAGATGGCGCTTTCGGAGATCTAGAAGCCCGAAAGAAGGCTCTGCCCCTGTCTGTACCTCTCAGCTGCCCCAGCTCCCCAAATGCAAAATCAAACTGGAACGCATCTGGCGGTCTCGCCAGACCTCCTAACCCCCAATCTGGAACGCAAAGAAGCAAAGCAGGCTGGCTGATGGAGAAGGGGTGAGGCAGCCACGAGGCTCAGGGAGATGGTGATAATGCAAAGAAGCAATTCTGTGTTATTGCTAGGTTGTATTCCCGTCTGATGCCAAACTCACGGCACATGGGGATTGCATGGATGTTGCGACACCAAACCCGGGCTGGCTGGTGTATCCAGACTGTCGGTCTCCCTGCTCCGTGCTCCCACGCCCGTACTTTTCAACATGAGTGATCTGTGCGTGCGCAATATTATCTCTGGTGGGTTGCTGAGATGGTTTGGTACTATAGGCCATGGGTTCTACCGATAATGGGTCGTGGGATTCGCTGGTTTCGTCGAAACACAGAGTGGACATTTTTCGCTTATTATTTCTGTGTACTGCTTGCTGCATAGTATTCGCTGGCAGCACGATGGGGTTCTTCAATAAGCTCAAGACACAGAGGGTAGTATTCGCTAAAAGAAATGAGAATGTAGTAAGCACGCCGTCGTAGAGGTCATAAGAGGTCTGGTCGGGGGTTTAAACTTGATCACCCATCCCAGGCTTCCAGGTTCCCAAGCGCACCCAGCGCGCCGGTCTGTGCTGATCCTCGCGGGTGGCTTCAGTGATCCATCTGCTTGGGTCCCCGACCGGCTAAATGCATGCTCACAGGGGTACATGGACCTGCAACGGCGCTTAGCTCCTCATCCAAAACACCTTGAAGTGCTTAGGGTCACTTCAGGTCACTTCACCACCACGACAGAGTGCCCCCCCTTTCGCGGCAAGGGCCACAGCAATCCGGGCTCTGACGAGGCTCTCGGCGCTGGGGTCGAAGTCACCTTGGGGTTACATTGAGTGCTGTCGAGCAATCAGAGAGCCAGTGGATCGCGGCACCTTCCCGAGAGCAGTTTATGCTGTCTCTTGACCCAGATGGGAAACCAGATCGTGAGAAGAGCAGAGCAGAATGGGGTGGCACGGACCGGAGATCGCCAGAGGATGGAGATCTGCCCCTCAAGAGCACCTCTCGAATGACATGCAGATCCCGACCTGCTCCCCTCGTCACACTACCCAGGTATATCAAAAGACACATAGCATATCGCTGCGCAACAATAGGACGAGAGGGCCTACCTATATGATCCTCATATATATCACCACATCGACCTACCCATTCAATATCCGTCTAATATGTCTCAAAACGGCAGACGGTGACCGCGCGCGACTTGTCGTTAGTTCCGGGCAAACGTCGTCGCTGAGACAAGATCTTGGGAATTAGCGCTGAATATTCTTCTCCTCGGAAGATTGTAATCGGTATCGGTATTTCGCTCGGTATTTGCCAAGTGACCATCTTATCAGATGATTGATTGCCAGTGCCCGGGAAGGTCAGACGAAGCATCCCCCAACAAACTGCCCCAACAACTCATTTCGTTCTTTCCAGATCTGTAATGCGATCTCACGACCGCGGCCCATGTAAATGACTGAAACAGAAGCAACGTTCACGGTCTGAATGTTTCACTTTCTGGCTGATGCTCCCTCTGCATGCCATCATTGATCAGATACGAACGCGATCGGAATTCCGTTCACAAAGCCAATCTCGCTTTCCCCTGCCCGTTCCAAGACTCCGGATACCTCGCTCCTTCGCCAGATGGTCACCTGGGCTCCATCTTCCGGTGGTATCGCGCCTTTGCAAGGTTGTTTCTGAAAACACCAAGACAAACCCCTCCTCTCCAATCCTTCCCAACCCTTCTCAATACCACATCCAACAAGCAAGGCTACATCATCGTGGGGGACGGCAGACGGATGCCTGGGATGGGCTCTCGCTCTCGCTATCTCTCGATGCAGCCCGACATGCAGCATCTTCCCTCGAATCGTCGACACACACGTCGCCAGAGTTGTGGAAAGGAGCTGGCGGGACGTGGCACCGTCTTCTAACGTGCAACGGTCGCGCAACCATCCGAGTGACGGTGAATCGGGAATCGTGGAAGGATCTGATATCCGCCGTACGGAGATGCAGAGTTCGTCAAGACGTCAAGCACCAGCCACAGACTCTCTGCCGCAGCCTCACTTCATCCCTCTTCGGGCTCCTCGCCCCAGCTGGAGACGAGGCGAGCTGCCCGCGGCTTGAAGCAGACATAACTCAAGCGGGCCAAATCCCAGCGGCTCGGACACCACTCTACTCCGCAATGTGGCTAAAGCCCGACTCGGCGACCTTGGGCCTGGGAAAGTGGGGGGAAGGGGAGCGATCCGCCGCCAAACTTCTTAGCGTTGACGCAAAAAACCGTTGTCACACAGCGCCGGGTCGAGAGGCATCCAATGAGAAGTGGCAGATCTTCAAGTGGCGCTCCTTGTCTTCTTGCCAGGTACCCTTGCCCGCACGGTATGAACCCTTTAACCGTTTCTGGGAATCACTAGCGAACGCTCAGTACGGTTCAGCTGAGGCTTCAACGCCCCCTCGCCCCAAACGGGAAATTTTGACTTATTCCCTGGATCGCTCTGAACCTCTCAGAGTGCTCGGTCGCTTTTGAGGGAGAGCTGTTCTGAGTGGATCGTAATTACAGCACTCCAGCGCTCATTTTCACCGCTGAGGATGCGGGTGTTTTGCTTGATGTTGTCCGGTGCTGCCCTCCCCACGGCACCCCCCTGCGACGACCCCTGACGGTTTCTGTCTTCTTTGAGCATTGACTGCAACCCAACTCCAACCGACAACATGCGACGAACATCACATAGTCGATATCTGATGCTCTCTCAAGGTAAGCCGGGACGGTCCAGCGCAACATTATTGGCGTTTTTTTCTGGGCGATCCCAGATGCGGGAACGGGATGCGCACACAACATGTGAGGGAAATCCTTCCAGAGGACTACTGGAACAAGTGCTACGACGTCTCAAAATAGAATCACAATTTAGTTGACGTACAAAACACGGGACAGATGCAACAGTGAGCCAGATTAGGACCCGGGAAGGGCGGACAACTCGATTTCTCAATAGAGCATTGTTGCATACCGCCCACCTGCCTTGGTGCACACCTCGGCAAGTTGTGTTGAAACGTCATCAAGCAGCGATATGCAGATACGTGAGCGCAAAGCAAACAATCGCCCAAACAGTTGGTTGGCTGGACGGATGGCTGGGAATCAATCATCACTCAATCATTCACGGTTTGATCTGGCTTTGATTCTCTTTCCCCGCCGCTAGTAGAGGAACCCATGAGATTGGCTGCCGTGCCCTCCAATTCCGCCATGTCGGTTTGTCAACAGTCCTGATCAGTCTATTGGCCCCCTTTCGGGCACGTCTCACCCCTGTCCAGCTCAAATCATCCCAGAGCCGCTCGACAAAATATGCAAGCTGGGATGAAAGCGCTCTCACGACCAGTCGAAAAGGGACAGCCGAACACATTCTCGGCAACCAGCTGCTTCCTCTTTGCAGTTTGCTGAAAATGCAACTCTGTTGACGTCGAGAGAAACGGACTGGGAGGCGGGACCAATATCGGCGACCATGGGTCAAGCCTCCTTTCCCCCCTTCTCTCAGATCTCCTGACCGTTTTCAAGGACTGACGGTCAGTGTAACTCCGGACACGGCATCATAGGTCGATCAAAGTTCGTCCAGCGGGTTGTCTCGAACAGAGATGAACGGTCAATTTCATCAGATGCCCGAGGGAAAGTGGGATCCCCGTCTTGAACGGGTGAGACAGGGCTGCTCACCAGTCTCTTCTATTGGTAGGAAGGAGATGGTGCTTTTTTAATGTCCAGCTGGAAACGCCCCCTTCTCGCTTCGCTCATCGGCTCCGAGACATTCTGGGCTTCTTCAACGGTCGGCTTGAGGGGAACGGCAGACACTAAAACTTCTTTGCGGGATGGTCGTCCGGAATATTGAGACATAATTTGATTGTCTAGACCGTGTTATCTTTGGCCTGTTGAGGAAGTATCCCCTTGGGGCGAGGCCGTCCGAGGAGGTCCTTGTCCTGCTGCTGCCGCCGATGCTGAAGGTGACCTGAACAGCGGACAAGGCTATTATGAGGATAATCACCGTCTCTTGGAGACGCCCACGACGTCCTATCCTGCTGATGAAGGACTGACTCCACTGACGTGGCCTTATCGGGAGGGGGGTCCACCACCTGGCCGGGTCGTTGTCTATCCGGGGAGGCTGATCAGCACAGAGGATACCGCGTACGGCTCTAGTGTCGACGTTGACAACGGCCATCCGATATGCTTGGTAATTTACTGCTTACTTGCCGGGCTCGAGAACAAGGACGATGCCCTCCCACACATCCACTCTGCTGATTTGGGTCAAGGACGCAGGATCCTTCCTTGCTGCATGGGCGATGACAGTCTTCCCTCCAACTGGTCAGTCGTTCTCTTGGCTCATCCAGGATGATTTCTTTCTCATCTTTCTTTGGCCCCCGCCCCGGTCATGACTGGGGTGGGAAGGACCTGCTTGCTCTTCACACCGTTATATTGTATTACGATATGTGTATATGTATGTATGTTGCCGTATCATACCAGACAACGTATAAGTATGTGCTGCATGGCGTTTTTTGCCACCTGGATCAGGAGTTTGAAGAAGTTGGATCAGATCTAGGAGGACAGCTAAGATTATGCGTCCGGGGTTTGTTTGGTTGGAAAGTGAGACATTGTTGACGACGACGCTACGCAGGATGTGGGATGTTCTTACATGTCTGTAGTATGCAGGGAGCATGGCACGGCAAGTGTCGGAACAGGAGGAGAGACTGTAGGAAAGAGTAGAGCAGGCCCTTTGCTGGGTGGCAGGCGCGTGTGCGTACTTTTCCTGGTTTATTTTCTCAGCGCTTCGGTATACTTTCCCCCGTCGTTGCAGAGGCGGGTAGAACATGATGGTGAGGTGGGTGGCAAACAGGTTTGTGGGAGTCTGACTGGTCATTATTTACAATTGTCTCATCTTGTGCCAGGGCTAAACTCTATCTAGGGAAGTGGGAGAAAGATGGCAGGATGTGTGGAGAGATGGTGGCTTAGGAAAGACGGTCCTACGGCTTGTTATGACTGCTGGGAGAGAGGAGGAGTAGGTAATGTTTGGATGATCGTGGTGAGTTATGGCAATCTTTCTTTGTGATGATCTTGGGAATGCTACCGCAGTTGATCACTGCCAATCAGCCTGGATTTTCCCTTTCCCCCTTTCCCTCTTTCCTATCACTTGGGCAAGACCACCTATCCGGCCTTGCCGCCGTGGAACCGCCCTCGATTCCTGGGGAACGCGCAGAACGTACATGGCTGACATATATGAAGATTCAAGTTCGAGAGCAAACGGAGGCACATTAGTCTCAGACACTTACGCTAGACCGTCGCGGAACCCGCTGCTCCTGCAGCCACGAAGAGGACTCGATCACTTGAGACCAAACCAGGCCAGTATAGTCGAGCACACGCATCCCACATGCCGGGGAAACGAAGCCTTAGGAAGGAGGGAAAAGCGGGTTCTGTCTTACCCACCATGTCCACCACCCTTCTTCAACCACCGTTATCATCATCATCTTGCTTGCGATATCTCTCGCCTAGGTCCTGTCTCTGCAGCCCCCTCACCCCCGTTTTCTTGGTGCTGAGCGGCTTGCCGCTTGCTGTGACCTCTCTCCTTTCTCATTCTTCCTACGTATCTCGCTTGGAGCTGACGGTTCTGGTTGGTGACTGAGACTGATGTGGTCACAGGCATATACGCTAGGCTACGGGCAGTCTTCCGAGTGGATAGAGGATGAGAAGACATCCCACCTATTCGGATATCGTCCCTTTTTTTGTTTTGTTTCTCCTACTGTGTACTTACATCCGCCTCCTATTGTGTACGTTCTCCCACTTGCTAGTGTAGGCTAGGGTGCAGCCTGGCCTTGACAGTATCGCCAAGTGTGTCTGAGATTGTCTCTCTTATATCGAGATCTGGCGGCGGGTCTGATAAAGAAGAGGACGGGATGATCTCTATTTCGATACCCAGGAATATGGATACCCAGGGGGGGCGGGGTGTGGTGATATTACTGGACGGAATATACAACAATATCATTGCAACATGGACGGCTGTTTTACTTGTACATAGGGGTTTCAGGCAAGCTTCCAACTTCATTCGCTGTTGTACAAACACGGAGAATTGTTTAGTCTTTAGAATTTGTGGGACAAAGCAGGCATAGGCAGGATATCCAAGCTTCAGTTCTCCTGTTGTTGAACAACAGCAGAAGAAGGAGCTTTTGTCGTGAGACGTTGAGAAACGCTGAGACTTCTTGACGGGGTTGTTGTGCTCAAAAGCTGATTAAATACCACGCACACACACTGACACAGAGTTACATCTGGCAAAACGGTCGGACCAAAATTCCGCAGTTCTTTTCTTGTTCTGGAAGGAAGTCCCCCCCTTTCCCCCCTTCCCTTGGTTTACTTGCTGCGACTCTACTTTGGTACACCAAGGTACATTGCGTAGGGTAGTATAGAGCCTTGTACATATTTGTTGCGCTTGCTCGCTGTTGCGTGTTTTTTTGGGGTGGTTTTGTATGTACAGAATTACGTTGTGTAATCGTATCGGAAGCGGCCCCCCCCCCCTCTCCCGTTTGTTGCAGAAAAGGGCGTTTTTTTTGGTGTGCTGGATCTATGTTACTTGATGTATTGTACGGTTTAATTTATTTTCCAAGCAAACAAGCAGGGGAGCAAATTGCATACTGCCTTTCTGCGTGTGTGTGCGTGTGTGTGTGTGTCTGTATGCACATCTACATACGGGTTAAGAGCATATGTTCCTTATACGTAGTGTATGTATGTACACGGTAATTCTGTGTACCCGCCGTCGCCGATGATGTCTCAAATGGAATGATGATGAATCGAGATCATTCATACCCCGGAAAGGTATCCGAAATGGTTGTGTGGGTTAGTGTTGCGAGTAAATGGTAAGTTGATTACAAATGCGGTATAGATTAGAACCCTTTTTATTTTATTTTTTATTTTTTATTTATTTTTTAGTTGACTTTTAAAGTACTGTTGCACTTTTTAGTGTACAGTTGGATTATGTGGGGTTGGGGGGGGAGGGGGTTCCATGTTGAACGGTTTTTTGTTTTTTTTGGGTTTGGTTTTTGTTTTGTTCTTTCCAGGTTTTGAAAAAAAAAAAAAAAAAAAGGGAAGCCTAAAACTAGTGGAAAAATAAATTTCTCTCTTTGCCCGGGACTTGGGAAACTGGAAAACTGGAAACTGGGAACGGAGTCGCCGGTTTTGGATTTTTGGGCAAAAAAGAAAAAAGAAAAAAGAAAAAGAGATAACAATACTACTCTACCTTTTTTTACGTGCTTGCATACGGATCCGTACATACATACAACATGTATACATGCACTACATATCGTGTGAGTGGGAGGGTGGGTGGGTGAAACAAGGATGCAACATGGCGATTTCTAGGGTCTGATTGGTTGGAGAGGAGGTGAGGTGTTTATCCCGATTCGGACTGAAGCATTGTGCTGTTAGGAGCTGAGTATATTAGGAGGGTTGTATTGAATGAGTGAAAATGGCAGGGGGGGGGGGGGATGGGGGTTTGTCAACAAAAACAATTAGTGGTTCATACGGCAGAAGGGGATATTGCGAAATAAGTAAATATAGGAAATTTTATATCCTTTGTTCTTGGAAATAAGGGTTTGTAGAGAGTTTAGTACTGAACGATGAGTGGTTGTGTGAGTTTTACATGTTTGTTGATAATGAATTGCTTGAAGGATTAATTCAAAGGACCTCGTCCCTCTCAGCCCGATATGGGGAATATGGCGGCGCCCTGCATAATCAGTTCATGGGCCTCGAAGAAAGCTGAATGGAGATTATTGGGCCACGACGATAACAATGCATTGATGCGGTGAGGACCAAGTGCTGTCAGTGTTTGAGATATATTGCTTCTTTTCTGCTCTTCAGGGGCGCGTAAGGTTATTACCCCTGGATTGTGGAGAGCTGGAGAAGAAGACGACGAACACGCACACATTCTCTCAGAGATAACCAAAGATTCTGTTGAGAACGGTTACTTCTGTGGAACCATTCGTGTGAACCTGTGGACCAGTGGCGATATGGAGATTCATTTGCCGATGAAGGTGGCTGCCTGCGAGGTCTCGGGCATGCACCCCAAAGAATACCGATGGAATGATGTCCCGATGGGCTATTGAAGACCGAAGGCTTGATTGTAAAGTGCAATTCTGTGGATCTGGTGACTCGGATTGCCCGCAGGACGGTGAGATCGTTTTCTGAGGCGCCCAGGGGCACTTCTCGTGGCCTGCCGCCGTCACCCATATCTGATGTTACTCGAAGCCGAAAGCTGGTTTGGAATGTTTGCGAGTGTGTCGAGATAACTCCTGGTTTGCCGGTGTTTATTGCTCTCCCAAACGGTTACAATATAATGTAGTTCGGGTGTAGATAGGTGAACCATTGGTCCTATGGATGGTTATTTCCATTGTCCTCCCTCCTGTTTTGCCGCTATAGCTCTAGCGGCATTATAGGATGGGCTGAGCGGGAGACGCTGTCCTGTTGTCTCTAGAGCTGTCGCGGGTCAGCTGAAAGAGAAGCTCACTGATGCCACTTCCACGCTGAGCCATTCACCTTCAGCCGTCCTACAAGCTATACAAAGGGCGACGGGCACTTGTCGGTCCTCCCTTGATTCTCACAGATCGGAGGGCTGAGCATGAAAGGGAAACCCGATAAACTTGGGTGGCCACCAACAAGTTGGACAAGGTCTTGTTGGTAAAGATAGAGTGTTCCGTAGACGAGCCTGAGGTGCCCCAAACGTCCACCTCACTTCTCCTGCAGTGATATCTCGTGTCCTGCAAGCCTCCCAGCCGAACTCTGCGCATTCATCCCTCCTTGAAAAGGCGCTCGCCTCTCCAACCGATCACCTCTTGTTCTATCAGCACCACGGCAAGCAGAAGCTATAATCGACACCAACTACGAAGATAACAAGAGAACCGCATATCAACATCATGCAAAAGCAGCCATGTTACTCCAAACCCTCCCCGGTTGGAAATCCCATCCACTGCCAAAGGAGAAGCCATCGCTCGACACAGCTTTACCACCATTGACCCCCATTCCCTCTTGACAATTTACCTAAAAACACCATGCAAAAGCAGCCATGTTACTCCAAACCCTCCCCAGTTGAAAATCCCATCCACGGCCAAAGGAGAAGTCATCGCCCGACACAGATTTACCAGCATTGACCGCCGCTCCCTCTTGACAGTTCACCTATACGTTACACATGTAAAAGATACAGACACCCTCTGCTCCACTGCAACTTCGTCTCCAAAATCCGAAAGAAACGGGAGGGAAAGAGGCGATATATACAAACCTAAATAACTCTAGAAGAACCCTCGGTTTATATTGCCAAAAAAAAGTAAAGTACAGACCCCTAATCCAAGTCCTTCGAAGTCAATTTTTATGCATCTTAAAGGGGGCACTGCTGTACTTGCTTCACCTCAGATCCCAAGCATCACCTACGCACAAATATATATATATTATTCCCTATTCCCCTCACTCACATCTATCTGTTCATTCCTCGTCACTTTCCGAGCGTCAAAGATACAATAGAAATAAAGAAAATTATCGTATCATAAAGCCATCAATGACAAAAGTGTCTGGAATACATTAAATAATCTATAAATCTGACATTGACATTAATTAAATCGCCAAATATTGATGAAAGCAAAAAGAAGAAAAAGCCTTCGAGAGCCATCCATCCATCCATCTATCTAGCTAGCCAGCCAGCCACCCAGCATGTAGATAGATAGATAGAAGTATACCCAAGTTATACGCATTTCAGAAAAAAAGATGTCAACCCGAAAAGGGAGAAGAAAAAAATTTCATATCAAAAAAAAACCCCCGAAACTCCATAAGTTTATCATCTGCCGGGCTCAAGACAGAAGAATCTGAATTTTAATTTTCAAGGATTTAAATTTCCTATTTAATCCCCAAGTTCCAAGTTCGATAATAAAAAAACAAATCACTATTACTACTACTACTACATATAATTTCAGTTTCCAATTTCCCAATTTTCCAAGTCCAGATCAGTTCAGTTAAACAAAAATATAAAAATATAAAAAGTTTCCGCATGATTCCAATGTCTTTTTTTCTTTCTTCTTATTTTCCCTTCATGACCCATTTTTATCTCACACCCAGGTTTTACGAGTTCTATTTACCTTATTCCACCCAAGCTTTCTTCCACAAGACCCTAAACACCAAAAAAAGCCCCGCCCAAAAAAAAGACTCTATTTAACCAAGAAGAAATAAAAAGACTTCTTCCAATAAACTTTCAAAAACCTGTTTATGTTTGACAGGCCATATAAGAAGAGTGTGATGTGATGTGAGTTGTTGATCATGATGATCTCAAGTGTAGAATGTATATCACAGACCGAAAAAGAAAAGGAAAAAAAGAGTGATAAAACTGTAGTATGTACAGTACTTGCAGCAGCAACAGGCAAACGCAACAAGCAGCAAACAAGCCCTTCATCATAAAAACGCTTCCAATGGGCAAACTAAATGTCAAAAGCAAGCAAATGAATGCAATATAAACAAGCAAAGTAGAAAAACCAAAAAAAAGAAAACCCAAAAAAAACTCCAAGTACACCATATCACAGCGCATTTAGTATGGCGTATATATGTATGTTATCTTCCCAAATCCTCTGTATAAGTTTTCCCTTCACAAATGAGTAACCCGAACAAAAGCAAGAGATTGTCCCTCAAGCGACAGCCAAAAACAACAAAGACAAACAAACGCCGACCAGGAAATCTAGATTCCCTTATTTCCCCTTCCAAGAGAAAAAATGAGTAAAAATAATCATATCTTCATAAATAACCCTCCGTTTCCATCTCGTCCCAGAGTTTTTCACCAAAAAGAAAGAACAAGAAAATAACGCCACCCTATCCAACCAAAGAAAAGCAAAAGCCAAAAAGCCGATAAATGAGTCAAAGATAAATATCCCCCCCTTCTCCCAACTCCCACTTCCTCCACGCAGCGCCATACGCATCCTCCAAATCCTTCACCCACCTTCGCGTATCAAACAGCGCACAGCTCCACTTGCTGTCCCACAGCAGCTTCCTCAAATCAGCCAGCCTTCCAACCCCCTCGCCATACATCTCGCCATCGGCACCCCACGCGAGCCTATAGCGCATCCCATTGATCAACTTCAGTGCGAAAATTTCATATTCGTCCTCATCCGCCGCGATGAGCTCCTTGGCGGCGTCCTCGCCCCTCCTACCTTTTGGAAGAGCACCCTTGAGGATGGAGGCCGCCATGCGTGAGCACATCTTGTAGTCATACCGTGGTAGGGTAAGCAGCGGAGTACTAGACCAGAGAATATCCGCCGCGGTGGTGTGTGCGTTGCACTCGGGCGTATCAAGGAACAAGTCGCACACGCGAGCACGAGAGATGTGTTGTTGCTTGGGTGCCACATCGGTGAAGATGAGACGGCTGGCGACGTCCTCGCCTACCCATTCCCTTGCGGTTCGGCGAAGATGTGTCTCACCAAGCTCAGGGAAGCGGAGAAGCCAAAGGTAGGCATTGGGTGCATGAGCCAGAATGCGAAGCCAAGAACGGAAAGTAGTCGGGTCGATCTAGGCGAATATGTTAGCGACGAGATCCAGATTTAGTAGACTTATTGAATACGGACAACATACCTTGTAGAGCTGATTAAAATTGCCGAGGATGATGGCGTCATCTGGAAGGCTAGGGAACAACTCCTTTCGCATCTTCCATCGCCGCCTCTGGTCTTCTTCCCAGGTCATGTGCTTCTCGTTGTAGCCATCGGCGGACTGGGCGTGGTCGCAGCAGAAGAAGGTATCGCGGCAGTAAATTATATTCTCCGAATAAACCCAGTCCTCCTTTTCCGCGTCTTCTTCGTCACGGAAGACGTCCTCCAGATTCAGATTATCCCGATGTGGCCGAAGTGTGGAAGGAGGAATGGCGGTGGTATCGGCAAGCAAATAATCACACCATTCGGCACCAAGTGTTCCGGCGAATCCCATGAAGGACATCTGGATTGGAGCAGGGCGCGCGGCAAAGATTTCGTTGCGAGCTCCACGAGTGTAGCCGTTGAGATTGACCAGAATGTGGATACCGTCAGCGACAATCTGGTCGACGAGCTTGTCTGAGGTCCAGGAGCTGACATCGCGGAAAACGGGGGCTTCGCGCTCAATCTGTTGGCGATGAACAGATTTGTCACTGGCAGTTGTGGCGTAGCAGAACGCTCTAACCCTCCCAGGATTATGGAATCCAAACACGGACTGCATCAAGTGCGCTAGGGGGTGGTTGTTGAAGTCAGAAGAGACATAGCCGACGTTGAAGTGAGGACTGGGGGGGTTTGGCGGTTCATAGACCATGGATGGAACCCAAGGGGACCTGAGGGTTGAGCATGATATCCTCAGCGCGTTCCTTTGGGAGATCATTCGGATGTCCTTGGCGGTAAGAGGGCATGTAAATGTGTGGAATGGGAGCACAGTCGGAGCCGAAGGTACTGAAAGGCTTGCTGGTAGCCGTGGGCGTCGGTACCCAGGCGATTTGATTCCTTTAACCTTGTCGATATACCTGCAACGCATGGCAGCTCTTGTTGATCGTTCAACGAGACGCAGAATACGAGAACCCTCCCATGATCTACCGGCCCATTTTTGAAGTTCGGCCTCCAGGTTCACACCCGAATCCGTGATGCCGGCCCCGGCATTTCTGAGCTGTCTGGCCAGTTCAGCTATTGACTGCTCCTGCAGAGCTCCACAACCCCAAACTCTCGACTCTTTGAGTTGACGCCCAACGATCTCGACAACTCGCTTCATCAGCCCGCTCCCCACACGGTCGGCCTGCACATCTCGAAGCATACCACGATCATCCACATGCCAGCGATCATACTTGCCATTAGCGATTACGACACCTCCACGCCCTTTCCAGTCACATACTGAATTGAGGGCGGTTGAGAGACCGCAGACAGCTTCCGCGAAGTCAGGGTTAGCGGCAACAGCTCGCCTATAGTATCCAATTGCGTCGTTGATGCGCCCCCTGTCTTTAACGGCGTTCGCCAAGTTCGTCAACGCAATGTCGAAATTAGGGTCGCATGCGACAGCCTGCTCATACATCGAGATGGCCATATCCAACTGCCCAATGTCTTTAAGAAGGCTACCCAGATTGGTATGCAGATGCACGTGCTTCGGATCCAACTGTAAGCCATGATAGTAGTATGCCAGTGCCAGAGACAGCCCGCTTCCTGGCTGGATGCCGGGTACGCTTGCGGCAACACTCATGTCCGCCGGGTCAAACTGCGCCTGTGCTGAAGTTTGTTGAACACTGGCGAGCAAGATGCCAACATTATTTGCAGTCGACGGGCTTTCCTGCAGCGAGAGGGAGAGGTAATACAAAGCGAGGATATCACCGACCCCGGCAGGCTGACGTATCAGACCGCTTTGTGGCCCTCCATTGGACATGGCATCCTGAAAAATCTTGGCCAGGGACAGCAGCGAGTTGCTAGTTGTTGCCACCGCGGACTTTTTATGAGGGCCTTCTGGTACGTACTCCAGACCCGGAAGATGTCCTCCGTTGGCGACAAATAGTTGTCGGGCGGTATGTTTTGCCCGGGTTGGAGACAAGAGTAATGGGAGAGAAATGTTGGTATGTTGCCCCGACTGAGGATCTCGAGGCGCCAAGACGGTTTGTATCCTGCGGATGAGCGATTGCACCCCCTCCACCTGCCGTCCAGCGCTGATCAAAACAGCCTCCTCGAAAGCCTCGGACGCGCGATCGATGTCTTTCAGGGCGTAGAGCATGTTCCCTTTTGCGTGGATCAGAAGTATCATCCGACCATTCTCACTCCCCGCAATAGCGTAACCACTAGAACCGTAACCTGGCTCGTTGATAGAGTCATTCGTCTTGGCAAAGCGTCGTTCAGGGCTCTCGGTCTTGTCCGATTCCAGAGCAAAAGTGTCGAGCGGGCTGGATTCACGCGGCAGTGAGGTTGTTGATGGCGTATCTGCCTCACTCGCACTCTCGCTAACCTGATTTTGGGCCGAGCCCATTGCCGGCATCCTCAAAATACGCTGAATGTAATCTATGGTGTTGACCGCGTCCCGGCTCTTGTTGTTTGAGGATAACAAACCCACGAGGTGCTCAACGGCTTCGAGGTAACTTGGTCGTATTTTGATCGCCTTGACCCACTGCGCTTCGGCTTCATCTGGTTTGTTCAAGCAGTAAAGAGTCGCGGCTATATTTGAGATGGCCTCGACGTGGTTTGGATCCAGATTGACGATACGTTTAAACCACTCTAATGCTTCCTCGTAATGCTCAAGACCATAATGAAGACAACCACCGAGCAACATTCCATCGACCCATTTCCAACCACTCTGCTCCGCCAAAGTTGTAAGGATATCCAAGGAACTCTTCGCATTTTGGAGCGGGGAACCTCCAATTTCCAGATACGCTTGTCTGACGCCGGCAGTGAAGTGACTTGGTTGATGGCCGTAACCGTCAAATGCCCGAGTAGCGGCTAGATTGTGTGCCATTTGCTGTGAGTGGAACGATGTAGGTCCTACAAGAGCGACAGAGGGCCGGATCTTTGTTACACTCGAAGTTGTTGCTATTGAAGGTTTCGGGTACACCACCATTTTAGATGGTGACCTCGAATTTGAGCCGGTTCTCGCATGATGAGATCTTTTCGAACTACCAAGATATATAAGGAGATCATTGTAATTCTTGTGAGCTTGCTGTAATGCTCGCTCCTTGAACTTGGCGCGTGATGAGACATCATTTCCTGGGCCTTGTCCAGGGTGGCCTGTGGATTGTGTAAGAGGGTCTGCAATTTGACGAGCATTCTGGTGCGCCAGGTACGTCTGATTATATCGGGCGAATCCATCATCGAGTGGATTACTTGATAAAGGTAGCCGGAAAGGGTGAGCCTGTCCAAGCCCAGGTGCGTTAGGTAAGCCATGTATCGTGGATTGCGAGGGCATGAAAGCACTGTCGACGACAGCATTTTGGGTCGTGTAGCCATTTGCTAATGGAATAGCGGATCGATAATCGGGATGTCCGTTATTCCTCCACATGAGATGCTGCTGGTAGCTGCCTGGGCTGTAAGTCGGCTGAGCTAGAGGTGGCTGCTGGTAGCCTGGGCCAAGCAGAGGTTGCAAGCCAGACATGGAAGAGCGATAGCTGGGTTGCAAAGGCCCAGGCTGCAGATAGTTTACCTGGTCTTGTATTGGGGGGTTGAGCATGATATTGGATGGCCCGATGTCCCATCCTCCATTTGGCGTGCTGCCCTGGAACGACCATTGCGATCCTGTCAAAGATGGCCGGTGAGCATGAGCAGTCGGAAACGGCCTGGATGAAGCTGGCACAATCATATGCTTAAGAGGTGGAGGCCCTGAGGCCAGATGAGCTATCGATCCGTCGTATCCATTGTCGATGGTCCCATTTGGTGTTTTGCGCCTTAGAGAGTGCTCAGCACTGTGACCGTGGGTGTGGGATCGCATGAATGAGGTGCTGATTCGATGCAATGCCGGGGCTTGGTGGTTGCTGCGGATGGAGAAGGCTCTTGGGGTCGAATCCGAGCCATGGTGTGAGAGCGATGGTGACGGTCGCACGAAGTGTGGTCGCTGGTGATGCTGCGACACATATTCCAACTCATGATTTACGTGAGGCTGGTGAGGCCCGAGAAGATCGAGTGGTGGTTGCACCATTGGGTGCATCTGGACAAGAGGTAACATTGGTTAATGCCCGGGGTTCTTCAATTTCTGTTTTCATGGATCAAGAGAGAGAGAGAGAGTTTTGTTCGGAATCTCGCAAGTCGTATTATTCGGAACCCGCAAAAGAGCGACGGTGGTGAGTGATGAGCTTGCGGGTCGGCTGTTGGTGGATAATGACAATCAGGCCAGACTCGTCATTTGCTCAAGGTTCCTCAGAGCATTACTGTTGACTTTGTTGCCGAATGCGAGCGATTCGTTGAGCACAAGCTGCCTCCAAGAGAAAGACATTCCATCGGGGCCGAACAAAGAGAGGCGTGGCTTAGGTCCAAAAGCTTGAACAACAAGGCCACCCTCCTCTATGCAACGCGTCCTCTCCGGACAAATCTGCCAAATATGAATCCTTGCTCGCTTTGCCTTTACGATCTGCAGATTCCCCAATGCGTGTTTCAACCGACCTACGCACGACTTCCACCCCCCTCAAACAACATCGACAGCACCACAACGCCCCAGTTCGAGATTCCTACTGTAAATGCAGTGTTTATGGTAGGTTCAGCTAACTTGCGGGTTCGATGTGAAGGCCGTCAAGAGTCAGGTCCGAGGGGAAGAAGGAGTAAGACGGAGGTGGAGGGTAATTTAGAGAGAGAGAGAGAGAGAGAGGTGTGTGGAGATATTCGGTCGGGGCCCCGCGTCGACGGTGACGACGGCGGCGGCGACGAGACGCTCGGAAGCGTGAAAAATGAAAAGTGTCGAATCCGGCAGTCGGCCTATAAGTGACAGATTCGAGAATCTGACGTTGAGGTGCAACTGAACAGGGAGTTGGCGGGAATCTAAAGACCCAAAAGGTGGAATGGGGCCGCATTTAGTCAAAGGCAGTGCACGACGGCCTGCGGGCGTTCTCGGGCCTAAACTCTGCAGGGAAAGCTGGTAAGGCAGGGGGCGGCAGGCCGTGGGGGGGACGCTAGACCCTGCCGCAGTGCAGCACCACTTTCAACACCACTGCACCGCACCGTGGTGTCTGCGGGCCCGGGAGCGTAGCCAACCATGGATGTCACTCACTTCCCGATTGACATTAATACCTCTTGATTTCATGATTCCATGATGCTTCTCATCTCGTTTCCCCCAGAATAAAATGGAAGCCAAGATCAACCCGGAGACTCATTGTTGGAACTCAGGGTATACGTGTACGACACGATGAGGCAGATAACGGGGGTCCGGGACATTTGGGGAGAGAGAGAGAGAGTGTGTGTGTGTGGTGCGTAATACGGCGCAGGCGAGGTACCTTGAGGCGTGTGTGTGATGGTGGTGTGTGATGCATCAAACCATGTCGCCGCTGCCCGAACGGGAATGGAGAGGGCCCAAGAAGCAAATAAGAATGCATGGAGCGCCAGGCAAGCGGCAAGGGTCATCCAGCCAGATGTCAGATGTGTGCGCACTCCCGTGCCCGATCTTTCAATTCAAGACTCGTCCATGTCGGTATCCTTTCCTCTCAAATCAAGCTGAGCAGGTGATCCGGCAAATTCGGCCACGTTTTTGCGATTCGTATTTATTCTTGGAGAAAAAGAGAAGTTGTGCGTTGCAGCAGATCAGCGTTGAGATGGAACCATGAGAAACCTTACCTGGGCCCGGGCATCTACCACCATCCAGGGCACATGCCAGGCCCCGGCTTACACCCTCCCCCCAACCACTCACCCCCGACAGAAGCCCAATTTCTGATCCTACTGGCTGCTCCTCGACGGACGACGAGCCTCTCAGGGAATGAAGAAGTTCCAAGGCACACTTGGCTCCTTGGGGGCAGGATTTTGTGAATGTGACACAGCCGACAAAGCTCCCATGGATTGGATTGATTGACAATAAATAACCCGTCTTTTTAGGCCGATCGACAAGTGGCCCGTCCTGACCCCTCCACCATATTGCCATGCCATGCACCTTCCAGGTCTCTGCCCTACAGCCCCACGCCGCCGCCCCCGCCGTGATGCCGTCAACACGCCGCATTCATTTGCAACGGTGAGCTCAGAGAAGACCCCGTCAGAAAAAAGTACCAGATTGACAGGAATCAAACTGCTCACTGTGCACTCAGTAGTGTCCAAAAAGACATCCTCCACACACATCAGACAGCCAGTCCAGCCGAGACACGACCCCTCCACATATTTCAGGGATGCCCCTGCTAGTCACTTACCGCCCGCTTTGTGGACAGGGGAGGGCTGCCAAACTTCCCCGCCGCCCAAAACCAACGGCAGCCAAGCCGTATTTATTCAACCTGACAACATCCTCGAGAAATCTTTTGTTCGGTGAACTACCATAGCCATAAATTTTCCAATCCAGTTGAAACCCCCAACAAAAGGTCCGTAGTACCAGGCTGACATTGACCGCCATGAATCATGATTTTACATGTCGACGTGAGGGACAGTCCAGCAACCTTACTCATCTCATGCAGCCCTACCTAATACAGACATACATATACATACACACACATACGCAGTGCGTGTTGTATAAGAATATCCATAGCAGCTGAGAAACCTCTTTTGCTGAGTGTCTCTTATTACTCATGCAATGCAGCCCTACCAATCATCCGGTACCAGCTTGAAACCACGGACACGCACATCTTTCCCTACATACAGAGAGGCAACATTACACGACATCACGCAGCAGTCAAGTGAGATATACAAGGACCCCTCCAAAAAAACAAAAAACACGCTGTCCGGATGAATTTGAGCAACCACACCGGTAAATAGCCATTCGAATATAGTCGAACCGTGGCACACACAGAGATAAATGTGTACACGTGTGATGTGAGATGCATTAACGATACCTTCATCCCATCCATCTACCTTAACCCCAAAACTGTGTTAAACCCCCACCCAAAAAAACGGCTCGCGCATACCTCGCTTCTAACCGCCTGCCTTGCCTCAAACTCTGCCAGAAACAAGACACATGAAATAAGAGCGGCACGACCGGCACGCAACACGTATGTAGCGCTTCGCTCGGTCTGCCTGCCTCACTTGTGCAGCAAAGCTACATACATACATACAGACATACATACTATCTACGGCAACCGTTTACCGCTCTTTTCTACTCGAACTCCCCAAAATATTCTGTATAGAATGGATATATCGTACAAATAGATATATTCACACATCCGTGTGCTACTCTTACGCCCCCAGTGCCGCTCGCTCGGCTACGGAATACTTCTCGACAAATCCAACCATACCGGGATGAGATCCGCGTATCAAGTTGCAGCGTTTGCGGTTTGTTAAACCGTCGATCATTTTCCATTTTCCACTCTTAATTTTTTTTTCGTTTTTAAAAAAAATCCATGACCAAACACACTCCACATCCTTTCTAGCATCTACCTAGCTGCTGTGCCTCTTTTTGAGTTGGTTGGTTGGTTGGGGAAACACACAATCCCTAGAGAACGCCCTCCTCCGAAAAGTGTTATATCTTCATCTTTGCCATCCTCACCTTTGTTTTTCTCTCTCTTTCAATCTTTTTTTTGCACTGGTTCTGGTATGGTATGGTGCTTGGCCGGATTACCCTTCAGTTACCACCACCACCACCACCACCACCACCCCCTCATTCGGCAATCTATATAATAATGAAACATAGTTGAAGTAAAGTTTTTGTAAAGAGGGGGTGCAGGACAGCAGCCACCACCCAAACAGTTTTTTTTTTTTTTTATTTAGTTGTTAAATCGTTTTACAAAGTTTCTGTCTCCCGATATAAGTTCAAGTAAAAATACTACCTGCTTTACGTTATGCAGATAGATGGGATAGACTAGATTACCCCCCCTTTTCCCCACAACATAATCAGGTTTTCTCGATATCTCCCAAGATATATGTAGATTAATATTTTCACAAGTCCCAGACCAATCAACCAAACCAACCAACCAAACCAGCCAACCAGACAATAAGTTCACAAGATCCAACCTTGTTAACCACACAGAGTTTACTCAAGGTACCCATAACACCCAGTCTAGCAAAGTAACTTTATTCCATAAATCTTGAGGTTTCGATCATAATTCGGTAAGCCTTTCTCTGAAATTGGAAGGAGGGAAGCAAAAAACCAAGATTATGCCGTACCTAGCGGTGTAGACTACCAAGTAGTAAAGTAACGGGACACGGCATTAGACAACCATTCTATCCCATCAAATTTGGCAACTACCTTCCGCTGTCCTGGTTCATGTTGATTATCTACATCTTCAATCACGATTATGATGTGTGCATTGGAGCTGATCATCTGGAAATAAATCTCAGTTACTACTATGAGGTATGATTTCAACGGATTGAAAAAAACATCGATTGTCCATTCAAAAAATCCCCACGCTACGTGTTGCTACCGGCGAAAGCAGCCACTGAAACGCTCAATTCGCCTAAACGTCGAAAATCCAGTAAAAAGAAACCGAATCGAGACACGGCCAAGTTTATGACCGAACATCAGATGTGGGGGTTTGAGTATGGTTTGCGCGGGTGGTAATTGGGGCTATTTCGGTCTTGTTTCATCACGGGTGCTTTGTATGACGAGTTCGGACGGTGGCTTGGAGCTGTACAGTTTGCCGCAACAAAAGCACTTTTCCTTGCCCAAAGACGAGAAAGAAAAAGACATCACACCTCCCTCTCTTAGCTTGGCAAGACCATACTCGGCCATGAAATCGTTCTTTTGATTTTAGATTGCCGTAATCTGGCAAGCCTGATGTAAAGCAAGCCCTGAACTCCTAATCACATGCCAAGAATAATCCCAATCCGACCTTTGCGTGACGAAACGTGTTTACTCCTCGGGAACTGTTGAAAAGGAACCGTGTTAGCCAAGAGCTGCTGCTCTCCTTCATACCATTCTCGCCTGACAAAATCCAAGGGAAAGGAGAAACATACTATCGATCTCGCCAGCCTCGATCGCATCGCCGACAGCCTTGGGGCTCTTGCCATCGACTTGGCAGCCAACGCTGAAGGCAGTACCGAGAATCTCCTTGACGACACCCTTGAGGTCCTTGGAGAAGGACTTGAAGCGCATGGTCCGTGCAATCTCGATGATCTCATCGAGAGGGATGGACTTGTTGTGCTTGATGTTCTTCTCCTTCTTGCGGTCACGGGGAGGCTCCTTGAGCGCCCGGATAATGAGCGACGAGGCAGTAGGAACGACCGAGACGGCGGCTTGACGGTTCTGGATGGTGAGCTTGACGGTCACGCGGAGACCCTTCTGTATTCGTTGCATAAAATCATATCGTCAGAAAATCTCGTCTTCTATCGCTTGTTTCGTGTGTGTGTTCGGAGGTGTTTCCATACCCAGTCACCAGTAGCCTTAGCGATATCTTCACCGACCTTCTTCGGCGAAAGACCAAGAGGACCGATCTTGGGGGCAAGGGCCGAAGAGGCACCAACCTCACCACCGGTCGCCCGGAGGGTGCTGCAAAACCATACTCGTCAGTTTTTGTTGCTGCGTCATAGTGTGCGGTTTCGCTTCTCGAGGCTATCGCGGAATGGAGGATTCCTTACATGACCTTGATCTCGTTGGGGTCGAGTTTCGGAGCTGTGCATTGCGAAATTTAGCAATCGTCCATCAATTAATTCTAATCTTGCATCGAGGGAGCACTTACGCATGGTGACGGCTGTTGTGGTCGAAACGGACTTGGTGGTGTTCTTTGGAAGGGTGCAGCCGTGCCGAGGATCAAGACGTTCAAATCGAAAAATCGCAGTTGTGGGTTTTCCCAGTCTGCCCTAAGAAAAATAATCTGTGGCTGAAAGTTTTTGGCGGGGCTGCAGCTCTGGGGGCCAAGCCACGTTTTGGTTTGGAGGGGAACTCCAGCCCCAACGCTGAATAGAGGCGACCCACTTTTTCACCTTCCCAAGGGGAGCTTCCGTCTCAACTACCTTATCAAGCCGTTATATCAAACACCATGGCAACCACACATTACACTAGATATCACCAAATATCATCCATCGAGTCAGTGAAACGCCGGGATGCCTGATATTCTTTTCCGTGACACTACGCTAAACAATAACAAAACCATCTTTCTAGTAATAAACACAGATAGACAGTGTCTACCCCCTTCCCCCCTTGCCTTCAGACTGCTACTAGACCCCCAAGATCCACAACCTAGTTCTGGCCGCTCACTGCCAACTTCATTAAATGTTCCATAAATGTTTGCAGCGAGACATCGTCGGTGAAAATAGTCTGTGCACTTTGTGCCCCGACACCGCCGTAAGCACCGGCTCCTGAAGTGTGTGTTGTTGAGGGGTTGAGCTTGGAAAGGAGGAAGCGTGCCTGAGAGCCACCGTGGTCGCAAACAATGAAGCGTGGTAGCGGGAAGCGGTCCGTAATCAGATCCTAAAATGACATTAGCATCAAGCATGGAAGAAAAGAAAAAACAAGTAGTTGGTACTTACGCGAGCGTCTTCTTTGGGAGACTCCAAGAGCGTAGCAAAGTTTTCATAACCCTCCTGGTCTTGGTAGCCGGCTTTCCTCCACTCGGCAATTGTTTCACCGTGGAAAATAAGAATATGGAAGAAGGTATCAAGAAGGAGAATGTGAGTAGGTTGGATCGAGGTCGAGTCGAGCAGCACGGGCTGAGCACCCTCTTGCTCAAACGTGTAGGAGTCAAGAGTCGGCTGAATCATGATGAGAGAGTTGCTAACATCCTCATGGTTGAGTACATGTCGGTAGAAGGCCGTCTCGTCGGGCGAGTTATTGAATACTTGGAGGAACTGACTTCTCCGCAAATGGAACATGAACTGGGGATAAAGTGTGAAGTTCTTCTCGAGGCGGAAGGATGATGGATCGTCTTTGCGATAATCTGCAAACCTCGAGCACAGCCTGATGAGCATCCTGTCGACCCAGCGGAGGACATCCGGACCATCGTCGACCTCAGCCTTGAAGACAGCGATGCGCGACATCAAGACGGCGGCAGCCTCCTGATCGAATGATTGGGCGATGGCCGGGTCACCTGCAGGTCCACTAAGATTCCTGGCAATGGTGGTCACACGGAGATGGAACTGGCCAGAGGAGTGCTGATAGTACGTCAAGAACTGAATCATGCCCTTCTGGGGACTTTGCTGGTGTTGGGATGGGCCGCCCTGAGCGATCTCAAAGTAAATGCCGTAGCTGGCATTGGGGTCAATGCCGCACATCTTCCATGAGCAGGTGTTGCCAATACCACACTCGGTCTCGCCAACCGACGTTGACTTTTTATTCAGAGAGACGGCATGGCCAATGAGCCCGGTAACCTTGAGCTCCTTGGTTGTCAAAACCTCGAGCACTGCATTGAAACCCATCAAGAGATTATCATCACCATCCTTTTCGAAGATGCGGATGAAGGACTGCTTGAACATGGACGAGGTGAAGCTGTCTGTCAAGATCATGTGTCCACCCGTCGAGTTGCAGAGACCCTTCATCTCCAAGAGACCAACCTGATCAAGACAGCCTGCAAAGATATCGATGGTGTGACCATTGTGGGCTGTCCTCTTGGCGAGAGTATCATAAAATTTCAGTGCCTTCTTGTAATACTTGATGTTATCGCGGTCGATATCGTGATGCGACCGAATAGGTTCTCTCAGCTCGGGGCCAACAACCATGCCGGGGCCCTCAGTAGCCGGGCCACCGGCGAAAAGCATGATGCGGCCTCCGGAGTTCTGGAAAGCAGTCTCGAGCAAGCCAACGGCAACAGACAGCGCCACACCGGTGCAGCGCAGGCTTCTCCGGTCGCTGGCAACGGGCCAAGGATCCTTCTGAAGCTGCTCAAGCGCCTTGGTGAGCTGGAACTCGGCCTGCGCAACAGGGAGCAGGAAGCGCGAGGCCGGGCCCTGGGGGAAAGCCCGAGGCTGCTGTTGGGGAGGCATGCCTGGCCTGGGCGCAAGCTGTGCAAGGCCCAGCATCTCCTGAACCTGCTTGGCCGTGTACTCCTTGCTACCCCTGAATACGAACGACTTGGCGCACTCGGTGTATCCAATCTCATGAACCTGAGCCATGGTTCCAAAGGTGATCAAGCCAACAAGAGCATTCTCCGGAAGGAGGCTGAGACTGAGAATCAGGGACTCCTTGAGGGCGGCCAAGCTGTCCTCCTCCTGGCACATATCGACAACATAGAGGAAAATGGGAGGGCTCGGGGCTGGTCGCGACAACCTGTACTCGATGGTCGTGTTGGAGGGATGCAACTCGGGCGGGATGGCATTGGGCGAGATATCCTTGTAGTGCGGTGGCAGGGGGTTTCTTGAGAGACAGAAGGGGCAAATCCAGATGCGCGCGCGAGGGTCAACCTGGCTGGACGGGCTGTTAATCAAGCTGGCTCGGAAACTTGTACGGAGAAGCTATCATACCAATAGGGGTTCAGGACGGAACGGCAGGGCTGCTTGCAAGTGACGGGCTCGAACTGCAACAAGGGGGTATCAGGCTTCTCCTTGAGAGGTGTGTAGAGAGCGCCGATGGGCACGACCAGTCTGGATGCTTCCTAGAGGCGCATTAGCCTTCTGCCATGTACATTCGCACACACAAGTGCGGCATTGGGGAAGTGAACCGACCATGCGGGTGCTGGGGAAAACGTTCCAACTCAGGCGGACACCATCGCGGTCCTCGACCTCGCCCCACTGCTCCTTCATTGCCTCGTAGTCCATGATGGCTGGCTCCTTGTATTCGTCTTTGGATAACTCTTATAGTATGCGCGATGGAAGGAAAGAATTTAAAGGTGTTGATTATTGCAGCCTGTGAGAGGGAAAGGTGTCATCAGCATCCAGCCCAAGGCCACACATCAGACGTTGAGCTAAGAGCTTTGGTGCAAGGTGGAAATAGCTCTAGGTTGGGATCGGGTGTCGGGTCCAGTGATGGGAGCCAGGTCACGGCTTACCGGTGATAGGTGTCAAGCTCGGGCGTTGCACAGGCGTTCGAGAAAGATGGAAAATGCCAATGGCGACGTATCAACTCTCCAGCGTCCAAAAAGGCGGTGGGCTTGCAAAGGCGCAAGATGCCTGCTTGAGTCGCTGGCAGTTTTGGAAGTGGTGGAGAGGATATGGTGTTGCTTCCCGGGGGGCTTTCCAGGAGCTCTGGCGAGGTTGTCCCCTCACTGAAAAGGACAAGTTCCAGGTCGAGGACAGGGACGCACCAACCGATACGTGGCTCGTGCTGTGGCTGGGATCATTGACAGATTGTCAGATGCCAATTGCCCCCAATTGCCAGATCATCGGGCCAATCAGCAGCTGCAGGCTTACTGCAGTGGACTTGCATTCATGACCTCATTTTCTGCAAGCCGTCAACATCTAACGGAAACAAATAAATACACTTGTCCGTAATTCGAGTCCTGTGTTGTTTTCAAGACTCATCCTTGTCTCATTCATCAGGCAACTCGTGATTGATTGATCAGTCAGTTGATCATGGAGATACACACATCTTATTCAAATAATACTCGTGGCAGAAATCATTTCACCGTTCCACGGAGACAATCGGTTCTTTGAGGCTCGCGATACTTTACGTATCCTCCCTATCCTGCCCTCTCGCTGCTTGCAAGCCACAAGATGCAGAACCTGTGATGGACGCCCTCCTGGCTTTATCTATTCCACCTGCTTTGACCATCAAGTATAGTCGCGAACGGCATTCAAGCGATGCCTGCCCCAAGCCCTTTAACGGTCAAGTGGCCGCTACTCGACATGGATAAAATGCGCTCACCTCAAAGCACCGTTGCTAGCGTAGTTCGTTGGATTCTCGGTTTATAGATACTTGAGTCGTGGCATTTGTATATCCCGGGATTCTCACTTGAAACTATTCTTTTTCTTCGTCTCAGTCACTGTGCCAGCATCCAATGGCATACCATAATCATGGCTGTGAAGACAGTCCTCCTCTTCTGTGCCCTTGTATGTCCAGGGGGAACAACAGCGATACCTTACCAGAATGTTCGTCCCCGTCAAGCCAAAAGCGCTATGGACGCCAAAGTCAAACTACGGCGGGCTTTCCACTTTTGTGAGCCTATTCAGATCCGAGTATTTCAACTCTTCAACTACGACTGACTCTTGAAGCTGCCGTCATGAATGGATGGCTTTATTTCGATGGTGGAGAGTTCGCGTCCTCAACCGAAGGCACAGTTGTTTACCAGCATGCCGATATAATGGTATCCATCGATCTCCGTAAAGACTGGACAAACGAATCTGTCACGTTGCGTTCAAGCCCCAAGCCTACCAACGTCCTGAGTCTGAAAAACGGGGGCATCTGGGTTGGTCACAACAAGGGTGTGCTGTATACTGATTTCTCCGGCACGGAATCTACTTTTGGCGATAATATAATATATCTACAAGGGCTGTGGTCGTTTACTCCTGATGGTTCAGGAGGTGGTTCCTGGGAAAATCTTAATAAAACGGCAAATCCGAGTTTCGTGGATCTTCCAAGGCCATACATAAACCAGGTTGCCAGCGGAAACGGACTGGGATTCTTTCTCAAAAGTAAGTCAAACCTGCTAAAACCTAAGAAAGTCCTTTTAATACTAATATAGGCGACCATTAGGATTTGTAGGAAACGATACTAGCAAATACACCACGCTCAGCAGTCTCACTACCTACAATCTAGGCTCACATGAGCTGACGAATCTAACGGTCACCGGCGTCTCGAACCGGGGCCTGGATCAGATGGGAGGCATGATATTCGTGCCCAACTTTGGCAACCAAGGAATCCTGGTAAACATGGGCGGGGATCAAGACGGCCGGGTCGAAGCCGACGATCTCGTCTCTTTCAGGCGTGTCCAAGTGTATGATCCGGAAAAGCAAAGATGGTTCGAACAGAAGACCACTGGAGAAATACCACAGCCTCGGAAGGGGTTCTGTATCGCGAGTGCACCATCCGCCAATCATACGTATGAGATCTTAGTCTATGCTGGCTGTTATGGCGAACTTGGCTCGGCGGCGATCCATTACGACAGCGCTTTTGTTCTTACAATTCCTGGATTTTACTGGCTGAGGTCAAAATACAAGCCAGAAAATCCAAGGCACGGTCTCACTTGTGATCTGGTTGGCGGCAGTCAAGTGTTGATCATCGGCGGCGTTGACAGCACGCAGCACAACGCAACCAACTCCGAGGATGATTACGACGGCGTGTTTGATACTCCAGCTCCTTTCACCGGATTAGCAGTGTTCGACTCGACTCGACTCAGGTTCGTGTCCTCCCACACTGCCAAACAGGACGCCTACAAGTCGGCTCCCGAAATTCGTGCCTACTATAACGCACGAGGTAACAAGCCCGAGTCGGGTTTCGCCTCGCCCGCACTTGAGGCTTTGCTTTCAGTCCAAAATTTCGACGATAATCCTCCGCCTGGCTCAAACGCCGAGGCGATAGCGCGAAAAAGCAATGCCGGAGCCATCGCCGGAGGAGTGGTTGGTGGAGTCGGGGGCCTAGCCATGTTGATATGGTTGGCTGTGTGTCTTCGTCGCCGTCGGAATCGTACGCAAGCGTTAGATTCCCCAGTTTCGTTGCCCGCATGTGATCTTGCGTTGACACACGCAACCCAAGGAAATGTTGCAGTCGCACCCGAGGCGTTTCATGTCAAACATCCAGGACCACCGTCTACAGGAGGAGGCCAGCTTAATAGGCACGAAATGCCTGCTGTTCAGGGTGCCCCAACGTCGCTGATCCCGCAAAGGCCGGAGTTGCCTTCTCAGTGGCCCGTGGTTACTTCAAAGGATTTTCAAGATAAGCCAGGGGAGGAAACGCATGAAAGCAGACAGGAGATGCCCGTCCAGGATATGAGAGCCGGCAGAGCAGAGATGGCTCAAGACAATATGGCGCCAGGGAGGCAGGATTTGCCTCGTGAGCGACAGGTGGCTGAGTTACCAGGTATTACACCTCCCGCGGAGTTTTTGGGACATGGTCAAAAAATATCGGAATTAGGGGAGCGAATTCATAATCAGGATGGGCCAGAAGATACACTAGCTGATGAGAGAACACGGAGAGAGAAAAAGCAAATGGATACCTTCAAGTTTCCGGATTCCTTTGAGTCTCCTGCCAATGATGGATCGGGGCTGGATGGAGCTGGGTCTCTGGGTGTAAGTCCCAGTCATGGAGGAGCTGGTCTTGGTGCGACTGGGGACGGAGGTGGTGATGGAGGCGGGGGATGAAGTGTCTTTTATTTCCTTTTCGGTGCTTTTATTCGAAAATCTGGCTACCATTACATCTCAATCGCAACATACTACTGATAAGATAAAACCCCCGATAGTCTGTTTAGACTCTATAGTGTAATCGCCTTGACATATTTCGTGATGCGAATTGCCCGTTGTGAGTGGTTGAATTCTCAGGGACAGGGGTCATTTACACCCACCACTCCTTTCCTCTTATAGCGTGCGGAAACACCCGTTGGATGATGCACGACATTCATTCATCTTGCTTTCATAAGCTTATTCGCAATCCGGCATCATTCAAAACTCCATGATGGAAATACCATGAGATTGTTACCTTTCTCATTGACACCAACTTCGGTGGTTTCGTGTTCCGGTCCCCGTTCGCAGCACGGCTCAATTTGAACACGATGCCACGGACAGGGTTGTTAACAACCCCTCACTCCAATCCCGTCGGTCATCGGATGAAAAGCATTCACCGCGGCGACTTTTTTTTGTATTCTGGCGGCGGGCCAACAAACGCTAGCCATTGATCTTGGGGTATTCCGCAGCACAAAGCTGAGAAAGCTGGGCGTGTGATGATGCATTGACACACGCCCAGTACCGTACGAGATTAGAAACAGGCATCTGTCGGGCGAAGAAAGTCGTTTACGTAGCACTTTTCGGCGCTAAGTTGCATGTTCACGGTGTTTTGCAAGTGCCGTCGCGGCTTGATTGTTTTTATTTTTTGCTGTTTTGCTTTTTAATCAAGTCGTACCAGACAACAATCCCTTCCCAAAAGAAAAATCTAGAATCCCAAAGAAGAACTTTTCGGTTGTTAGTCTCTTGACAAGTAAAGAGGGGGGGAGGGACGTGCCAATTCTCCCGTCGTGTGTGGGGGATATTTATATATATATATGCTGGACTAAATACCTACCTACCTACACTTTATCTTCAACCTACCTCCATCTTCTTTCTTTCTTTCTTTCTTCATCTCAATCCACCAAAAACTCAACTCATTACTTTTTACCAAACACAACACCAACAACTACAAAAAAATGACTTCCCTTGTTGTCCTCCCTGCCGAGTACGGGTAAGTGTTTTTACCATCATCATCATCATCATCATCATTCAATCTTTTCCCTTCTCTCATTCCTAACAACAACATAACTTTTGCGCGCCAAAACACAAACACTAACACTAACACCCCCCCAAAAAAATAGCTACGTCCTCTTCGCGGCATCAACGACCTTCTTCGTAAACACCTTGCACGGCTTCCTGACCGGCAAGGCCCGCAGAGCCTCGGGGATCAAGTACCCCACCTCCTTCGCCTCGACGGAGCAGGCCGAGAAGGACGTGGCGGCCTTCAAGTTCAACTGCGCCCAGCGCGCCCACGCAAACTTCACCGAGAACTTGACTCCCTTTCTGGGGGCGCTCCTGATTTCTGGACTCAAGTACCCCGTTGCCGCTGCGGGCGCGGGGTTGGTCTGGACGACCGCCAGGGTTTTGTTTGCGATTGGTTATGTCAGCAAGGGTCCTCAGGGACGGATGGTGTAAGTTTTTTTTTTTTTTTTTTTCCTTTCCTGACAAGATGCATGTGTAAGGATGGCGGGAAGGGGGGATAATTGTTACTAATGATGAAATTTAAATAGGGGTTCGACCGTTGGTACGTTGACGGATTTGACGCTCAAGGTTACTGCAGCTTATACTGCTTTGGGATTTGCTATGGGTTGGTAATTAAGGAAGTTGCACCCACCGGGCCACTTGCAAGTAATTTGTTGGTTGTATCATTTCATAGTTCGAAAAAAAATAATCTTTACTCTTTTTGTCCAATTTGTGTAATTTTTATCCAGTACATCTCTCCTCCGGATCCCTCCACTCAAGTCCAATCCCCTCAAAAACCCTCCTCTCAGCAGTCAACATGTCCGGCGCCTTTTTCCCCCTCTCATCGCTCTCCAAATCAACCCACCGCCCATCGGTTCGGCTCCGAATCCCACTGCTGTCAAACTTGAGGCCCTTTTCCTTCTTGCAATACCTTCTCAGGTCTCTCTGGAAGGTAGTCCCGCTCGTCCAGCCCAGAACCGCACACCCGGCCGTCTTCCACGGACTGATGATTATATCAACCCTCCTGTGCAGATTTCTGTTTTTCTCGCCCCCTTCTTTGCCTCCTTTCCACCGGGGATCCTGCCAGACAACCAAAGCCTTATCGAGCGTGTCGAACCCGCTCCTGCGAGAGTTTCTGTCGTCTCCCTTCCAAGCCACGGGAACTTGTCCCCTCTCCGAGTTTGCGGTACTAATGAGCAGAGTGTGCGTGATGTACATTTCCCCCTCCAGGCTCAGCACGATCCTCTCCACGGACCCCTTTGTGACTTTTTCGTCCGGGTGGGACAGGACAACGTCCACATCCCCGCTCTCGAGCTTGCCCCTCCTGTACCCGCCCACGATAACCATCTCCCACCCCCCGCCTTTTACCAAAGAATTAGCATGTCTCAGTACGGTATCCGCAATCTCCCCGACTTCTCGTCTGGGTATCTTGAGCAAGAACTCGTCATAGTACTTGACGCCAATCTGCTGGACCCTCGTGAGCGAATCCCACCCGTACTCGACCACGTCATCCAGGTCCCTCCACCCTTTATTGTAGAATTCTCTGGCCGTGCCCTCCCCGACGCCCCAGATGTTGTAAAACAGGTTCAGCGTTTTGAGGCGCGAATCCGTCTCGTCCAGCCGCGCTTCGGATAAATAACCCGTCTCTTTGAATTCCTGGAACAAGAGCGCTATTTTCTGTCCGCACCCCGGCAGGCGGGATATCTCCTGAGGGGACTGAAAATGGTAAGGGTAGGCGGCTACCGTCGCTATCGCCGAGCTGTACGCGCGAACGCCAATCTTGTCGCCCGTTAGGGTGCGTGCTGTGCGGATTTTAAGTAGCTCGGAGATAAAGGGTTGGTTGGGGGGGTTTGGTGGGGTGGGACGCTGGCATGAGTATGTTGACTGGAGGTAAGGGGGAATGGGGGGTAAGGAGAGGTCTATGTCGTGCTCTGAGGTTGTTTGGCGCAGGAGTGGTGGTGGTTGGCTGTGGTGATGGGTCAGAGGGTGGGATGAGTATGTTGTTTCTCGAGTACGTTTTTGAGAATAGCCTTGGGAGGAACGAGGACGAAAACTTTTGGAGGGCGGGTCAGCTAGGGCTCGTTGTAGCACGGTGCTTTGTTTCGAGGGCGTTGTTTGCGGGGTTGGATTCGAAGTAGTTGGTGTTGTTGTTGTTGACGATGGTGATGATGGTGAGACTTTGCGCCCTTCGTAGACTACATATTCGGCTAGCGGGAGGACTTGCTTTGCGTTGAGCGAGTCTGTGAGCCAGGCGAGCTTGACTACTTTTACTGTTGAGGGAGGGATTGGTCCTATGAGGCGACGCTGGATCTCGGCTTCGGATGCTGTATCTGAGTCGATATCCGAACTGCCGCCTAGGCTCCCTGGTGTCGATAGCCGGATGCGCTTCGCTGGTCTTGGTGAGGGAGATGCATCGCGCTGCTCAGTTGGGTCAATCTCCTCGGTCGCGAGTTTCAGTTTTCTCAACTCGAATAGTGCTCGTTGTTTCTTTGAGATTTTCCCCAAGACGATCTCGGCCTCATTGATGTCGTAGGTGAGTGTTGGTATTTGCTCCTCCAGCTCGTGCAGTTCATCCGAATCCAGATTGGTGGGTAGAAGATATGCTGTTGGCAGTTCGAGAGTCATGGTTGGTGATCTTGACTTTGAAACAGAATGGTGGTGCATGGATCTTCTTCATGGTGAGGATGAGCTGCATGCAGTTCGGACGAGTACATCCAATTGCTCGTTTCCAAGACGGCGAACCAGAGGTGAAAATAGCTCATGAACCGTTAAGGTCAGCGTCGATTGGGTCAAGGTAAACGGATGTCATTGTACCGTTCAAGGAAGACCCTGTGACGCTTATATCCAACCGTTCTAGGAAGCTCATCAAAATCACAATTCCCATTGTCCAGTTGTTTCGAAGGGTCAGCACCAATGGAATGCCAGGATGCTGTCTTATAAGTTTGTTGTATCGATGACGACGTAAAACGGAACTGCAACACTGTTTGAATTACCCGCGTCCCCAAACGGTCGACACTGTATGGCAACCCCCTGTTTAGGTGAATCGCCAAGATTGTTTCTTTCAACTTCACACCATCACTCACTTACCAAGCCAAATCAGAAAAATAATCATCTGTGTGCGCATATGTAACAAGTCTTCTTGTCTCTACATTACAGTGAACCAGAAACTGCAGAGAACACAATTATTGGGCGTCCGGTCGATAACAGCTCGAACGCATTGAACCGGGCAAAAAAAGAGTTCGCCGTGTCAAAAACGGTAGAAGAAGCAGGAGAAAAGAATGAAATCACCCATCTCGCCTCGCCTTTTGCTCCAAGAAAATGGGAATAGTAGCAACCGTTGCCTCCCAACCCATTTCCATCCCACTAACCCCATATGCCTTGCAAAAATCTTAGAGCCCGCCGCCCCTTTCAAATCCTGCTCGCTGACTCTCATATCTCATTTTCGTCGCTCCGTTTTCATTCTCTTCATACGTACTTGCGAAGCTGTAGTTCAATGGTTAGTATTGCTGCTCTCATCAGAGAAGAAGAAAAAAGATACTCACATCAAGCGTCAACGCCCGCGAACTGTTCACATCCTGATCCCTATAAACACCCACCAAACTCTCACTGTCCTGGAACAGCGTGGGCTTCAAACTAATAACGATAAACTGCATACCGGGGCCCGCATGCTCCCGAATGTACTTCTTGATCTTCTCCACGTTCGCATTATCCAGCGCCGCATCAACCTCGTCCAGCACAAAGAACGGACTTGGTTGGTAACTATGGATAGCAAATAGCAGCGCGAGCGCAGCCATAGTCTTCTCGCCACCAGATAAATGCTCCATGTCACGGAAACGCTTGAGCGGCGGCATGGCATGGTACTTGATACCAGAAAGATAGGGCGTATCCGTATCTTCCTCAATATCCAGGTACGCCTGACCTCCGAGCGGGTAAGCATCAGAGCGCGTCAGGTCCTTGTACACGTGCGTAATCTGCTCCTGAATATGCGAGAATGCCTTGTTGAAAAGCTCGAATCGCTTCTCCTTGACCTCGGCGAACGCATCGCGAGCAGCCTTGAGGGCTGTGCGCGAATTCTCAAAGTCCTGCTCGGTCGACTCGAGTCGAGACTTCACAGACTCCAACCGCTCCATAGCGCGCATGTTGGGGTTGAGCTTCTCGAGCTCTGCATTCAAGGCCGCAATCTTTTCTTGAAGCTTCTCCTCGAGATCAGCTTCTGACTCCTTCAACTCGTCATCGAGATTGTCAAAGTCGATTTCAATGCCATAGTCGTCCATGGCGGCTTCGAGGATTTCATCCTCATCCTCTTCGCCGTCAATATCCATGGCGTCTTGGTCTTTCTGAAGCAGCACGTCCTCGTTGGGAATGTCGTCGAGTGAGCCTTCCCGAAGAGGGATCTGAATCTGCTCAAGCTTGCATCTCCTGAGCAACGCGAACTTGCCGGCGCTGTTCTTTTGTACAACGCCCTCAAGGCTGCTGATCTCTTTTAACCTGATCTCGATGTCCCTGGACCTCTTTTGCAGCTCGTTTTTGGCATCGGCCACCTTCTTGGACTTGTCACCATAAGTGGCTCTGACTTGCTCCAAGTTCTCCTGCAACGATTCGAGCTCTTCTTGATCCTTGCCCATGGCCTCCTCAATGTCGGACTTTTCGGCCTGGTATAATTCCAGGTCTTTTTGGTGTCGCTTCAACGTGGCTTCCATTGCCTGTACTCTCTCGTTGCTGGAATTGAACTGAGCCGTCTCCCAGCTGAGGGTACCGTGGATGCGTTGCTTTTGCAGATCAAAGTCTTGTCGCTTTCGTTCTGCTTCCTGCTCGAGGGTACCTTGTTGGGCTTCGTAATCACGAATGTTCTGATACCCGAGCCTCTTGCAGAAGCTAGCAAAGATCTTGTCTTCGACGTCTGAGATGGCCTTTTCAAACTTGTCGACTGTTGTTCGGGTGCGCTGCAGCTCGCCTTCCTTCTCCTCATGCTTGGGCTCATATTCTGCTAGTTCTCCATGAATGTGTTCGAGCTCCTTTTGCTTGCTCTTCAGGTTCTTCTCAAAGGCGACGAGTTCGGACTTCTGGAGACGTAGACGCTGCTCAAGCGCAGCGAGATCGTTCTGAAGAGTCTCTTCAACCCCGCGCCGCCCAACGCGAGGGAGCTTGGCAATATCGTCCTTGAACTTTTCGGCTAGTCGTTGCAGGTTCTCAATGTCCGGCTGCTCAAAGCGGCGCTTGCCTCCCTTATCCTCCTGTATGCGCCCACCCGTCATGGTGCCGGCCTTGTGGATCACATAACCCTGCAGCGTCACTGCCTTGACCTGAATCTTTCTGCCGTAGACAATCTCTTTGGCAACTTCGAGGCTGTCGCAGACGACCGAGCCACCGCATGCGTAGGCGATCGCACGCTCCAGCGAGGCATCAAAGTCAATTGTGTCGATGGTCAACCGGGCGCCAGAAATACCCTTCACCGCCGAGTTGGAAGTGTTGACCTTGATGTTGTCGAGGGGGACGAAGGTCATCGGTGGGAGTCGCTGCTCCTTGAGATAGGAGACGCAGTCAACACCCGTCTTCTCAGAGTCAACAATAACGGCATCAAACTCGCGCCCCAGTGCAGTAATGACAGCTTCGTCGTACTTTTTCTGCTTCGGCTTGCAGAGTTCGCCGACTCGCCCCTTGACTCCTGGATAGATGCGTTTGAGGTCACTAATAATGTTCTTCGTGCGCAATTCCCTCTCGTTTTGCCGTCGTCCCATGTCAGCATCCTCAATTTTCCTTAGGACATCCCGCAGTTTCTCTTCTAGCTCAGTCTGAGTGTTATTGACCCTGATGCGCTCAGATTGCACAGTGTTAAACTCCTTTTTCTTGGCATCAATCTCACTTGAGATTTGACGGATGGACTCCTGACATGCGTCTTTCCGGTCTTTGATGGCTTGAACTTCACTTTGTAGCTTCTCAGCGGCCGCTTCAAAGTTGTCAATTTTGCCACCTAGACTGTTGACAGTCGCCTCGTCGCTCCTCAACTGGCGCTGAAGATTGGCCAGTTTGGCGCGGTTATCTGAAGATTTCCTCATAGCCTCCGCCTGGAGGGTAGTGTATTCCTTCCGATCTTCATCGTTGAGTTCTTTGCCTTGCTTCTTTAGTGTTTCGGTCCACTGCTTCTCGAACTGCTGCTGGGCCTTCTCCACCGTTGCAAGATCCTTCTTGAGCTTCTGAATACTTGCGGCCTTTTCGTCGCGGTCCTTCTTGACATCGCCTATCCGCTTCCTGAGTATGCCCATATCCTGTGAACTTTGCGTAATCTTCTCATCGATTGGTACGAGGCTGTTTTCTCTGGCTTCGATGCTTTTTACTTTGATCTTGATGTTCCTCTCGACCTTGCTGACATCGCGTGCGACGGTAGCCTGCTCCTTCTTTGCAGCGTCGAGCTTCTTTTCAAATGCCTCAACATTACGCCTGAATTCTTTGAGGTTCTCTTGGTGCTCCTGGATCTGGGCGCTCGACTCATCCATTATTTGTTGGAAGTGAAATAATTTCCATAGAATATGTTTAATAACTGCTTCGTCGCGTTCTTCAGTTTTCTTCTGAAAGTTGTCGGCTTCCTTCTTCTGCTCCTGATACTGCTTGATTTCGGAATTAATACCTCTCCTCCTGTGAAGCTGGAAGTTCTGGTTCTCGGTCGCCTGCTCAACCTCGGCCTGAAGTCTCTCATACTCGACCTTGTATTCCAAACTTCCAGAAATTTGCTCAATCAAGCGAGTAAGATCCTGTGGGGACTGAGCGGCAATGGCTTCGACATCTCCTTGGAACACCAAGAAGTTGCGCGCCTTGATCAAGATATTCTCGGATTCGAGCGCCTCATTGTATTGCGTAGCGGTAACGACACGGTCGTTGATACGATATTCGCTGGATCCGCTGCTGGTAATGGTTCGCTTCCACCGCTGTTCGTCACCGGCGTCATCCTCGTACACGGCCATCACCCACGCGGACTTGGGGTCATTTCGAGTAGCTCGTTGCGATGACCCGTCGTCATCGCCATCCTCAACCCCATTCGTATGCCCGTTCGTTGCCGGTGCCGCAGTTCCATCATCCTGAATCTTTGATGTTTTCATCACCCGGCCACGGTAGACCAGGTCGCGGAGCTGTGTTGATCGCAAATGTGTTGATTTGATACCCAGGACGAAGGATATGGCGTCCATGCTGGACAGAGGACGCGTCTGTTAGCGATCCAAGGTGCAACAAGCCGCGGAGGATGGGCGGGACTTACGAGTTTGATTTACCTGATCCATTTGGGCCGATGATAGAGGTGAAGTATGAATCGCCAAACAAAAGGGTATGGTGGCCCTTGTAGGACTTGAAGTCTAGTGTTCATTGTGAGCTTCCATGTTTGCTTGATTCGGATTCGGGCTCGCAATGGTACGCACTGAAAAGCTCGAGACGTATGAGCTTCCCCATTGTCGCGGCGTGCTCCTGGATACGGAGCTGAATGTGTTTGTTTGGTCGCGTCGAATAGGAATACTCAAGATATTGTTACGCGATTAATAAAAGCAGAAATAAAGTTGTGCGACGGCAAGGTACGTCGGGGCGCGTAGAATGAAAATATTCACAGTGTGGTGTTGGAGATGCGTCCCATCAATCGCGCTATCGCGCCGCCAGGCACCCCGAATTTCCCTTTCGCGACGCCAAAGGCAGTGGCCGTTGGGATGGTGGGGGATTAATTAGTGCACAGACCAGCCTCTCCAAATCCTCCTCCAACTTGCCGTGCTCTCACCGAGTTGCCGTTGTGGGTTAGGGTTACCATTGTCTACCTGACTTTCTGACACGGACTCAATAAACAACAGTTCAAATCCAATCAGATAGGTTCAGTCAAACAGATCTATGACATGACGTAGCATTTGTTATTGCTCCATTCTCTTGATGAAAGTGGTTTGACTATTTTCTCCCGGGTTGGTGCTTGGGCACTCGAGCGATGCAGAGGGAGCCCAATGCTTCTTTTCCATTTGCATGTGAGCCCGGTTCGCCCATACCATTTCTTTCCGTCTTTTGAGCCAAGAGAGAACGGTAGGTACAGGATGGCGTGGTCATCAAGGTGCCTGTTTGACGGAGACCGTCGTTTCTCTAATTCTTGTATTTCCCTATCTTGTGAACAGGAGAAAAGAGAACAAGACGCAAG
The DNA here is from genome assembly GCA_033725935.1 of Cladorrhinum sp. PSN259. Lineage (NCBI taxonomy): Eukaryota > Fungi > Ascomycota > Sordariomycetes > Sordariales > Podosporaceae > Cladorrhinum > Cladorrhinum sp. PSN259. Next base: position 1,147,188 of record MU867063.1, on the reverse strand, counting down.
CATTGCCCGATGTTCAGTGACATCAAAAATCCGCAGTGCGCTGCCCATCATTCATAAAAGAACCAGCAATGAAGCCAAGTTCAAGCTCCAGGTTGGTGGGTAGGATTTATCAATTTTCGGCCAATTGCAGAGAAGCATCGAAACACGTCCGGTGGATTCCAGCGGGACAGGGGTCTGCGGCAGACGCTAATTATGCAGTACCAACGTCAACACCTTCTCCAAATCCTTTCCTTGGTCAACGGGTCAGGCAGTTGTTTCGTTATTTTGTGGCTTGCATCACAAGCTCTTTAAAAGCTGGCCGTGTTTTTTTCAAAAGGCTCACGCACCGCGGCTCCACGGTTGGGCGTCCGACTGACTGTAACCATCCACACTATCTCCGTTGTCACAAGACTTTTGTATTATTGAGGCTGCCCCTCTCCTCATTCCAGTTCGCAGGGGTATTGATGATCCTATTTCATTCTAGTTGTCACCTTTCGGTACCTTTTAAAAGATATCTACGAATACTCGATTGAATCACTACCGCACTCACAACTTCTCTCCTCATCTTTTCTTTGTATTGACGCGTTGAACTTTGAGCCCTCTGTTTCAATACCGCCCGGCCAACTTTTGCTCAGTCCCCGTATCTAGACGTCAGCGTGTAAGTCAATAGCTCCACTACCACACCATAATCCCTGTGTGACATCCCACCTCCAAGTTTCTGACCTTTCTTCTCTCCTTCTCCAGATCGCAATCTGCAAACCACAAAACAGCTACAAACAGGATGGCCGAACCAGAGAGCAGTAAGCTCGCCATACCGAGCCCAAGCGCAAAATCCGAGGGCGCATCTACAGATAGCGAAGCTGCGCCGACCCCCGAAAACAGCGGCAGCCCCATCGACGCGTCGCCTGGAGAAAATGCCCTCGATGAAGCTCCCTCACTTGCACCTACATCCCCCCAGACCCCTCAGCTCTCGAGGAACCCATCTTTCTCGGGAAGTAGTACATACCATGAAGACTGGGAGTCGTTTCCTCCCCTTGATCGGTTAGGGGTCCTCGACCTTCTCGACAACTTTGCGCTCCCGCAGCAGCTCGAGAAGCTCCAAAAGGGACTATCGGCACAGACAGAAAAGGTGCGCAAGTCACGCGAAGCATTTGGGAATAAAAGTCGTCAAGCACGTGAGCGCATGGTGGATGAATGGCGTCGTCGGGTGCCCTCCGCCGATGAACAGCTGGACCGGTACCGCAAACGAATGCGCACCAGCGTCGATAAGCTCGGGAAGAAATGGAACGATACCAAGGCCATCACTTTGCGGGAGAAAATATCCTTCATCTTCGCCGTCCTCAACATTTTCATCAGTGGATACCTTATTGGAGCCTGGCCAGAATATTTCCATCTCTGGTACACGGTCCAGATCCTCTACTTCATGCCCATTCGATTCTACACCTACAAGAAGCGCGGGTACCACTACTTCCTCGCTGATCTCTGCTACTTCGTCAACTTCCTCCTCCTTCTCAGCCTCTGGGTATTTCCAAACTCCAAGCGGCTCTTTACAGCCGCCTACTGTCTGGGATTCGGCAACAATGCGGTGGCCATCATCATGTGGCGCAACTCGCTCGTCTTCCACAGCTTGGACAAGGTCACCTCATTATTCATCCACATCATGCCTTGCGCCACCCTCCACTGCATTGTACATCTGATCGACACTTCTTACCAAAAGGAGCGCTTCCCTGCTATCTGGACAATCAAGACCTCGCCACCGGGATCTCCAACCGCCTACGCAAACGTCCTCTCCATGCTTGCCTGGTCAACCATTCCTTATGCCATCTGGCAGTTGAGCTACTACTTCTTTATTACCGTCCGTAGACGGGAGAAGATTGCTGCAGGTCGTCCAACCTCGTTCACCTGGTTGCGTCAGTCATACAGTAAAGTTTGGATCGGCCGTGTGGTTCTTGGTCTGCCCAGCTATCTCCAGGAACCTGCTTTTATGCTTATTCAGTATGCCTACGCCGTGCTGACCATGCTCCCTTGCTCACTGTGGTTTTACTACCGCTGGGCGTCGGCTTTGTTCTTGATGGTGGTTTTCACCTGGTCGGTTCACAATGGCAGCACTTACTACATTGACGTGTTTGGAAAGCGGTTCCAGAAAGAGTTGGAGGCTATGAAGGCTGAAGTTGCAAAGTGGCAGACCTCGGCTGAGATGCATATGCAGGATAGCCCTACTCTTGCGCCGAGCGAGGAGGGGACAGCTGAGGGTGGTGATAACACGAGTTTGAATGATGGGATTACGGGGAAGAGGTTGAATGATGCGGCGAGCAGTGTGGATGGTGGTGGGAGTGGCAGATTGGACAATATCCCATTGTTGAATGATGAGAGGCCGGCGAAGGTTATTACGACGGGGATTGAGACTGAAGATGGGGGTGCGAGAGATGTGGTGAGGGAAAGGTTAACGGCTACGGCTACAGGCAGGAGGGAGAGTAGGAGTGAGCTTTGATTGATTATGATAATGACGATGCTTGTTTTGCTCCTTTAGCGGTTCCATTTCCTTTTGTACGGGTGGGTGGTTATTTCTATTTTTGTTCAGGGTAGTTGGATGTCCTTATGGACTTGAACGATGGCAACAACATTCGGTTCTCTTCCCAGAGAGCGGAGTTAAGAGAAGAATTCCTTTTTCATTTGTTTAATGAATATCTTGGAGAAGCCTTGGGATTTTATATAGCTATACAAATTATACCCCCACACCATTCTTTAGACAGCCAGAATTGAGTTATAGTTCATGGTGAGATATTTATATTTCGTCCAGTTCTTTGCAATCGAGGGCGTAACAAAAAAAAAAAAAAACTAAAAAAAACAGCCAAGCGATAAAGTTTGCAAATAATCTCTCTGAACAACACTTCTTTTTACAGACCGCCGCCAACCACACCAACCCACCACCATCATACAAAATCCCTTTACAAGTAGAGTAAGAGCAACAAAATAGTTTAGTTCGGGTATTGCAAATCATAATAAAAAACAAACAGACAGACAAAGAAACTCATTTACAACTAATATTCCACACACACACACGCCCAGCCAGCTGTTTAGAAAACCCAAAACCCCAATTCAATATCAAATGAAACCTCCCATCCATCCATCCATCCATCCGTTCGCCAGCCGTCCATCCACATCCCTTTCCCTTTCCCAGTACCAAAGAAATATCGCCAAGTTTGCCTGCCAGCCCGCCGTCCCCCCCCCCCCCCCCCAATCCAATCATAAAAGCCATACGTATCGTTCCATCCATCCATCCATCCATCCATCCCCTGAATCCAATCCCATAAAGCGTTCATAGATTAAAAAGAAAGATACGAGAAAAAGAATCAGAAACGAGTAAATGAGAAGAAGAGAAGAAAAAAAACCACCTTTTTCCCACTCCATCTTCGCTGTGATTGTCATAAAAAGATACAAAGACATAAAAGAATATGTAAATGTTCTTCTTTGTATGTTTAAAAAAATGTGACAAGAGGAGAAAAGGCTGAAAGTGTTGTGCATTGTATGAAAATGACGAACGCTTTTTTGCTCTCGCTCTCTCTTTCCCTCTAACCCCCATCTCTCACACGCACACACATACACACACACCTCAGAGATTCCAAATCAAATGGAAAGTAGAAACGCGAAATGAGAAAAAAAAAAAAGAAATATCACCTAATAACTCCCAACCCCTGTAACCTAATACTCCCCGCCCCTCCAACACCACCCGCGCTCACTCCATCACTATCCTCCCCCCTCATGCCCGGTCTCTTCCCAAAGACATTCCAAAACCTGAGAGTCTCGTCACCAGCTCCCGTAACAACCACCCTGCCGTCCGGACTCATAGCCAGGTACAGCACTCGATAAGTATGTCCCGTCAAGCTGGCGACCTGCGTCATGGACGGGTACTTCCACACCACAATCTGGTTCTGGCTGTACCCGTGCGTGCTCACAATCTCGTTTGAGTTTTTACTCCACGCCAGATTACACACCTGACTCCCCGTGTCAATCTCATTGACCACCGTCCCCCTCATCGTATCATGAAAGATGATCCGACGATCGGCCGTACCGCCGCCGGACGCCAACAATCCACGCTGATGCGGGCTCCACGCAATCGCCTTGACGGCAGCCGTGTGATCTGCAAATTTAAAGAGTGGAGAATCTGACAACTTATCCCAGACCATCAACTTGTTGTCGTTGCCGCCGCTGGCCAGCTGTCCATCCTCACAGTTCCACTTGAGCCCACAAACTTCCTGCTTGTGTCCGACAAGCTTCTTGAGCCACGGATCCGGCGCCCGAACGTCCCGGTGGTATATCGACCTGTCCCTAGATCCCGACGTGAGAATGTGCGTATTCCACGCCAGAGCGCCGACCCGTGCCGTGTGTCCGACCATCGTCCTCAGTCTCCGTTGTCGCTCAGCGTCCCAAATCTGCACCAACCCTTTGTTGGTTCCAATGGCGATGTGCGTCCCCTTTTGAATCCAAGAAACGCTCGTCACAATGTCGTCTTCCAACGTGCAGAGCTTATTGACTCTGCTCGTTTGGGCGTTCCACATGTACACGCTTGACCCTAACCCTACGCCTAGAACGTTGGCGTTGCCCCAGTCTACCAGGTTGAGATAGAAATCATCTGCTAGTTCTGGTGCGTCGAGAACCTTGTAAGGTACTTTTGAGACTGCTCTCGGTTGACGCCTTGGACTTAGAAGCAACTGCTGGCTTCTGTACCTTACTGGTGATAGGCTATACACTTCTGATCTGGTGTCCAAGTTAGGATTATGTCGACTTTGCGGGGTCCGTGATGGTGTGAGATGCCCTGGTATGCTGTGCCTTGGTGAGACATATTGGAATAGATTTTTGTGGGGTGTTGATGGCGTGAGTGCCGGTAGAGGTGGTGCTGGTCCGCTTGGTGGGGTGCCTGATCTTCCACGGTTTGGTACTCTTGGGTCTGAAGACATTGTTGATGGAGAGCCTGTTGGTATTGAGCCCTCAAACATCTCATTCCTAAGGAGATGGGAGAAGGTTCTATTGGCTTCCTCGGCTGTAAAAGATGTGTTAGTATGTGATTACGGAAGAGGTGGTGTGGATACAGCTTACTCTTTTGATAGTGAAGTTCGCCATGAGGGGTTCGCTTCTTCTGCCTGGCTGGTGTCGCAGGCGACCCATCTTCATGTAATAGACTAAAACTGGCTTGTAAATCTTGACCTGAGCGACTTGGAATAAAGCTGCAGAGTAGAGTTAGCGTTTTGTTTGGCATGAGGGCGTCTGGCAAAACATACCGGTCCCCGTTGATTCTTTGCCGCTTCCTATGCGGACTTGCTCCTGGGGTGCTATCCCTTTGTTGCCGGCTAATTTCTCTTCTCAATGCGCTGTCGACAGCGTCGAGACCTGTCAGATCCACAGATCTTGAACCTATCCTCCCGTACCTTGCGCTCTCCCCATTTCGGTGTTCATTTCTCTGCGTCTCGGGAGGCGGTAACCTAGGTGGGGGGGTTGAATGCCGAGCATTGCTCGCAACCGAAGGACTGGCTTCTGGAATGGATCGCTTCATGGCGGCGGATATGGCGGCGCCGCTGGAAACGTCGCCGTTTATTCCCATCTCGTCACGCGACTAGTTAAAACGGTGCGAGTTTGAATGCGATTTAATTGACTTCTGCGTGTTTTTGGCGATTGACACGGTTCGCACGGTCGTGACGTCTCAGGGAGTTAATCGTGCAAGCTGCGTTGGCTGATCGCAAAGTCGACAGTCGCTGAAATAATTCGTAACACGGGTTTTTGCTTGCACAATATCGCCAATAAGCAGTTTCCCCATTAACACGCTGGCGAGGGGCTATTCTGGCGTGCCTATTCGCAGTTGTCGTGGCTGTTTCTCGAAGTCTTGGCCGACAACAATCCGTGGGTGGCGGGGCGACAGAGCGACAACAAGCGACACGACGGAGCTGTTGACAGAAGTGGATTGACCAAGCTCGATAAAACCGACGTGTTAAATCCTCCAAAGTTGTCGCCAAGTGGTTGAAGTGCAGTACCGCTAAAAAGTTGGAAAGATCGGACTGGGAAAGTCGCAACTCGGGGGTCGGCGTGTGGTGATGGGAAATGGTTGAATGAGGTTGGATGGGAGAGAAGCATGGACGGGAAGGCGTTGTAGGTGAACCGGGCGCCCGCCGCCCTCTAGGTGACGGGAACCTCCAGAAGAAGCGCACACAGCACAGCAACACCACAGCAAGGAGACAGCAGCGCGGCGGGCTCAACGCGCTAAGCCGCTGATTAGCCGATTTCAAACAAGCGAGAACCCTGGCATCGCACGGGCCACCCAAACAAGACTCCCGTCAAACGGTGAAAGCTTGGCGGCGCCTAAGACCAACCTGGGAACTGCAACACCACCAAAAAAGCGAACCCATGACTGGAATGCGATTGACGGTCTGAGGCTTTTTTTTTTTGGTAGACATTTTTACAGTTCTAACCTTTGTTCTATATTTTCCATGACTTTGGGAGGCTGGATTCATTTTTGATCACGAGGTACGGAGTATACCTAAGTCTATCCCTTCACTTTCAACATGGAAATAAAACCAATAATGATGCAAACGCCAACCCCTCCCGTCCTCCCTGAGGCTCATCCATTCTCCGTCCTCCATGTCTTTCTTACCGCCGTAAACAAAGGTTTATCTATATTCATTCATTCGCGATGTTTGTTTTCCGTGTGAGATGTGTCTGTCTCCCTTTGCCGCACGCCAGATTTGGTCAGTGTTGTTGTTTTGTTTCTGTGGTTCAGAATCATGGCGCTGGGAAATCTCCTACTGGCTGACTTGGCGGAGGGGTGACGGTGGGAGAGTGGGTCAACCGAGCAAGGGGTCCGCCCACCAAGCTTTCTTGAAGACGCGTTCTGGCAGGCATCCACGCGTCTTGGTCGCGTTTAGCTCATTCGAGCCCCTGTCAGTTTCTTCATCATGAACAACACGTTGAAGACAACACAACAACACATAAAACCTGGAAAATCAACAACACTGAGAAAGCGGCAAGGAGGTGGATGGTACATATTAAATCGAAGCAAGGGGGTGGTTGTACTACAACCCTACCGCAGTGTCCCGTAGTCGCACGTGCATCCAGAGCAATGGAACGATAATTGTTTGGATCAAAGGAATTGCACCAGCGCTTGGGAATGTCGTGCAGCCCTCCTTTCTCCTCTTTTTTTTTTCTTTCCTTTTTTTTCTTTTTTTTCCTCACGATGGCGGGGAACCAGAGATCTCCAGAGCCAAGACTTCCCAAACCACACTCTTGGGCTGACAGGTGCATGGGCACGATGGGGTACACGACCCAAACCAACCAACACCAATTAACTTTATGCATGTTTTTTGTAGTCCAAAGATTTTGTACCACCCAACTGCTGTGTCGTACTAAACAATCCCAATCGTTGACCCTTCAAGACCAGTTGTTTGTTGTCATTGGAGAACTCCTGATGTTGTTCGTTATATTCTGTACATCCATTTATGTGCACTTTATGAGTTGATATGCATACAGGCGTTTCGATCCAACTCCAATCGCACATCGTTACTTGCCCCCGCGGCAAATCTGCAGGCAAAAAATATAGCTGAGGCTAACACCTCTTTCCACTGGTAATATGAAACGGCGACGTTATTCTGGAAAGCCTAGCTCGTCCACAATGACCATCAAGATGGCTGAATTAAAGTCGAATTCCCAGGCCGTCTTTCCGCCATGGTATCCTCTGGCCGTGGCTTTGGCGTGATTGACCCTTGCCCCAGGTTCGACTCTTTTGCAATTATGGACGATAATATTACTGAGCATCTTCGCGCAAACCGTCTTGAGACTCCAGAACTCCCACTGCGTAACCCTTCGGGGTCGACGTGGACGTTGGAAATATGAGGAGGAGCTTGAGGAGAGGAGCGAGAGTGGCGCCCGTTGTTAAGAGTCATGGGCGGATTGTGGGGATGAGAGGACTACAAGTACAAGCACACAGGGCGGTTTATGATCAGAGTGGTTTGGCTAGTTTTAGTCATTTGGATTTGAGTATGCCGCCGCCGCCGCGTAGTGGTGGTGGGAAATAATGTGAACAAGGATATAATACCGGTGGAGAGGGATGGAGTTAGGGGGTGAATTGCATGCTTTTGGTAAAGGCATGTCTCTCATTATTCTCAAATAGACTGTGAATCCAAATAATCCTTTTTCCAATACCGTGTGGTTTTCCAATTCTTTCCCAAATCCAAGAGTCCTTCCCTTTGAGAGATATCATCCTCAATCATACTGAAACAAAACACTGATGCTCTCCCCATGATGAACCCTCCTAATAGCCTCAGCAAACATCGGACTCATATCCAACACTTCCAACTTGGGGCAAGCCGCACAATGCTCCCCCTGAGCAATGGTATTCGTAACGACAACCTTATCCAGCGCCGAAGCATTAATCCTCTCAATAGCATCGCCACTAAATATCCCATGCGTCAAGAGCGCAATTACTTTCGTAGCGCCTTCCCTCTTCAACAACTTTGCCGCCCTCGTGATGGTATTCGCCGTATCAGCCAAATCATCAATCAGAATACACACCCTATCCGCCACATCTCCCACAAGCATCATCGTCGCCTTGTTCGTCGTTGCCGCCGCCCCTGCTGAATTCCCCAAAGTCCCACCAGAACTCGTAAACTTATTAGGCGCCCTCCTCTCCTTATGTATCAACGCAAAACCCAAACTCAAACCATCAGCGATCGCACTCGCCCTCTTCGCTCCACCGGCATCAGGAGAAACAATAACAACTTTTCCTTCCCCTACTCCCCCTTCCTGACCCTTGTACTCCGGCAAAATATTATACTCGATATACTGCTTCAGAAGCGGCCTAGCAAACAAATTATCAACCGGAATGTCAAAAAACCCCTGGTAGGTACTCTCGTGCAAATCGCACGTCAGGACCCTATCCGCCCCGGCGCAGGTCAAGAGGTCAGCCACCAGACTCCCGCTCTGCGCCATCCACTGTTTGTAGAACCCTCCTCTTCCGCCACCAGATTTACTCTGAGAAGTGGTAGTATTCAGAGCCATCATCAGGGTAGGATTCTCGTAATCGTGCGTCGTATAAGTTATTGTTTCTTGCAGAATACCCTCTGGCTGTTGCTGCTGCTGCTGCTTTGCAGGAAAAATAATGCCCTCCTCCCCATCTCCCAAATCCACCAACCCTTTTGTCCTCTCGGCCAACCCGGGCGTAACAGGAACGCTCTCAAAAGTCCACTCTTTCTTTTTCTTTCCCTCTTCCCCTTTACCCGTACCCGAACCCGTATTATTAGTCCCCTTCGGAGCTCCAACGGCGCTCCAAGAAGCATCAGGCTGCCTGCTGTAAGGAAACAGCGGCAGGACGGCAGTCACCCTCTTCGCGCTGCCCGTCTTGCACGCGCTTATCATGATGAGCAGCTCGACGAGATAATCGTTCACTTTATCCTGTCCCGTCCCCACGCCAAAGGTTTGGATTATGAAGACGTCTTTACCTCGGACCGAGTCCTGTATTTCGCAGCGGGATTCCCCCGAGGAAAATTTACCCAGGATTCGGGATGCGGGGGAGGGGATGCCTAGCAGCTGGGAGAGGGATTGCGAGAAGTTGGGGTGGGAGGAGCCCGAGAGGAGGGCGATGTTGCGGACCATTTTTGAAAAGATCTATGGTTCGAGGAGGAATGAAGAGTGGTTATATTGTATTATGATGATTGGGATGATGGTGGTGTGTGCACTGTGATTTGGGTTGCTCGTATGCGATTGTGCTAATGGTGTAAGTTGGAACTTCGTTTTTGGGTATCAGACTTGTCTTTTTTTTTTTGGTTCTTGGAAAGGGAACGATAATGATGGTACCTCTTCTTTTGTCAGAAAATCCATTACTCTTTCCAAGAATATCAAGAAATTTCAGTTGAGTAAGAAAGAGCAAAGAAGTAGAATTAAAAAAGGAAATTGGCTGAGAATAAGGTAACCAACCCCCCCTCCTTCCTTGTATTCCGCCCGTTTGTCTCAACTGCCCACCCAACCACTTCACTTGTATAACACCACACAAGAAAACCTGACAGCTAATATGTACTCCCCAGCCTGACCCCCAATCCACAGAATAAAAGTAAAATCACGCGACACTCAATAGGCCAAACACCTCTTGCCTTGCCGTGGGGTAGATGCGAGTACTTGGTCGTACAAAGAAAAAGCAGGTTAGGCAAACGGAAAACTTATCCGTACTGCTTAGAGGATGCCTGCCTGCCTGCCAGCTTCCGTTGACCCAAACTTTGAAGTCGTACAAAGCAAAAACCTCGAAAAGTCGGATGTTGAGTTTTAAAAAAATAAAAAAAATAAAAAAATGAATACCCGCGTCAAGCGGGAAAGATACATGTGAATGAGAGAAATGCAAGGGGGAAAAAAAGGTCACGAGGTCACTCGACCACTTTGTCCGAGGTCTCAGAAAAAAGAAATATATCAAAGATAGTGTACAAAGTACAAACACGGGCTCAAATCCCCACCTCTGATTCGCCTGCCGTTGCCCATCCAGTGTTTCCTCCCTCTCCAATCCCCCCAAAAACCTAAAGTCAGAATAATCCATAAAGGGAAAGGATATGTGTGATAGTGATCTACTTTGCGTCGCCATCGGGTAGCATCCCAAACCCTTCCTGCAGCAGCGGCCCATGAACTACAGACATCCAGTTATCTCAAACAAACTTTCCCAACAAACAAGAGACAAACTGGTTTCATCGTCCGTCTCCCAATTTCTTATCTCTTCGGAACTCAGCACCGTCATCCCAGCGGAATCCACGGAGTACCTGCCCTTCATCGTCCCATCTACTAAAATCTAATAATCCTGACGTCATACCTCATCTTTGTGTATACACAAACGAAACATCAGATTGCCAAGAGATCCCACAAACATACACAAGAACACAATTATAGGACAATGTATATCTATTGTTTTTGACTGCCTGCGTACGATAATCGCTGGAGCACAAGCTCAAGCCTTCCACAACACCCAAAAATGCAAGGCAGTACTAAAGTAGCGAATAGCAATTAAGAAGCGAAAGTCTTCTATCTCTCTATGTCCATTTTTATAACCTCCTCTTCATTCAAAGGACTTCGCTCTAAAGTCCCAGCAGGGCCCGGGCACCAGGTTCGCTGCAGACATAGATGACATCGTGCTCGTTGGAAAAGCCATTAAAGGTCGTAGCAGAGCACTTGGTATAGGCGCCCATGTCCTCAAAGTACAGCCAGTCGCCAACGTCGAGCACGACAGGGAACCGGATGCTCTCGGTGATGCGATCAATACCGTCGCAGGTAGGGCCCCAGATGCTGTACTCAATTCCATCGTCATTGGTGGCATCGGCGGCGGCAGTATGATACAGAGTCTGACCGTTGGCGCGAAGCACCTTGGCAACAGGGTGCTGGTGGTCAAACATGATGCTGCTGAAGTTGCCGTACAGACCATCGTTGATATAGACCATGTAACTGGCGTCAGGGGTCATGGTGCCATTGTTGACGAACTCGGTGCCCTGGATGGTGCGGCGAGCAATAATGTTGCAGGCCAGAGTGAAAGCGGCCGAGGCGTAGAAACGGCCGGGCTCGGCGATCAGGCTGATTCCAGAGTGAGCAGGGAAGTACTCGTCAAGGGCGAGGCGCAGAACGCCAGCCATCTGCTCGAACGTCTCGTCGCTGCAGAATCCTCCTCCGACATCAAGGGTGTGAAGTGAGTATCCATAAGAAGCGGCCTGCTGGAAGACCACGTGGGCGTCCTGAACGGCCTTGAGGAAGGCCCGCGGGTCAGAGGCGCCCGAGCCGACGTGGAAGCTCACTCCAACGACGTTGAGACCGAGCTCGCGTGCGAGGGCCAAGAGGTTGTCGGTAGAGTCAAGCGAAGCGCCAAACTTCATGCTCAGACGGCAGAGAGAAGAAGTGTCGTCGGTAAGGATGCGCAGATACAGCTCGGCTCCGGGGTAGAAGCGGGCGATCTTGCGGAGCTCGTCGGCATTGTCAAAGGTCATCTGGCGGACCCCCTGGTTGGCGACAAAGCGCAAGTACGAATTGGTCTTGCAGGGCTGCGCATAGATGATGCGGGAGGGGTCAACTCCCAGGTTGAGGACCTGCTCAATTTCGGCCTTGGAGGCGCAGTCGAAGCCGGTGCCGAGGGCGGACAGCAGCTGCAGGAGCTTGGGGTCCGGGTTGCACTTGACAGCTGTTCGTGTGTTAGCTTGTGTAATCACATGCGGCAAGAAACATCAGAAACGTACCGTAGAAGGGCTTGACGCGGGGCAGATTCAGCTTCCAGCGGAGATGCTGGCGGTAGACCTCACCAAGGTCGGCCACAAAGAAGGTATCCTCCTCTCCGGCCTCGCAGGATTCGTGATCAATGTTCTCCACGCGCTGGCGGAGAGCCTCGCCAATCATTTGCTTAGCCACAGGGACAACATGGTGGTTCTCCAGTTGTTCATGGTGATGGTGTTGCTCAATAAAGCCATTGGTGTAGCTCTTCATAAAGACATGATTATTCGTTGATTCCGTATAATCGAGTGATGCAAAGCGATCGGTGAGAATAGTCGGCATAACCATATCCTTGGATTTCGGTGGGGTGAGCGAGTCGGGGAAGATGCGCGCGTGTGGAGAAAGCTTGGGGACCTGGGGTGGAGTTTCTCGAGCAAATGGGGTTCGGAGCTTTATATGGGGAGCTCTGGTAATAGTTTGTTGTCGGTGTTGGATGTTTTGTTTTTGTTTCTTTCTAGCACTGAGTGCTCAAGTAGGTCTTAGGGAGGTCGGTGTAGGTAGCAGACTGGTCCCTCAAAGGTCTGACGAGGCCTCGTCGACTCTTCCTCGGTTAGAGGAAGAACCGCGCAACTCGTCCTATGCGGCAGGTGGTTGTCGTGGTTGTCCTGAGGGCCCTGGTTGAAAGAGATGTCGAACAAGGAGAGTTGCAGTTCCTTATACGACCTCAGCAGGTGGCGGGACGCAGTTGATGATATGGAAGGTTTGTCGGTGGCTGAAATCTTGGTCTGAAACGAGCTTGACGGCCGAGGAAGCCGTAGTGACGCGGGGTGCCTTTGAGAAGACCAAAGGCAGTCGGGCGAAGCCGAGGGTGAGGCGGGCTAGAGCAGTGAAAAGGTCAGCATCCTGGACGTTGGCATTGCGAATAAAGAATTGTCATGTTGGAGGTCCCATCGGATGGGGTGCGGGGGGTGCAACTCCTATTCTTTTTCGCGATCGATCGCAAATCCTTAGCAGCTTGCCACATGCAGCGCGGCGCGGCGGCGGGCTGCAAAATGTGGAATGCGCGTGGGGAGTTGCGGTCACGAGGAAGACAGCGCGGCACTTCCCCCAGAGTTTGGGAACTCCCTTTGCATGAGGAGCACAAGCAAAAGCAGCAACACAGAAGGGAGGTTGCGTGGAATTTGGTAAAAAAAAAAAAAGGTTGAAGTGTGCCAGCTTGTCGGATATGACTTACAGGAAAAAAAGCTTGTTGCTTGGCTAGACGTGCGGAAGAAGGTGCATTCGCGGCAAGTTTGCGAATACGATCTTCGATTGACGAGAGGAGGAAGGTGGTTGTTCTGAGGAACGAGACAGCTGTTGAGAGAGAATTCGTGGAAAAAGGGGAAAGAGTTAAGGATGGGTGGTAGAAGTTTCGAAGCTGGCGTTGCGCAACTTAATAATCGAGGGGCTCGCAGTGGTCTTGGTGGGGAAAGGCGGGAGGGCTTTGTGCTCGGCACGCCGTATTTTTTTCGACCACCAAAGCAGGATTTGCCCAGCACAAAAAAACCCTCCACGACGGTGTGTCTGCGTGTGGTGGCCACGCCAAAAAAGACCCATAAAATGCGGAATCAGATGTGAAAAATTTTGATGGATCCTACTGGAAACCTGGCAACAACCAGCCTCCATCAACTTAAAAAAAGATACCTGCCATATTGGTAAGAAGAAACCTACCGAAGGTCTACATATGGAATCACCCGACCCTATCCGTACATCCCATCAACTCACTATATGGGCTCTTTACAAAATAATCACTGTCCATTATGACGGTCGTCGTGGCCATGACTGACGGCTTCCCGATCCTCCCGTCTGCTTGTGTGGTTTTGATCGCATGGCACAGCCATCTGCCATCCGTCAAACCAAAACATGCAATTGACCGAGCAGCAACACACCGTTGGTTTTGGATGTGCCGGAATTGCTGGCCGAGGCCGCCAACCACTCGCACTCGCAGGACGCAAGACGTCTGCATGGAGGGAGGGGTGGCGTGCTAGTCTCGCACCGCAACTTGTCCAAAGTTGCGGTCAAGTCCCATTTTCTTGTTCACTAGCTCCCAGCATCTCCACCTTGAAGAGCATAACATGGGTGCGGGTCTCTCCGGCCCAGTCACGCTTCTCATGCAACGAAATCACATCGCCGATGCTCGACAGGAAGAGGGGTCCACGAAAAGAGTAAAACGTAGAGGAACCCATCAAACAACATCACCAGTAAAATCGCGCACCGATGAAGACTGTGATATTAGCCTGTTCCTGTCCGTCTACCTCCCAAGCTTCCTTCCGCTTGATGGGAGGATAGAGCACCTTTGCAATGTCGCCAAACCGCAGCATCTGCAAGCTTTCATGTGTTGTTCATTGCTCGTTGCAAATCACTAGTTACCTCCGATCTAGGACACGAGAGGGTAGGGAAGAAATCTCCCACTACGGCACCTGCATGTGTTTGCGTCTCGGCATCTCTATGAGTGTCCCTTGATGCAACCCATTGGACCCGCCGGCCACTCTGGAAACTGCACAGTATTGGCTCTTTCGCCTGTCCCTGAGCCGTGAGCAGACGTGATTTGCTGTTGCCGTTGGACAGCAATCTGCTTCTGCCGTGCCGTGATCAGAGCCACTCGGGGGCAAGCCGGGTTGAGATGTTCCTACGTGACGTAAGCATGGATCTTCAGGGGCGATAGATAGATTTCACGCATCCCAAAAGCTTCTAGAAAAAGACATGGGTGGCCAACAAGAAACGATCCGCAAGACATCTGGGGTAATAATAGTATGTACTCGGTTCTTTAGTCCGTTAGTCCTAAAGCTGAGGAAAACAGCTCTGTGAGAACGAGCGCACAGCCCAGGTCTTACTCTGGGCCTTTAATCTCGCGTCCCGCTGTGGTCTCAAAGCTATTGCGTGAAGCAATGAGACGTATCGTATCTAGACGCTGTTTGAGAGGTTGGAGGCAAAGGGGGAAATAGCAGAACACATTAAGATAGGGGCAGAGGCTCTGAAACACAATTAGTCAACACTACAAGTCGGAAAGGGGTGGCAATCGCTGCAACCGTTGCCAAGGCAGCAACATGGTGGAATGATAGAGAGGGGTATCATAGATATATGTTTGTTGTACACGCAAAAATACACGACTGCCAGTGAGCTGGTCGCTTTTTTGCTCATCAATTCTGGCTAGCAGCACCATCGATATCCATCTCGTTGACGGTCCAAGTGTTATCGACAAAGTCCCGCTTCTCGCCAAGGAAAACGACAGACTCGCTTTGAGTGGCAAGGGGCTCAACGAGATATTTCTGCGCGACTTCGCGAACTTGATCCTTGGTGACATCCAGGAGCCGTTCGCGACGCACTTGCCTCAGTTCATCGGTAATGCCGTACAGAAAGTTGCTCATGCCCTCTTCGTTGACGGCGCGAGGTGCGTCGACGCCCTGGAAGATGGAAATCTTGGCGTCTTCAAGGTCACGGTCAGACCACTGCTTGTTGACGGCCCACTGGCCAGCGTTGCGCATGATGTTCAGTGAGTTCACTGGGTTCGGGTCGCGGTATGAGTAAAAGCCGAACACGCCATCAAGTGGGCGGGAGTATGCTCCACCACCGTATGCACCACCTTTCTCGCGAATCTCATGATGGAAATGCTTATGCGTCAAGAGAGAAGATAGTACCTGGAGGGGCGCGCTGTCCGGTTTTGTGTATGAGACGGTCGGGAGGGCAAGCGCTCCATAGTAGACTTGGTAGGGCAAGGGATAAAATGACTTGATGTTCCTTGCAAACTCAGATGGCGTCCGGGAGGAGAAGGGTGTCTTTTCATCAGGTACCACTGATTTCAAGAAAGCGGACAGAGCATTAGAGTTGGCTGTGACGCTTCCAGCGTCGCAGGTAATGGAAGCACGAATCTGGCCACCCAATGCAGCTTGCTGGATCTGCTTCAGCTTGTCAATGACATCCGTCAACTGGTCAGTCTCCGGCCGTCTAGCCAGGCTGGTCACCAATTTCACCTGAGACAGACCGCCAATCTGCTCCTTGTACTGAGCATCCATTGTCAACCCAAGACCTGCCTCGGCAGCTCTCCGGGCAAAGGCATGACCGGATGAAGCAATATCGTTGACTACGCCATCAGCTGAAGCCTGCAGAAGCTGTCGGATCTGCTGAACCGCATCCGGGCTGTCAAAGTTGGTCTCGACAATCAGCTTGCGCAAAAGGTCGAACATGACCGGGACATTGCGATCCAAAGCCATTCCAGTGAAGATCAGGCCTTCTTCTGCCTGCCTGTAGACATCCGGCCGGGAGCTAGAGTGATAGCCGACTGCCACACCTCCAGTCTTGAGCTTGATGAGATCCTCCAATTGTTCCATCGTCATGTCCTTGGTGCCAAGACGCATGATAGAGTCAGTGAAAAGAGGAATGTACTTTCGTAGTTCATCAGGCAGATTCTCAAAAACGTTGAGAGCACGAAAGTATGTCAGACCGTTGGTGGGTGCTTCGCGAAATTGGAGCTTGATCTTGTCTTCAAGCTCCGCAAAATTGAGCGGGACTGGCTCTTTTGTCCGTGGGATGTCTTTGACGTGAACAGATGGAAGGCAGCTCAGATCCTCGGTGTTTGACTTGCCCTGTTCAGCCAACAAGGCCAGCTCTTGTGCTTCAAAGGCTGCCCGGGCCTGTTCCTCTCCGCCAGCGGACTCTACAGCCTGCAAGATTTTGCTCTGCAGGCGGGTTTCCTCCTCCTTGGCAAGCTCCTGCGCGAAGTCTGGCGATGGAGCCATGGTAAAGGTGAAGGTGTGGTCATTGAGCAAATACTTCTCCAACAATCGCTCAAGATAATCGCCCTTGGCATACTCGGCTTCGAACGCAGCTACAGTCTCGTTCCAAGCCAAAGAATCAAAAGGATCAACTCCTGTAAACCATTTCGGCTTCAGCCTGTGCAGCAAAGAGAGACCAAAGTTGGCAGTCTTATGCTTGAGTCCCAGTTCGAGCTGGTGAAGATATCCGTCGATCTTTGACCGCTCGAAACCCTTGTCCCGGACACTGCGAAGGATATCCTGCACAGTTGACTTGACCCTGGGTACATCTGACTCCTGAACACCAGTCAAACCAATGGAGAAAATCCCAACCTTGGCCGAGCCGTCATAGCCCGAGTTGGGGCTCCAGTCAGTGCCTAGGCCAGTCTCAATAAGACCCTTGTACAGTGGTGAGCCGTAGCCGTCGGTGAGAAGGGCGGAAATCAGAGCCAGAGAGAAGGATTCAACAACGTTTGAGGTATCTCCCAGAACCCATGATACTGAGGTCTTGAATTGCTTGTTTTGATCGGCAAGAGGATCAACAGGACCATAGAGCTTGACCTCCCTGGGCCCGCTGCTCAGGTCGATCGGGCGGTGGTTGGCCAGATCGCCCCCGATTGCCTCAAAAGCACCAAGCTGAGCACCAACATCCTTCAAGTGCTCTGCCAACGGCATATCACCATAAGTGAATACCTTTGCGTTACTTGGGTGATAGTGCTTCGCATGGAATTCCTTCAACTGCTCGTATGTCAAGTCGGTGATCTTTTGGGGGTCGCCACCGGAGTTGTTGATATCGGGAAAGATGTGGTCCTGGAATCTTATGTAGAACAAATAGCCTGCGTCCGACATCTGACCTTTCATTTCGTTGTAAACGACGCCTTTGAAAACCAGCTTCTTGTCCTCCGACTTCGCTTCGCCCTCGCCTGCAACAAGAGCCTGAGGGTTCTCAGGTCCGATGCGCCATCCTTCCTGGGTGAAATCGGATTGTTTGAGCAGAGGACGAAGAGTCGCATCCAAGTAGACTGACATTAGGTTCTTGAAGTCCTGGGCGTTTGTGGTGGCAAAGGGGTAGTATGTGTGGTCTGATGCGGTAAATGCGTTCATGAAGTTCGACAGGGTGCGTGGGAGCATCTTGAAGAAGGGGTCACGAATCGGATACTTTTCACTGCCGCAGAGCGTCGTGTGCTCCAGGATGTGGGGGACACCAGTATCGTCAGGGGGGTTGGTCTTGAAGCCGATCGAGAATACATTGTTGCTGTCGTCCCGTGCGATGTGAAGGTGCTCGGCGCCCGTTTTATCGTGCCGCAGGTGAAGTGCCGTCAGCTCGAGCTCTGGAACATGTTTGCTTCGAAGGAGAGTGAAGCCATGCAGCTTCTCGCCAACGCTGGGGTATTGCGAGAGATCTGTGACAGCTTTTGCACCCCTCCTTGCCGTGTTGCGAAGCATGTTGGGCGATGAATAATGCGTTTCGTCGTGCTACCCAATGGTTCGAATGTAATGGTTAGGCCTCTTATTACTCAGTTGAAGCTTGACTGAGACGGCATCCGACCTGCGGCGGGCCTGGAGCGGAAAAATGTTTGTCTGCGGCGGACAACCTCGAAGTGGTTGTTTGATGCGGGATGAGAGATGGAATCGAATCGAGCACTGTCGTGAAATTTGGGGCTCCCGGTTCAGTCGGCCGGGGACCTGGAAGACGTGGCGTGTGGGATGTGGCACGTTAAAAAGATACCTTGACCAACACCAACGATTTGGTGCAAAAGCTCGTAGCTTAGTATCGACAAGGACTGCTAAATCGGGGTAGGTTAACGTCCCCGGAAGCCTTGCAACTCAGTGAATTTAGTGCCCCACATCAGATTGTTTTAGCAGCTGTTCCAGGTTTCCAGGGCCTGGGGTATGGAGGGTCCGATATCCATTGGCGACGACATATTCTGGAGACTGGTCAAGCAATCTCTGCGGATTCTGCAGGTGCTCACTCCAACCACCAGCATCTTTGTACCACGTAACGCAGGTATCGTGACCCCTGCCGGTGCACACGACAGAGCAGCTTCCATCTAGTCCGCCGATGAGGCCTGGCGTATTTTCCCCAAGCATTAAGACAGCGGGAAATAACCCACCGACGGTTGTGCGCTGGCGACGCATGCAATTTGTGCCACGGGCGTTGCCGTCGAGAGAGCTGATTGAATCGACATCCGAGTAGAGAGGACCGAAGATCTCTGGCCGGCGATCGTCGCCAGTCTCCGCACCGAAGCACAACGGAGCACCCGAAGTAAAACAACAACAATCTACCGTGTGCCCCCGCACCGAGCGAGTCGACGGCTGTGACTGTTCGCATCACTAGGCCACCCCTCGTACACAGTACCTCGGCGGATTGAGTACGAGGAAGCTCCGGTGGTAAACATTTTATGACCTTCCACCATGTCAGCATCAACCGCAACCCACCCCGTCACCCCCGCCATGGCCGCGCCCCGACCCGCGACAGCCGGTGCTGACGGCCCCTCGACGAACGGACATGCTGCCCACAACCACCCCGCTCCCCCGCCTCCCGGGGCGATTGCCGCCGCTGCGGCAGGGCTGGCATCCAGTAAGAAGGGAAAGCCGAAGAAAGCACCCGAGACGCACGAGGCATCCAAACTTATTGCCCAGAGGATCAGTCAGTTGGAGCTGGATGCAGCTGGAGACAAGGAACAAGAGGCCGAGATTGGTGGGTTTTTGCCCTTGCTTCCCCCATGATTGTGGATTGATACATAGGACCCCAAGAGTTTTGCGACATATTTCGAGAAGAGGTCGTTGATGGAAATTTCAACATGTCATGGGGCGGGGGCTGACATTGAGTTTGCGCAGAACGGGAGGTTCGGAAAGCAAACAGGGAGTTACACAGCCAAACCGCGCGAATGAGCGAGATTCAGAAGATTGACCATCTCTCGAAGCGCTGCTCCGATCTCTTGTCTGAGATGAAGCGGCATGAGCGTGAGAGCATCAAGAACAAGAAGCGTGGCGACCAGCTCCAGAAGGATAAGGACAACACTAGGAACGAGCTAAACAAGACCATCTCTCTCAAGGAGAAGCTGGAGAAGTTGTGTCGCGAACTTCAAAAAGAGAACAACAAACTGAAGGTGAGCTTCTTGGCTCAAAAATTGTGGTTTTCAGGCTGCTGACAAGATTTGTGTCTAAAGAATGAGAACAAGACGCTTTCTGATACCCAGGCTCGAAGCCAGACTACTTGGGATGAGCGCTATTCCGGGTTGCTCCGTCGTATGGATGATCACCAAGAGGAAAAGGACAACCCCCGGAGGCAAGTGGTTGATATGGAAGTGGAGGAACTGTAAGCAACCCCTTATTGTGCTGCGTTGATTGTTATAGAGCCAACAACTAATGTTTTCCCTAGGTTCAACCAACGGTTCAAGTCGGTACTTGATCAATATGAGCTCCGAGATTTACATTTCCACGCTCAAATGCGCACCAAGGAGCTTGAGGTTCAATATCAGCTTGCGAGAGCCGAGCGTGAAAAGAAAAATTACGAGGCCGAGGTTGTTCGTTCGAGGCAGCTGAATTCCCAAGTCCAGACATTTTCTAAGACAGAAACGGAACTCAGGCAGCAGCTGAACGTCTATGTTGACAAGTTCAAACAGGTATGCTCTTTTTCTTCTCGCCGTTTGCTTAAAACCCTACAGTGTTGACAAGTCAGCAGGTTGAGGATACTCTCAACAATAGCAATGACTTGTTCCTGACTTTTAGAAAGGAGATGGAAGACATGTCCAAGAAGACTAAGCGTCTCGAGAGGGACAACGAAAATCTCAAGCGAAAGCATGAGCAAGTCAACAACAACATTCTCAAGATGGCCGAGGAGCGTAACAAGTTCCTGGCCGAGAATAGTGAGCTCAAGAAGAAGGTGGACAAGCTCAATGGCATCATCAGGCAGATGCAACAACAGGGCCGCGGAATTCCGCAAGGTATCGCAGGAACAGTGGAGAATGGGTATGCGGAAGGTGAAGACCTTGATGGGGATGAGAGCGAATATGAGGACGAGTACGATGAGGGTGAAGACGAGGAGGATGTCAGTGATGAGGGCGAATACGATGACGAGACGGAGGATGAACAACAGCAACAGCCTCAGACATACGGCCCTGAGCGTCCTCCCCCGGCTCCAGTGCCAACCCCGGCGACGACGAATGGGCATCATTAGGATAGATCAGCACTGGTGTTCTGTGTGGGCGTCCTCAGGCTCTTCGTCAGATCCTTCAACTCACGCGCTCTCAGCCAATCAACCTAGAGCCAGCAATCTTAACCTACGGATTTCTGTAGTCATTGCTACTAAATGCGGCCATTATGTCCAATGTGGAAGTTTGAACTTTTTGTCTATTGCGATGATTGGAAAGAACCGATTGTGTGGTACGGCGAACCTTTTTCGCCCTCCCTATGCGTTGAATGGAATTAGCCGGTATATTTACTCCATAGCATTTCAGTACACATGGAAATGAAGCACCGTAGTTGAGCATTTTCTACAACCTCTCCCCTCTTAACTGATGATATCATCGACATGGTAGCTTCCTCCGATTATGCGCTAAACCGTATGGAAATCCGAAGTGCCTTCGCATTACACCACATAATTAACAGTCGGACATAAGCAGCCGGACATGTGCATCAAACCGTGAGAGCTAATCCACAGTTAATGCATAGAATAGCCAACCAAAGCCCTGGCCCTCTGCTGCCGGACGCTGCTGCACTGCCGAGACACCCTATCCAGGTCGGCAATCGACCGTATCGCAGCAGCGAGTTGAGGTGCATTCCCGTCGTCAGGTCAGGTTGACCTGCATCATTTTCCTGTCGGGTCGGGACCAACCCATTTTCTACGTTTCTTTTTGCTTTCGCTTCTCGCTGCCCGGGCATCCTCGGCGCATTGCCGCATTCCTCAAGAAACCAACCACAGCTGGCCCTTTGTTTGTCAAGGACAAATCCCCGATGCCGTCTCCCTGCCGGCCATCCTGCCCTCCAACTGCATCCATCCGCTCGCGACGGGCTGCGCAGCTGAAGGCGACGGCGACGACGACGACGACAACCTCGACAAACACCAAGACGACACGGACAACAATTGTGTCTTTGTCGCACAAGAAGGAGCTGGCTCACCAGATTGAAAGTTTACCGAATTACCTACGATTTACCCACTAACCTTAACCTTGGTACCGACCTCTGTCTTGTACCTTTTACGTTACGCCACGGAACCACAGCGAAGCCAGCCAATTCTATCCGCGCAATCGCAACCTTTTTTCTCTTCTTTTTCTCTCTCTCTTCTTATTTCTACGCTATTTCCACTTTCTCTCTTGTTCCGCAAGACGCCTCGGGACGGAACTGTACCTAATATCCTTCGACTTCTCTCCTTCACGGACGCAACATTTTCGCCTTGTTTCACACAAGCATAAAGACAGACAACATGGCATTTATTCAGGACCCCCGCATGCGCCAGCGATGGAATCAGATATCGCACACGACCGAAGCAGTGACGGAAAACGCCGCCGCAGGCATCTGGACGTTTAATCACAGATACATCAACCCGTGCCTCGACACGCTCGGGCGCGCCGTCGACAGCTGCATGGGCCCTTGCATAGGCGACAGGGAGGAGCGAGCGCGCCGCGCAAGGGAGCGGGATCGCGGGGCAAGGCGCACGAGGGCGGAATACTCTTTTGACTTTTACGACGACTGGGACGACTACTACGGCGAGGAGGAAAATGGAGGGGGAAGTGGTGTTCTTGGCGGCGGTAACGGAGGCGGTTGGAGTTGGGGGCCTAGGAGCGATGATTGGGATAGATTACTGGCTGGCACGGGCGCAAGTAGGAAACATCATGCAGCTGAGACGGTGGAGACTGAGCAACCGAGGAGGAAACGAGGGATGAGCTATGGGACTAGGGGGCCCAGGAGGAAGGCTTCGGCGGATGAAGATCCGAATGTTATTCCCAGGACGGCACCATTGGGTTTCCTGGGCAGATTGCCTTTCAAGATCGTAGGGTCGTTAAGGTATAAGCCTTCGGCGGCCAACTTGCGGGATCATCCTGGTGCAGGCCAACACGGAGATAGTGGCTTGGGTAGGGAAGAAGTGGAAGAGCATGAGCCATTGCTCGGTGGGCGGGGTGATGATGAGAGAAGGCAACGAGGCCAAAGGAAGGTTTCGGCTAGTAGGGCGAGGAGTAATACGACCGAGTCTGGAGATACATCGAGTTCATTTAGATCAAGAGGAGATCTATTCCCGAGTGATGGCGAGGGAGAGGAGGATGCAGTCCCGCTTGACGAGGAGCAGTTTACAGTTGCGCTTGACCGGGTGGATGACCGAAGCAGCAATAGAACGCGGAGTAGCAAAGGAAAACGACCGGCAGATGGCGGGGATAAAGGGTTGTCGAGGACGGTATCACGAACCACGCTGAGCTCAGAACATACGCCAGATGAAATCAGGGGACCAAGTTTGGTGACATCACCATTTCCTGAATTTGATGATGCTGCCGAAATATCAGTGCCTTCATTGGAGGAATTACAGCAGGAGGAAGAGCAAGCGCGAAGGGAAGAGGACGAGGAACTTGAACGCAGGCGAAGGGCGGCATCTCAACTAGCAATGAAACGGGGGTTGAGCGTGGAAAATCTAACTGCACTACCCGACGATTTGGAAGAGCTTTCCAGCGAGGAGGAACGCACCCCAACTGTCAATGGGACGATCTTCGAAGAGGCCGAAAGTCTTGAAGTTGCACAAAAGGAGTCAAAGCGGCCAGCGCCACTTTCCAGCGACGATATTAAGGTCAAGAAGATTCGAAAAATTGCGACGGTTGATCAGGAGGCGGGAGCTAAGCAGTTTGTGCCCGCGCGGCTTCCTCACTTTGGATGAGGGATCCCAAGGATCTCAAATAATGACTTTAATATGATTTGATGCGAAACAGTACACGGAGTACTGTTACTATGGGGTTCATGATTGTTTCTTTCTGTTGGTTAAGAAGACGCTCGTTCCAATTGTTGTTATTACTATGACGCTTATGATGAGTGCATTAGAGAAGAGATGTCATATTTTAGGAAAATTAGACGGATGACCAGGGTTTTTCTTCTGGGTGTATTAGCGGAGAAAAGATTCATTCTCTCGTGTCCGGAAATAGGGAGAGATTCCTGAAACCCGATTCCCTATCACCTGGAATTTGGAGTTGTACATACACAAGGTGGGGGAAATCAGGAACAGGAAAAGGAACCTCGGCGTCTCTCTTCTTCCCCGCATTCTCAGCATCCCAAGATCGTTGCCAAGTCTTGCTCCAGACTGCTTAAGTGGGGAGCTCTAAGCTTGTTTTGGTGCAGGAATCTGGGGAAGTTGACCGGGGGGGAAGTGGTGATCGCTTACACGACACGACCCCTTGATTTTGGTAGTATATATATTTGTGACGAGTATCCTCCCTTTTCAATCTTCTATTCAGATAGAAATTCTTTATTTTTAAGGACTCTTCAGCATTTGCAAGTTGACTTGCAGCCTCTTTTTCCAATTCCAATCCAGATAGACACACAAAGACCTTTTACAACCTACCCCATTCCCACTTACACCACCCCCCTTTTCTTCAACATATCCATCTCCAAACCATTCAAAATGTCACCCCTCCAGCAGCAACAAGAACAACAACAAGGTCCAATCACGACCCCGCTCACCACCCTCCTCAAAATCCAGCACCCAATCCTCCTAGCAGGCATGGCCCGAACCTCAGGCGCCCCCCTAGCAGCCGCCGTCTCAAACGCAGGCGGGCTTGGAGTGATTGGCGGATTCATGTACACCCCTCAGCAGCTCCGCGACATCATCGACGAGCTCAAAACCCTGCTCGAGACGCCCGACACGCCCTTTGGCATCGACTTGGCCCTGCCCCAGATCGGGGGCAACGCGCGCAAGACGAACCACGACTACACATCTGGCAAGCTGGACGAGCTGATTGACATCACCATCGCCTCCGGAGCTAAGCTCTTCGTTTCCGCCGTGGGCGTGCCCCCCAGATACGTCATTGAGAAGCTGCACAAGGCGGGCATTCTGGTGATGAACATGGTCGGACATCCGAAACACGCCGTCAAGGCGCTGGACCTCGGGGTCGACATGATTTGCGCCCAGGGAGGCGAGGGGGGCGGACACACGGGCGATATTGCCAACAGCGTCCTGATACCCGCCGTCGTGGACGTGGCGAGGAGGTATAAGCCTGCCATGCTAAAGGGACAGAGCGCGCTGGTGGTGGCGGCCGGGGGGATCAGTAATGGTAGGGGACTGGCGAGTTCGCTCATGCAGGGAGCGGCGGGCGTGTGGGTCGGTACGAGGTTCGTGGCGAGCGTCGAGGCGGGATGTAGCGAGCAGCACAAGGATGCTGTGGTTTCTTGCGGGTGGCAGGATACCGAGCGGACGCTGGTGCTGAGTGGACGGCCGCTGAGAATGAAGACGAACGAGTACATCGCCAAGTGGCATGAGAAGCCCGAGAAGATCAAAGAGTTGACTGAGAAGGGGGTTGTCCCGCTGGAGCATGACTTGGAGGAAGGGAACGAGATCGATCCGCCTCATTTGATGGGACAGGTTGCTGGTGCTATCACCAAGGTTCAGCCTGCGGGTGAGATTGTTGATGAGATGGTTCAGGAGGCTGTTGAGATGTTGAGGTTGGGGACTAGTTATCTCACAGGAGGGAAGGGAAGCAAGTTGTGATTCTGTTGTTTATGTCTATTTTTTACTGGCGTGAGCCGGTTTTTTTCTCTTATTCATGATTAACATTCTCTGTATACCTTCATCCAACCATACACCATTCTCATCTCTACACTTCCACCATTAAAATGACCGTAACCATCACCATCTCTCATCCAGCCGTCCCCAAACATTCCATACGCCATGCCCCATCTCTACGCCCGTAACCCATGACGTCCAATCAATGATGCGTCATCCCACCCTCCAACCCTCATTAACCATTCATTACTTCTCTTCCAGTTCCCATACATCCATCTCTCATCCATCGTCCCTCCACCCGCCCGCATTACCCAATAGACGCCATAAACCCATCCATCGTCCCTCCACCCGCCCACATTACCCATTGCAACAAACAAGAAAACCCAGAGCCATACCCATTCATAAAGTATTCATTATCCCACCCACCCCCCATTTCACTCATCACGTAACTTTCTCCCCCTCGATCATCTCGGAGTCCTGCTCCTGTTCCCCTTCTTCGAGATACTCCTCCCCACCCAACACCCACCTCCCGTTCCCCTCTTTGCACTGCCATCTAATCCAGTACTCCCAGTCTAACCCGCACACCCTCGGCAGAATCCCGCTGCCGAAAAGTAGCGAATCCACAACAGCAATGTCTTTGACACTCTCCAACACATGCGACTGCCTCCCTGCAAGGAAGGTAGCGGCCTCCCCGCTCGCCAGGCACACATGCTTCACAATCCTCAGATCAGGAGTCACCCTCCACAAATTCCTCCCCTCAGCCGATTCCATCACCTCGTTACTCAGTCCAATCACGTCCCGCTGAAGTGAGACATATATCCTAGGGTTTGGATGTCCTCTGGGCGCCAGGCCCAACCTGTAGTGCTTCAACGCGACAGCCCTGGACTCAGCGTTGACTTGCAACAGCGTAGGCGGCCGAGCTGAGCAGGCGAACACGTTTCTCCCTCCGTGCCACAGGAATCTAGTAGCAGTCCTCGAAGAGCGATATGGAAGCACAAGCGGAGCCTTGGGCAGTTCAAGCATCAGAACTCGAGGACCAGGTAAGGCTTCCTCCCATATCTGTTGGCGAAGCTCGGCAGGCAGGTATCGGAATAATGTAAACGTTGTCGGTGCTTTGGGATTATGAGGTTTGAGGACCGACGAGGAGTGAAGGGAAGATGCCGCGGAAGAACTAAACGGTGAATAGCGCAGACGACGCTCCTCCGCCGCCTCCTTGCACGCTTCCTGTACGAGCCGAGCGTACTGGCGCAACCTCTCGGAAAACCAGCCGAAGAGGATGCTAACCTTTATGACAAGTCGTAGCCAGTACGACTGGGAGAGATTCCCATGGCCCGAATACGGGAGGTTGGGAGCCGGGACTGTGGTTGTCACCATGACCACAGTGTTGGATGGGTCGAGGGTAGGCGTCCACGAAGAGATTGTCGAAAGACCTAACCGCGGGTCAAGCATCTTTTATGTTCCTGGCCTAGGGTCCTGAGATCGACACGAGCTTAATTATTTAGCCCCAACGGGAAACTAGGGAATGGGTAGCGAATGGAAAGGTAGCGTGTGAGGATGGCCAAAACAAACCGCCTCGACTGAGGGAGTTTTCCCTATATACGCCGCGGGATCATCCCAGCCTGTCAATTCCGGCCGTTGATCGACGCTTTTAGGCTTCACTTCCACCCCTTTGTGATATTCATAGCACACTGCAGTAGCCTGGTGAGGGCCACACCAGCCAGTTGTGCTACTGCAGGAGCATAGGGCCAAGACCGGAGATGTGTTGTGTGCGGTGTTGTGCTCAAGAGGTCTCGTTTCAGTCTGCGGGTGAACATGCGCTAGAGAGATATGAAAGGAGCCGGTGATATACCATCAAGTCCGAACCATGAGGTGCCAAAGTTCAGTAGCGCAAACGATAAATAGCTGATGCTACCATGGAGGCGAGACATCTTGACGCAAATGGCTATTCTGAGCAGGGCAGAGATGAGAAACGACCTACGTGCTGGTCATCGACAGATATAGCAGAGGGATATGCCTGCAAACAAAGCTGTCTTGGATGTCGTCGGAGACGCCTGTCTGGTATCCTCCAGATGTTCCATACTTGCTCATCAAGCGTCATCAGGTCCCGTTCGGATCCCGCATTCGGCCCCGGACTGTGGTTCCGAGAGAAGACTAGAGCGTCATAGATAGCTCATTACGTGGGCGATTTCAACCTCCCGCCAAAGTGTATATCGGCCGACCGAGTAACAGAGTTACCAGCCACTAGTCTTGTGTTGGCCCAACGGCTCCCATCAGTCGAATTAGTGGGGAAAGTAACCACAGACATACTAACGTTTCACTTTTGAACAGCAAGAACGTGAGCCTTGACCACGATGATATACGTATATCATGAGGTGGAGATGACAGGGCAAGAATCCAAACTCAAGCACGCTCACCAACGATTGCAAGTACCAAGTAATAGAGAACTTGAAGGCTTTGGGAAATCTTGTATTACCAGCCCAAGTAGCCTTCTGCAACGAGGCAGACTAGCCTGGCCTTGAAAGCAAAAATATGCATCTCGTTGTGACCAATCCTTGCACGCGACCTTGGTCAGCATGCTGGATGACGTTAAAGGGGTTGGCTCTTATTGAGATGAGTTGAGCAATGGATGCATGCTTACTAGGGCTAGATCACTGAATCCATCTCAACGAATCCATCCAGTACAGTTCCATGGAATTTCTGGGTTGAGATGGGCTGTGGAAACTGGTGGGAGGAGGAGCGCATTTATGGGTGCCACAATTGTGGTTGATGTGATAGCCCAGAGTGGAGGATGTCAGGCTCACCACACATCGGTTGGATCGACCTCATGCTTCTCTCCATCGTCTCTAATATGCTCCCTCTTGACATCCCGCTTAAGAGGTTTACGCATATCATAGGCGTCCTCACTATCTTGGGTGGGATCAGTCGAGTGGTCTCCGTAGTAGTCTTTGACCACTCTGAATATGCTGTATCCCATGCTTTCGTAAAACTTGATGGCCTTGTAGTTTGTTTTTCGCACAAACAAGTCGACGAACCAGGCATTGCCGGCATCACCGGCAGCTTCCAACTGCTCTGTCAGCATCTTTCCAATGCCGAGGCGTCGAGCTTCTGGGGCTACCGTCACGGCAGTGATATGCGCGTGCCAAGGAAGATAGTGTTCTGAGAATTTATAGACGTCGGGAGAAGACTCAAGCTTGCCCATGACTACCCATTGATTAGCCCAAGCATTGAGACAAATCATAATCAGTGTTCCTCACTATAACCAATGATGTTGCCGTCCTGATCTTCAGCGACCTGGAACAGTGATGGCCATTTGGCATAGTATTGCAAGTAGAAGCTAAGCTCATAAGTCTCGGTAAGAGGATCTAGGTTGCATTTTGACAGTTTGTTCAAGTCGTCGGGGCGAAATCTGCGAAAGTTGGCCATTGTGTCGAGTGCTATGTTTTTTTTTTTTTTGCGTCGAATGTTGAATGCGGAATGTGGGGGAGCTTGTTGATTGACAGTTGAACATTGAAGTTGAACTTTTGGCGGGGCAATTTGACGGAGACTCACTATCGGAATCCAGCAGTAATTGAGAGCAATCCTGTTAGTGCACCACTTTCCCTCACAAACAGAACTGAAACTGCTGATTGGCCCGTCGCGCAATCTGATCTGGTCTGCAGTGGCACCGCCCCTGAGTTTCTTGACAGGAACGCTATTTCCTGAGTCAGGTAACAACCCTCCTCGGTGAACAGCTCTCCGAAGTTTCAGTATTGTTGTTCGGATTTCGTTGTCAGCTTCATGTGCAATACACTTTTCGAGTCTCTTAATGTCCCGGCATCTAACAGATTTGTCTACCTCCCTTGGCGATATTTTCAAAATTCTAGCAAAAACGGATCATAATTTTCACTGAGGCAGACTGACCTTTAAGGTACCAGTCCGACTAACACGTTACTGCATAACGTCAACGTCACCGCGATAATTTAGTGAGTACCGCCACTCCACCGAGATAGTGCAATGCGATCCATCTCTCCGGCCCAAGGCTTCCTTCCCCTCAGTCAAAGTCGGCCAAATTCTTGCATGTGCCCTCGGTATTTCGAAATCATTTCAACTACGATATTGTTTGGCCAAGTCGATATTAGATGACAGCGACTGACCGTTCGCCCAGAAGCAAACTCCGATCGCCGTTGCCCTCCCCAGTCCGCACCAAAGAACCCGAAACAACACCGCATAATTAGGATCCACGCCGACCAGGGCAGCTATAGACCAAGCATTTTGATATAGTACCACTCAAATTCAGCTCTTGTCAACCGAAACCACAGTCATAATAAACAGAACACACGCGTTAGCCTCTGCAAAATTCTTCCCTTAAGCTTTAGCAACACCGCGCCCTGAGTTGCTGCGCGGGCAGCGAATGAACGATTAGTAGTGGCAGGAGACGACAGCGATCAGAAACGAAGCCTCATACACTTGCCCACCATGGCATCACCACGAACCCCGCGACATTCTCCCCATCCGTCCCTCGACCTCTCCCGTACCACCTCTTACTCTCCAACACACGAGCGCCGCCAGTCAAAATCATCATTCAATGATCCAACAACCCCTTTGCGCAGCAGCTTCACCACCTCAGAGACTATGGACATAGGAGTATTCAGCAGTGGTGGCATGAACGGAGGCGGTGGCGGTGGAAACGGGCTGGGTAACTTGGCGGACGAACTGGCCGGTGCTTTTGATGACGACTACGATGACTACGACGGGCAAGAAGGTGAATATGACGACGAAGAAGAACTGGACGGCGAGTCAAGAGGAAGCGGGGCACCGGGAATCACGCTCGAAACCGACGACGAGGACGCACAAGACAGTAAGAGGGACGGAGGCGTGAGGGATAGCGGTGTGGATGTGGAGAGCCCACAAAATATGATTGCACATCACCGAGGCAGTCTCACGCTGCCTTCACCGACTGGGAAACGCGGTCATAGGAGAAAGGCGAGCGATTATGATGGGAGCGAATTTGGAACGGATAGCGATTTGGAGAGCCCTGGCATGCCACCCAGGTTGGTAGAGAAGATGGACGAGGTGGAAAGTCTAGCTAGGAGAGGGACCGAAAAGACCGGAAGTGTCATGGATGGGACCTTTGCAAGAGTTACTGAAGGGCTAAGGGATTTGGGGAGCCAAAGCGGCCTTGAGGGCTGTGCTACTAGGTTTGTTGTTCCTCTCTTTTTGTTGTCCCTTAATCTCCAAGAAGCTAATCGTTTATGTAGGCTAATAACTGCACACTCGGCACTTACCACGCACCTTACACACCAAACACGCCAGCTTCATAATCTCACCTTCCCCTTACTTTCCCCTCTCGTTGCTCCACCTGACCCGGAAGAGATCGACAACCTCCTGCCGATGCTCATCGACTTGTCAGATTACATGCCCCGACCGTCAACGACGGCACTGCAATCCCTCAGTTCGCTTCGTTCTCTCACCTCAGATTTAGTCGAGACCTTAAATTACCTATCCGATACGCTTCACATGTCTAGGCAAACAACCACAACAGCAACGAGAAGATTGAAGAGCGCAAAGGATCTGGTACACGAGCTGCGAGAGGATGAGGAATTAAGAGCGGAAGGAGAGCGTTGGATCGCAAAGGGAAACTGGGGAGAGCGGCTGCAAAGGAGGGAGTGCGCTCACGTATGCGGTGATGTGGTGGGCGGGTTCGAGGAGGTTTGTAATAGCTGGCGGGCGAAGTTGGTTGCGCTTGCTGAGATGGAGGCTCAGGCATAGAATGAGTATGTGGAAGTTCAATAGAACATACGGGCTCTCTCTTTCTTTATGATTGTAGGGAACGGTTTCTCGTTAGAAAACATCAACATACTTTGATGTTGCTTTTTTCATTTGTCTTGCTTATTTTCCTTTCTTTTGCATATATGCGGTATGGTAGCTAAACGGTATTTTTTTTGTTCTTGTGTTTTCCAGGCATATATATATATATACCTTTCTTGTTCTTGTTATTGTGAAGGGCGTTGTTCATTTAGTGGGGGACGGTGCTCTCTATCTAGAATCAAATTTTCGTCTATCCCTTTTTCTGTTCTTTTCCTTTAACATTGCTAGAATAGCAAAAGTCCTAGAGAGAACGTCGATATGGTCGCAAGGCCTGAAGATTTTGATATACGTACTGCAGATCTATACACAGAAAAACAAAAAGCAATACTTTAATCTGATGCTCATAATTATACTAGAAGCCAGTAACATCTTCTAACCGCTGGTAAGCACTCGAACACCCAGGATGTCTGAACCTACTAATGGTCAAGACTCAGGTATTAGATATACCTCCACTGGTCGAAGATGTTACTTGCGCGCTTCTATGTTCTGTAGGCGTGATAAGTCAGTCAAGCATTGCAATGAAGGCCTCATGATCTCCATCATCCAAAGAAGTCGGCGGTGGTCCAAGAGCGAATTCATGGAACAAGGTTCAAGCTAAAGGATGGGGACAGTGGGAACGTCGGATGTGTGTTTGTGTTTTGGCACCTGTAAGGTACCCGATGGTGTGGCGAACCCGAGACTAGTCATCTGTTCTTGACACCCTGTAAATTACCGACGTCAAACGTGGCGTCTCTTCATGGTGTTTGATGTATGCTGAAGAGGAGGTTGTAGGAAAATGTAAAGTCGATGATAATACCCCTGCATCTGAGACTGGAGAAGCCGTGAGAGGCACACACCCTGCGTCATCCCGGCCGGCAGGTCGCTAGCGCAGCCAACCCCTGGATCGATGCCCCGCCGGTTTACTCGCTGAACGGGAATCTCACTGGCTGGCCAACAGCGGTCAGCCAGGTCGTCGGGACGGGTCTCTCTGCTGGAATGATTGAGACATTGTTTGTGGTGTGGAAAGACGGGTACTTGGCTCCTATCTTCTATTTTACTCTTTCGATTTTACAATGCATAACTTACTTCATAGTAAATCGATCTGCAACTGCCGAATCCATACAACGACCCAACGACTCCTTCCGCAGTGAGAAGCGTCCCGCAGCTTGTGTTTCCCCACACTAAGCGCAAAGGGGCAGGCGCCTGGGTGCTCCGCCCAACTCAAACGTTCACACCATCGCCGAGAGACGCATCCAGGCCAGGAAACCCCATTCAGGGTGCTGCTGCCCGTGTGTCGAACACATGGCTTCTAGCGTGCCCTCTTTCGACATCGAACCCCCAGGAACACCGCCGACGCCGGCATTCCAGAGCAAATCCAACGGCCGAAGCGATTCCTCTTTTCACTTTGTTTGCGATGACTTCGACCAGGACCAGGATCAATTGAGCTCGTCAGGGACATCGAAACCCGGCTACTACCTCGCTCCATCCCCGCGAAGCAGTCCTGCTGCATTTCTTCATCCGGACCACACAACAGCGACCCGAACCGAGAAATACAAAATGCAGTCAGAGGATGGACTTGCCAATGGCAATGGCGGTGGTGCCGATGCGCCTGCCCCAAAGAACCCCTTCAACTTTCAGACCCAGGTCTATTCTGCTGGCCCTGTCAAGTCTGTATGTCAACATTGCTCCATCAACCCCTGATTTCCCATTTGATCCCATCTAACCAAACAATTCCCTTCAAGAATATTGGCCAACGGCGAGGTCATCGCTACAAACACAGTTCGATAAGCGCAACCCACCAGATCTTCCAGGAACCACCTCCACGACCACCACCCGTCCTCCCCGCCTCTCTCCCCATCCCGACCTTCAGGGAGGCATGGAGCAGCATGCAGAGCGACCAGCGCGCCCGCCTTTGGTGGTGCTGCTGCCATGCAGCCGTGGCAGTCTACGTCTTCCTCAGCGCCGAGGGTTCCCTCGCCCTGACAGCCCTGTCTCACCTCGTCTTCTTTGACGTCGGCTCAGCAGCAGTCTGTGTCGCGGTTGAGGTGCTTGGCAACTTTGAGGTCTGGAGACGATCCAGCATCCGCCACCCATTCGGGCTACAGCGCGCAGAGGTGTTGGCCGGTTTCGCCATGTCCGTTTTCCTTGTATTCGGAGGCTT
Organism: Cladorrhinum sp. PSN259; assembly: GCA_033725935.1. Classification (NCBI taxonomy): domain Eukaryota; kingdom Fungi; phylum Ascomycota; class Sordariomycetes; order Sordariales; family Podosporaceae; genus Cladorrhinum; species Cladorrhinum sp. PSN259. The sequence goes on along the minus strand of MU867063.1, from coordinate 1,113,524 downwards.
CGATCTTATCTCGCACAATCTCAAGGACTTGCTCGAGGGCGTCGGCAACCATGCTCCTCACCACCCCGAAGTTTCTCACGACGCTGGATCCAGCGGCGGCAGCCATGGGGGCCACTCTCATGGAGGTGCCCGCTTCGTAGCGCCCGGCACCATCGATCTTGCTTCACTGGCAGCAGCAGTCAGCACGCTCATTAGCGCATATGGGCTGCGCAACCATAACCGCATCCGCCGTGTCATGCGAGTCCCACTTCCATACCTTAGCCGCCTCCTCCCCGGCGCCGGCCTCCTCGCCAATCCTTTCCACTTCTTGACCCTATTCTTTGCGCTTGTCATGCTAATCCTCCCGCTCGTCTACATTACGCACATTGTCTGGCTCGACCGCCTAATATGTGCCGTGATAGCGGGCAGCATGTTTATCCTCGGCTTCCGGCTGGCCGTGGCCCAGGGCTTGATGTTGCTTATGAGCTATAGCGGGCAAGTCTCGTATTCCTCCTCTTCTTCATCGTCTCCTGCCCAGAATCAGGCGGCTCTATTGTCAGAAAAGAAAAAAACGGACGGTTCAGTCAGGGATATTGGCACGGGAAGCGTATCGGCAGTTGTCCGAGAGATCGAGTCCGAGCCACAGGTCGCGAGGGTCGAAGAGGCAGAATTCTGGCAGGTGCATTACGGTCTGGCCATGGCAAATCTCAAGGTGTGTCTAGTCAGGGGAGCAGGAGGAGCGGATGACGGGGCGCTGAGTTCACTGAGGAGTCGGCTTGCGAGGGTGGTGCAGAATCGACTCGGCGGGGAAGGCTATGGAAGGGGCGGGAGTTTGAGGTGGGAGGTCACCGTTCAGATAAGTACGGATCAATAGTGATGTATATGTGGGAAATATGGAGGATGATTGTACATAGTTGGTTGAGGATAATGGTCATCAATGGAGGGGCAGCCGAGGGAAAGTTCTGTATGGGTTGTTCTTGCATTGAAGCTGCTTTTCATAGCCAAGGCGTTTGCTGCTTTGTATTGGGATAATTGGATTTGAAAGCGCACGGAAAAGGCTGCATTCAGTTGTTTCCTTGGTGTATGTATCTTGTCCTTACAGGAATATTGCAGGTCGATATCAACAGCAGCAAAGGACCAATTAAGCATGCAGATACACCTCTTTTACTCATCTTCAAGACCTTTTGGTTTTGGCACGCCGCTAAAAAACAGACCAAGAGCTATCATCCCGATGGTGTGGTTCCTCGTTTTATAGTTACAGAAAACAAGGAAAGAAAAAGCCCAATCCATCACGCCCCCGACTAAATGATTACTTAATTATCTACCTCCTCTCCCAGCCTGCGCCTTCCTCCTGTCCTTGCCCGGTCTTGCGGCCTTCTGAAACTTCTTGCCGTCGCCGGCGCCGCCTCCCTTCTTCATCCGCTTCGCGCTGAACCCGCCGACGTCTCCGGACGAGGTGGCGTCGTTCGACTTGGAGAACCTCTTCTTGCCGCCGAAACCGTACTTTTGATCCTTCTTTTGGCGCTTGGAGTTTGCCGGGCCGTGGTCGCCGGCCGAGCGCTTCTTGCCGCCCTTGTTGCCGGCCGACTTGTGGCTGCTTCCCAGCTCATTGTCGACGGCAACATCAAAGAGGTCGTCTGCTTCGCGGGCGCCGAGGGCTGGGGCACCGCCTTCTGAGCGTTCTATTTTCAGGGGAAAAGTAATGGTTAGTACACTGAGATATAGTAAAAAAGGGGAAATTGAGTGAGCAAAAAACATACTCCGCTTGAGGAGGTTAATCTTCTCGAGGGTCTCGCGCTTCTCCTTGGCGCGGTCCTGCTGCTTCTGAATCTGCACCTGCTTGCCGAACTTTTTGAGATCGCGCTGCTTGCGGGCCTCGGCCGAGGCCTTCTTGGCGGTCGCCTCCTCAACCAGCTTGGCCTTGACCTTCTCCATGGTCTCGTCGCTCCTGAGAGTCTCGGCAAAGTAATCGGTAGGGCGGGTGAATGGGACGCCCTCTTTGCGCAGCAGAGTGCGTGCCTGGCGGGCTGCCTCGAGTGACTGGTTGAGGAAAGCGAGCTCGCGCTGGAGCTCATCCTCGACGGATTCTATGGCGGACTCGGTCGGCTTGGACGAGACGACTGACTGGTGGAATTTGAATGGGACGGTCTTGGGGTTCGTGTCGAGGGCGATGCGGCGCAACGAGGCGAGGAGTGCGTCCTTGTTGTTGATTGTTTGGCGGACGCGCGTGCTGGCTTTGAGCTCCTCCTTGGACTCTTCGTCGAGGTCGTCCAATTCGAGGTCGTCCATATCGATGTCTTCCTCCTCCGATTCGTCATCCTCTGAGCCGCTCTCACCGGCCTTGCCATTGCTGAGTTTGCTTGCATCATTTTCATCTTGCTCGTCTTCGATCTCTGAATCCGAGTCGGAATCGTTGATGTCGTTTATTCTTGAAAAATCAACGCCGCTCTCTTCCTCCTCGCTCTCGTCGTCGCTTCCTGACTCGGAATCCTCATCTTCCCACTCTTCCACTTCGGCATCCTCGATTACTTCCTCGACGGGTGGCTCATTGCTCTTTCTTCTGTCGGACTTGCTGTTCTGCTTTGCCTTGGTGTCTGCGAAAATCTTTTTCGCCGGAGCGGCAGCTTTTGCGCCTTTCTTTGCCATTTTTGCTTGTCTTGGTGGGGATGTTGCAACTTGCGATTGATGCAGGACTGCAGGTTGCCAGCTTGGGGGTCCTCCAAAACTTTTTTTGGTTCGGTCGCAATTGAGTGATAAGATAAGAAGGCAAATTTAAGTGGGGAATGCGACTTGGCGCTGTTGAGCGCAAAACCCTAACCCTTCAATTCCATCGTTACCCTCCGACTTCATCACCACGGGGCAATCTTCAACTTTGTTCTGTATCATTCAATGTGGGAAATACCTTCAAAGAAATACTTTTGGCCTCATATCCCAAATACTGCTTGTCATACCTTTAGTACAAGTTCATCTCAGTCTGCGGAGCAAAGTCTACCCCACCGAGGGTCACTTACAAACCCTCCTGGGTTCCTCCGGCCATCATGACCTCTTAGTCTCTGGAGCAACAACACCGACCATCAAGGTGAGATGGAAGCAAACAAAAAAGGGCAAAAAAGGAACGGTACGACCTAGAGTCGAACGCAAAGGAAAGCGAAGGTGATTGTAACTTTGAACTTTTTGAACCACTGGCATTCTGAAACAGCGTAACGATTGCTAACTGTACTAACAGCCCTGGATAATGATATGATTGAAACAATGCTGGATGCTACTTCGCTAGTAGGGTATACCCAGAGGTCCATATATATATACCCTTCTTCTCAGGACCAACCTTTCTATCGATTACCTAAGGCAGTGCCAGTATACTTGCAGGCCACAGTCTTTATTTCTTGGGAGGGGTTTGATGGACATTTTGCAGCCATTCTAGAGACAGATATCTGTACGAAGTATGTCAAAATCCATGTCTAGAATCTCAATCCGAAGCCGTTGATGATGTTGCCTGATACATCCCTCGCGAAACAACGGCATCAGACTCACGAATAGCAAGACATCTAGCAACGATTGTTCAATGCGGAGTTCATTGATTATTTTCACCTTTTAGGTCAATTTTTCACAAAGCATTGGAAGCAACAAGATTTTTTTGGGGGTCAAACCGGCCTCAATTTTAGGGTTTCTATCTGGTCCCCCGAAAGAGGTAGAAGAAGTGCAAAAACAAGTCTCTAACAATCCTCAACTGTCTCTAACTTTCCCCCTCAAATCCCCCCTTTTCTCAAGATGATATAAAGATCAGGTCGCGATTCCTGAATCCAAATCACCCCGTCATCCGGGGAAAAAAAAAAAAGAGAAACCGATTCAGAAGTTGAAGACAGCCTTCGAGAAATTGAAAGAAACTGCGATTTATAGAAAGATGTTTCCGGAAATAATTGAAATTTTTGTGTGTGTATGTCGTGATATATGGTTAAAACGAGGCCGACCGACTGGTTTTTTTTTTTTTTGGTTTGGGGGGATGGTTTGACACTCCATTGGCGGACGAGGCGTTCAACAAGAAAAATGATTATCCCTCGAAGTGGGAAGGTAGTCGTTTTTTCTCGTGTGTTTTGTTGTGTCAAGTTTGCAATTCAAAAAACAGTAGAAGAAAAGCCCGTGAAGCTCCAGCGGGACCCATTCAGAGATGAAAGTTCCTCAGTGGGGAGCAAACTAGCATCTGGAAGTTGACGAGGCTGTCCGAGAGTTGCTGAAGATGGCGAAAAGGTTTGGAAAAGAAACGAGCTTCCCTGCTACTGCCGCCTCGCACTTTTGCGCCGTAGCTCATTGTTGGTCAATTTACATGACAACGCAGTAGCTGTTGAAGGAGGTGGAGGTCTGGGGGACCTTGGTCTGAGCAGTGGTGGAAGGCATGTTGATTGATTTGGTTTTTTTTTGGTTCTGTGATGTTCAGAAGTGAATGCGGATGAGGGAAAAAAAAAAGAGTTGGACTTGAGGGGGAGGAGAGGACTCGATTTATACTTTTTTTTTCATCGTCGAGTCCATGATCACTCCTAACTCTGTGGTGTTGAGGTTTGCCCTCTTTGGCCCTCTAGTTTCTTTGCTTGCTTAATTCTCCTAGAGAGAGGCATAGGGGAGCTTCCTTCCCTGGCACTAGTCAAAGAATTCTTTCACATCTTCCCTCCTCAGAAACAAAACAGTCAACTATGAAACGGCAAGCCCTCGACCTGCTGAGACGGTAACTAGCTTGCCCTTGGTATTGTGGCCCTTCGTATTGTCGAACCCGAAGCCTTTCATGGAAACCTTCTGGAACATCTCCAGATCAGGCAAACTTGAAGCCAGGAACACACACAAGATCTTTGATCATCATGAATTTCTTTCATAATTAGATCTTGTTTGTTTTTAGCAAAGCTAAGAAACTTTGGAAGTTTTGCTGTGGTGGTGAGACGGGTGGCTGGTCGCCTTAGTATTGTGCCCCCCCTGAACCCCTTAATATTGTTTATCCCGCTCCTTTGCCGCCTCACAAGTCAAATCCACACCGGGTGATCCGAGCTCCTCGAGCTCAAACAAGGACTTCCCACTCTTGGCTGAAGAATTATCAAAAGCTTCATTGACGGCGCACTTACCGTCGATGCGAGGTCGAGACTTTGACAGCAGTGATCATTCCATCCGTGTGAAAGAAAAGGGAGCCTTCCGTTGCAGGGTGCATCTGATCATAAACCAGGGACTAACCGTCTGGAGATCAATGAATTTGAGGCTAGTGAAAGAAATAATGATTTCTTTACGAGTTTCCTCGACGGCATCTCTGTCAACATTTGCTAACAGTTATATTTTTGGAAGAAAGTAAACATCTGATTTGGCCAACTCGAGCGGCTCGTCGGCTCCGAGATGAGGATCTGGAACCGACCGAGGAAGTCATCACTCTCGGCTATTCCTCTCCTAGTACGCCACTGATATACAAATGAGAGATCAATGAAAACACCTCCCTTGATCCGACCCGTACCCAGATTGCCACCACTGATGCTCAAGCCACAGGGAAGGGAAGCTGGTCTTGTTCAGCCCTTAATCTGATCGCAACCACCCAACATCCAAGGGAAAAAGGAGATCCAAAACCTTTCTTCGTCAGTGAACTCGAAATCTCGCTCAGAGAGAGAAGAGCTCCAACACCCTCCACGGTCAATGAAACCCTCAGCCTGCCACCTGAAATCGATGGAGCAAAGAAGGGTAAGACATCCCTCCTTGCTCAGCAGCATCCATCACCCCACGAACTTGGTAGCAGCACCAACAAATCTCATCTAGAAGCGAGTGAAAGGAAGCCTTAGAACATTTTATCAGTCAGTCAGTCTAGTCACATATCCTCCTCCATTCTCCCAACCAAAAACAAAGACAGCTAGTAACTCACCACTTGCCCCTAAGGGTAATCACAACCCACTCGGCCCCCGCGCTGTCAACCTCCTTCTCGACTTTGCTATTAAAGCAGATGGCACTCATGATGCCGTCCCCAAACTTCTCGTTCATCACGGCCTTGAACGCGTACCCGTAGTTCTGCACGATCTCGTACAGCCTGTAAATCAGCGGCTCGACGGGGGGCATCGGTCCCGCCCGCCCCCTGTCGGGGAACCCGTTGAGGAGCTGTGCGGCCAGGGTCTCGCGCGGGATGCTCAAGAGCGAAGAGAGCTTGTCGACGTCCTCGGGGGATGCGGTGGCCTGGCCGTAGAACAAGGCCGCCACGGCTACTTCGCTCCTCCCTAGGTGGTTGGCGATTGCTTCAAAGGTTAGGTTCTGAGCCGTCTTGGCGTCGAAGAGGGATTTGGCGTGGGAGGGGAGGTTGGGGAGTATTGAGTCCTTTTTTTTGAGGTGTGTGTTAGTAAGGTTGGATGGAAGAGGAAACGAGGGAGGGGGGGAAAAAAAACCAACGTCATAGGAGGCTAGGCGTGGTGGTTGAGTTGCCATTGTGAATAATTTTTAAGGTTTTCAGTGTTACTGTTTGCAGCCTTGGAAAGAATATCTAATTGTAAGTTGATCTTGATTGCAAGTTTTGTATTCTTTACAACTTATCCGGGAGTTCAACAACCTGCAAGCAGCAACACATGCAGGCTTTATATACTCGTCCCCTCACTGCACTTCCCCAATCGATCGGTAGGGACGTCATTCACTTTACTCATCCTGCAGCTGTAGCTCCATCGCAATGGCTATTTACACTCACACAATAACCCCGCGCGGATGAACTGGTAACTTGTCTGCTGTTCCTCTTCCTCCTCCTCCTCCTCCCTCCTCCTCTCTTCCTCCTCATTCACCCCGCAGGAGATAAGCCGGAGTCTCGGAGGAGTGGGGACATGTTTCCCCAAAGTTGTATCGCACAAGAAATATCTCCGGCCTTCATCAGCTTTTTGTGTGTCATGAAAACTGAGTCCTCTCTCGGCTTTCCATAAGTAAACGAAACACCTCGGGGAATATTCCCTTTGAAAAGAATAATTCAAAATTGCTCATGCTGTTATGTAAGTATCCTAAAGCGATAAAAAAAAATGCCATGATCAAACTCCCTACCCAATGCTTGGTGCAGTACTTACATCCATCAGCGCTCGCTGTCCCATATCTATGCTACTCAAAACTTCAAATCGTCCACTTGAATGTTCGCGGCTTCGTCCAATCCTCTCCCTGGGCCGCCTTCAAATCATCCACGTTTAGCATATCAGTCCCCTCCTCCACAAGCACCTGCCAGATTCTGTTTCGTACGTGAATCGGCCACACGGGGGTCTCCCAATATCTCGACTTCAGTCCTCTCTTGTGCGCCTCCTTAATCTGCCTCCTTATGACGTCTAGCTGCTCTGGATTGGGCTCGCCCTTCCAAAACGTCATTCCAATGGCTCGCCAGAATGACACACTGGCGTAATAAGAATTTGTCCAGTCGTATACCGAATCCTCCAGTTTATCTAGAGGGGCATCAAAGAATGCATCCCTTCGGTGCGGAGCAGTAGAGTTGGCCGAGGCAACCTGGTCGAAGGGTGTGTTCCCGGTCCCAACCACGGTAACGGGCCGCTTGTGGAATTTTCCATCAGCGTAGTAGGATAACCAGTCCCTTTCCCGCAGTGGCTCTAATTGCTCTACGACCCACGGCCAAGTTGATTCGCCCTCGGTCTTGAGATCGACAAGCAGGACGAGCGTCTGCTCCGGGTCTGTGTCGAATACGCCATTGAGCTTGCCGTCATAAAAGGGCGTGGACGGGTTCTGACGCTTGAGGATCTCGACAATCGGATTGATGTAGAGGCTTTGGAATGTGCGGTTCACTTGGAGGGATGCAGTGTCGTGTCCAACCAAGAGGTCGCCATCACGCAGCCATACGTCTGCTTCCACGCCGGTGCATCCCGCGTAGAGCGCCGAGAAGAGCGGAACCTTGCGCCAGTAGTCGTTGTGAGAGTGAACAGGGATGGGAAGCACATCGCGAAGGAAGTCAGTGGGATACCATGCAAGACCCTCTGTCCCGGTCCCTGGCTTGCCCCAGTTGCCGAATGGGTCGTATTCAATTGGATTGCCCTCGCGTCCACCTAAGAAGCGCCGCCTGATAGTGTCGCTGACGTTCAAAAGCAGAGAGAGTGCACTGGGAGAATTGTCAGAGAACCGCTCAACTCAACAAGGAAAGAAGTGAGATTGCACTGCTTACAGTAATAAAAGCCCAATGATTGTGCCGTAGCCACGCAATGAGCATTTCCTCTGGGCTCCCGACTGCGTTGGATTTGGCGTTCTCCGCCCCTCTTCTGATTGACCGTCATTGTCAAGGGCGATGTACTCGACCGTCACCCGTGACTTTTCCTTTTCTGAGCTCCAAGTTTTCGACATGGCTGATCGAAATGCTGACAAAAATCCGAATCTCGAGGGCTTTTCGTCCTCGTCGTTCTCGCCGTCCTCGTCACCAAACTCATAAAATGGGTAGGCGGTGCTGCTGGTTGGACTTGGATAGTTGTAGTGATTGGAGCCAACAGTTGTTTGGATGGGCGGCGCTGTCGGCGGGCTTGTCGGACTCGGCATCCGACTCCCCATTCCCATCCCCACACCCAAGAGACCCACCTGCTCACTCCGCATTGCCGGGTTCCCACTGGCAGGTGCTTGTCGATTACTGCCCAGAACGGAATTCTATGGTGGTACAAGCCAAGAATCTTTGACAGTGGCTGTTGTCCAAAACTTGGTTCCCTAAAAACTCAGGCTGTTCGAAAAATAGGGATGTGGCTGCGGAATAGTATTTATCATAACACAGGACACATACGAGTAAATCATAAAAATCTTTAATAAAAAGAAAAGGTGGCACGTTGCTCTGACGCCTGAGGAGAGTGAGACAATTAACCACAGGGAGGGAGGGTATCGAGGAAATTCAGCAAGACGGAGCGGGCGCCGGGCCTCATATCTGCTTTATAAACGCGCCATCCCAAACGACCGGAAAAGGTTACGTAGCTGAAATGAGAAAAGAAGACGGAAACAGACCCGGTCCCCTGGCCGTCCCTCAGATCGCATCCCATCTGCAGCAGTAAGTGCTGGTAGTTCTGGAACGTGGGCTTGCTGATGTCTTTTGTGGCGTTTTGGACAACCGAGAGCTTAGGCTGATCCCCGTGCCTGTATCATTGGACCTGCATAATTGCGACATGTGCGAAAATCCAATAACTTGCAGCATGTGTTCCGTAGGAGTGGAGGGTCGGTAACGAAGCGGCTGTTCTACAACCTTTTTAGCTGTATTCATCCTTCCGGAGCGGACACGGGCTTGCTATTCACTGTCCGGGGGTACTCAGGCTCCGTTAGAGAGATGGTGTGAAATGGATGTCTGGGGGGTCACAAAGGCACGAAAGATGAATCTGGTAGAAATATTCGAATGCAGTCGCGTTATCCGTAAAACTTTACGAGTGCTGTGAATCTGGTCCCTGGCGATCTTGGTCTAGGCTGGGCGGGGGCACAGTGCAGGTGTCCACGGGCTAAACGCAATCCACTCTGGACCCCAGCAAGCTTGTTATCTTATCGGTGCCGGTGGGGAAATTTTTTGTTAATTGCATCCTGGTGCATCTTTCCGTCAGACACCGCAAACATCACCAAGTCAGCAACGGCAGACTCGACACCAAACAAAGCGTAGATACCCGTCGAGTTACCGCCACAATGCCTCACAAACATACTCGCCGCGACAGGGACGAGAACGCGTAAGTGTTATTCTTATTTTACAAAACAATACCTCCAAGAACAACGAGCGTCTAACCCTTCGCAGCTTTGAGCTCCCTCCAACCAAAATCGCAAAGCCACTCCCGACCACCACTCGATCCAAGAAAAATGCAGCCACATCATCTCAAAAGGACAGCAATAATAGCAATGATCCACCAAAGAAAAACCAGAAGAGAAAACGCGCCGAGGGCAAATCAGACGACGCCCCGAGAGCCTTCAAGCGCATGATGGCTCTCAAGGAAGGAAGGCTGCCAAGAAACGGCCTTGACAATGGAGACGCACCGAAGGGAAAAGCAAAGCAAAAGGCTGAGAAGAAAGCCGCAGCCGTAGCCGCAGGAAAAACGACCGGAGGGCCAACCACAAAGGACAACACTGCATCAGCGACGGAGGAGCTCAAGATCCGACCCGGCGAAAAGATGTGGGAGTTTAACCAGCGTGTCGATGCTGCCCTGCCCATCAGTGGATTGGTTACCAAAACTGCGGTCAAGGATGGCAAGGATCCCCTAGGTATCAAGGTCAAGCGCACTCTAAGGGAGCGTAAAATGCACAACATGTATGCCGAGTGGAGAGAAATGGACAGGAAGTTTAAGGAGAAGAGAGAAGAAGAGATGGAACTGGAGGAAGAGAACGAGATGGAGAACGAGGCCATGGGCGTAACGTGGAAGCTTGATCAGGAGGCTCAGAGCAAGAAGAAGAAGAAGGGGAAGAGGACTAAATATATCGGAGAGCAAAGCGGTCCGGAGGGCGACCCCTGGGAGGAGATCAAGAAGAAGAGAGGAGAGAAAAAGGTCGGCTTGAATGACGTTGCGCAGGCTCCTCCAGAACTGAAAGTTCCCAAGTTGAACTCTTTGGTCCGCGGTGCCAAGGTGGAAGTAGCAGATATTCCCAAAGCTGCCGGTAGTTTGCGGCAGAGAGAAGAGTTACAGGGGATACGAGAGGATGTGGTGGCGTCGTATAGGAAGCTGATGAACGAGAGAAGGGCAGCAGCGGCAGCAGCGGGAAATAGTGTATAAGTGGGCAAGCAGATTCAATAAACAAACTCAATCACAGACGTTGTTGATATGCCATCAAGTTGATATTGACGTAATCCTTTCCGATGCCCCAAAGTCTGGTGTGAAATACCTCGCTGATGACTCCTTGGCTGATATATGTGACAGTTTAATATTGGTCTCTAATACTGCATGATGGAAACTCACAATTTCATGAGAAATGTACAGGATAGACCAGAGCTTAAAACCTAAGGAGGCACAGCCGAAACCTTGGAATGAGGTAGGCTGGCTATTCTGAGTTTCGGGCAACAATACCAAGCTGGTACTTGAATAGCAGGAAGAGAGAGGTCCGTCGCTCACCCCACCTTCCACATTGACTGACTCTTCGTACCCCTCCAAAACCTTGAAACTCCGCCAGAAAAACTGCCTGCATCCCACTTTCAAAAGGAAACCGCCAAATCCATCACCATTTCCCACTCAACAGTCCTCACCCCGGAAAATTCAAGACGTCGCACATTCGAACACCATTTCGACACCCCAACCAATTTATTTTTCCTACTCAAGAATGATCAAAGACCCATCACCAAAATGAGAGGAGTCGGTCTTGAGGCCTTTTTGGAAGGCCTCATTCCGGAAATCGCTTACTCTGGCGAAAAAGGTATGTTTCGAATGCTGGCTGCTGCAATTTGAAAATCCATCCTGTTCGAGAGCATCATCGACACATTTTTTTTCAATGTGTTTTTGAACTGCGTATATGATGAGACAGACGTCATCCAAAGAACTGATTATCTTCGCCTGCTCACCTTGTCAGAATTTACAGTCGCTCTTTGGACAATTGATTTTCAGAGTGGTGCAGATTTGCCGTTCTGCTATTGGACTTCGCTTTTTGAAGCTCGCTCTTGGATCTAACTAGTCGACTTACAAGGCTGACCAATTTTTTTTATCACAGGAACATCAATTACCGAGCTGCTCAAGATTGTTCGCAAATATCATCTGAGCATAGGTGGTCAAGATGGCACAGATCAAGAGACGGCAGCCGGTGGCCAGGCCGATGCTATCGATGAAGCAACACTTGAAAGCACCTTGACTGACGCAGAGATGTCATCTGCTAGATGGGCTTGGGACTGGCTGCGGTCGCGCCCTCAGATTCTCATCAACGGTCACAAGCGTTGGAATCGCCTTGAACTGAGTGAAGTCCTCGCCTTGCCAGAAGACGGCCCCGCAGATGCGGAAGCGACCACCGCAAACTCAAATCCCAAGTCAAACCCGAAGGGGCCAGTGAAGGATGAGATTGACCCCCAATTATTAGCACCCACCGCTGGCGCTTCTGCTCCAAAGGGAAAGGGTCAAAAGTCAAAGAAGAAATCGGCCACCTCCAGAAAAACACTCACTCGGCGGCCTCGCATCTACCCTCACCAAGACCTGGTCTGGCAAACGTTGACTCGTCATGGTGTTGACTACAAGCGAGTGCCGGCGCTCGAATGGGCATGCCTGCAAGGAATTGCGACAGCTAAGGGTGAGGGCATCCTTCAGAGCGACCTGCGCCGCCTAGTCGATCAAGACAAGCGGTCCCTTCCGAAGCGTACAGATTCACTTGCAAGAAAGGGATATATCGTCAAGAGAACCGTTGTTGTTCAAAAGATGAAAACCAGCAAGCTCTGGCTGATCGATTTTGCCCCTCCCACTGTGGAGGCAGAAACAGTTGGACTCGACCTCTCGCCCGCTACACTGAGTAAGAGTCTCGACAGAGTCCCCTGGCACGGCCGCTGGACCGGGAACAACATCGACATGGACGCGCTCGGCAGAACAGTTATTGGCATCTGCAAAGCCTTCGGTGTGATGAGATATTCGGATCTTAGAACAAAGTTGGGCGTTTCAGGCATGCCTTGGCAGATGAAGACGCTAGCAAAGAGCTGTCAGCGATTTGTCGACATGGGTGTACTGAAATACACGGCCGCTTCCTTTCCTGGGGCCCATAAAGTCTTCAAAGATTGCCTCAGCTTCAAGCGGGAAGCCAGCGACGAAGAGTGGGAAAGGTTCCTAGCCACAGGCAAAAAGACTTCTCAGTACTCAGACCCAAGTAGACATAGGGAGCCAAAGCCGAATGCATTAGCCCTCTACGAAAAGCCAGGGATAGGAGCCAATGGCGCACTTCAACCAAGACGCATCTTCAATGGCTGGACTCCTGAGAAACCCCTTGCGCAGACTGTCCTAGAGGTCATCAAGAGCGCAGGCCCAGAAGGTGCCTCAAACCCTCAAGTCAGCGTTGCAACAGTCGGCTACCAACATCGGCGGTATCTCTCCAGCTACTTGCAGAAAGTGGCCGAAACTAAACAGCCAGCCCATCTGAAAAAGTTCCAGGTCGAGTGTCGCAAAGTTCGCACAGGCAAGACATCAGCGTATATGTACACAGCGACTGGTGAAGGGAGCGCACCAGATACAACTGCTGTCGCACCCAACTCAGTGCAAACTCCTGGTGCTAGTCGCTATGGATTTGGGACCGTTCGACCGAAGGCTTTCGCTAATAGCGAAGATACATCAATCTCTGCCATGTCTAAGCTAGCAAGAACATCCTTGCCATATCACAAACGAAAATTCCAGCATGTCGTTGCGCAACAGGCCAAAGCTCTTCAAGATGGAAATGCGTCCCAGAGCACCCCTGCCGAAGCGAACACCACCGCAATGGTTGAGGCCGCGGACTCTCCGACCCCGAGAGGAGTTCCAGGCGATACCAACGGAGTTGTCACGAATTCACCTATTGTGGAGTATCCTGCCGAGGTGGTCTTTGAAGTTCGAATTCAAACACCTGATTTAACGGACTCGGAAGGCGACACAGTGACAAAGTCGCTGCTCCTGGTGATAAAGTCAAGTAAGCTACAAACACGTGCCAACCAAGTTGCATCGCCGACAGAGACCCAGGATTCCAGTTCGGTGAACGTAACGGGCAATGTCGAGGTCGCACAGGAACACCAAGTTCAGGATACTATCTTGGACGTCATGTACTATTTAACCCCTGGGCAGCTAAAGCTTAGCCGCTCAGAACGCACTGTCACGTTTTATAGCGCCCCGTCCGAAGAGAGGAAGGGGAATCCTGTCATCATCACACTGCCTATAGACGATATCAACGGCCTAGCTATTGAAGACAGCCCAATTGGGGATGGAAAAAGTCTTGTCTTGAAGACAGAACCTCCTTCAAAGCTCAGTCCCTACATCTTCCGCTACAAGGATGACGAGCCAGAGAACCAGAAGAAGGCTCTGCTGATCCAGCAAGGGGTCATGGCACTGAGGAAGCCGGCCGAAGAATCAATTGAAGAAGCTTTAGAGCCCCCAGTGTCTACACGTGGCAGAGGTCGTGGCCGGGGGCGTGGCCGTGGCCGTGGCCGAGGGAGTCGTGGTGGTCGTGGAGGCGCTCGGGGGGGCGGACAAAAAGGGGCGGCTTCTATTAGCGAAAAGCCCTATGTGTGCAAGATATGTGGCGGCAGTTGGCAGAACCCGGGCGGTTTGCAGTACCACCAAACTAAGGCCCAAGTCCCTTGCAATCCATCATTTGATCCTTCTTCGGTGCTTAACCTATCCCGGAAGCGCCGTAGGATGTCTCCTGCGCCCCCACCCTCACAAGCTGGTTCCGAAGCAGCAGATGATGATGGCTCAGGGCGGACTCGGAAAAAGAGGAAGATCACCCGAAGAGCAGGCGGGAAGGCGTCGGCTCAACGACGTATTCGAGATCGCCCTTCATGGCAGCCAGCAGGTTCGAAGGATAACAAACTTCAGAATCTTGGGTTCAGGGGTGTTGGGACAGGCACACTTATCGAGGTGCCAGCACATGGCCCCAAGTCGGAATCGATTCTTGACAAGCTCGCTGCGAAGACGCCACAGCCACCGAAACCGATTATTCTCAACTGGAAACAGCAGCTAGTACCGTCCGTCTTTTCTGGTGCGAGCGCAACTTTCCAGTTCTCCATCAATGATAAGGTGCAAGACCGTGGTTCGTTGCCGCAACGTTCGTGCGGACGCTCTGTTCCCCCTGCCGAGCCAGGTGCCGCCACATTATATGCCGAGTCGATGGATGTGGATGGTCCCCCAGCGAAGATGCAAGACAACAAATTCCATGGATCGGCGCAAATGCACACGAGTTTCTCCGCCGGCCAACCTCCGGAATCTCATAACAATGGTGAACTGCTCGATCAAAACACTGGACCTTCACAATACCCTGAGCTTCCGGGTCACGGCTCTCAACCACGCGCGCCTGTATCGCCTACTCAGCCAACAACGACAGAGCCTAGACAGCCGAATGAGCCCGATCAGGCGTGGGATCCACACAGCATCACCAGGCCTTTTATTCCACGCTTCTACGATAACCAACCATCAGATGCCAAGAGGCGGACTGCGCAGGCTGTTGATATTATCAACCATTTGCTCGACAACTGCTGTGGTGTCTTCCCAGCCGACAGAGCGCTCTACTATGCACTGGTGAGGGTGTTTGTGAGAGTATTTAAAAACGAGAACCCGCCTACTTGGAAAAACTGTCAAGCTGCCGTCAGGAGTTTGGAAAATAGGAAAGAGATCCAGACTCATACACATGTCCTCAAGCCACAGAGAGGAAGAATGGCAACCTGTCAGCTGCTTGTTCGAGTCGGCGTGGACCCCCACGGTCTGGTTCCCACCATCATGTTGCAAAAGATTCGCGAAATGCACCCGATGCCTTTCATTCCGGCTGCATTCTCCCCGAGTGATTCGGAACTTGCCGCGTTGCTAGAGATGGACAAGCGGCCCTCCAACGACGACAGAGATTCAAAACCCAATGCAAACGGACAGAAGTTTCGTAGCAGGCGACGGATCACGGAAATTCAAGAATTCGTCGCCCCATTCTACACCCAGAACGCTGCCGCTTCAGAGGTACCTAATGAGGACGTCTTTGGGAGCAATGATCGCAAGCGACCAGCTGTGGGCGGCCTGGAGGGTAGTCCACCGTCGAAGAGATCAAAGACGGGCACCTCCTGGACCCCATCGAAACCCAGCGACCAAGATCTGGATGATATTCCTGTGGATCCCGAGCTCTTGCTGTCGCCGTCTCAACAGCACTCCCAGGGCTTGGCTCAATATGATGATGCTGCGGAGGATCACCCATCTGTTCTTGATGCTTTCAAGGCCTATAGTCTCATGCCCGCCTACTCAGGACAGCGCAGACTTATCTATCAACAACGATCAAGCAAGACAATAAGAAAGATCCCAGCAGAGCTTGGTAGAGTCAGAAACCCTGGGCTGGCCAGTCTTCCCGCGTCATTCTTCGAGCCCGGGTCACATTTCTATAATCTTTCCAAGGCCAGGGAGACTTCAATTTCGCCAGCGGTCCAGGTACTGGAATCAAATGCCCATCTTTCTGAACAACAGACCGATTCTGAGGCAAACCAGGAGCAGCCTCCTCTACCCACTAGTGCGGAGGAGATGGCAAAAGCAAGCGAAACTAGGAAAGCCAAACAGTTTGATTGGATTGATGTAGACTATGGCAGATTTAGCTCCTTGGTTGACCAATGCGCCAAATGGGAGCAGTCACCAGCTGGATATGCGTTTTATCAAGCAGGCGCCATTGTACCTGGGAGTATATTCATCAACTTCTCGCCGCCGCCGTCAAAGTGCAATAACATGCCCATGGAGATATCTTGGTCAGACGATTCTCAATTCAATGTCGAAACCATTCCTTTCGACAGATTAGAAGATAACGATGACTACCGTGCTTTACATGGCGAGAGGCCAGGCTCGAGAGAAAAGAAGCGCCGAAACTTCAGGCTGACAGGACCCTCCGTGCCCCGGAAACCTCAGTTTCGACCATCCAAGCTCAAGTTACAGCCCATCAAGACGGCGCGTGAACTTACACCCTACCCCAAGTCGCCGGAGGATTTCCTGCGGGTGGTAAACGACGAGAACGAGGAGCTAGATTGGTCGAGCGAGAACGTGCGGCTGGCAACCTTCATTGTAGTTACCACGTTGCTTGGTGGAACAAATCGGGTGGTGGATTGGGGGTTGATGTTGCGTCTCATGCCTGACCAAACGTAAGTATTCCTGTCAAGATGAAATCTCCTCACTTCTTCATCACTAACACCGTCTGTAGGATCTCCCAATTGCGCCACTACTGGTGTACCCTGAAGAAAGATCGGCTCACTACTATTGTTAGCCTGACCTCCAAGTTTCGTAAGGCCTTTCTTAAGGCATACGAGAACAATGAGCTTCCACCCATTGATTTCAACAACGTTCTCGCGTACGACTGGAAAGGTCTGATCAAGTGGACGATTGAGCTCGATGGTAACGAGAAGAGGACTCTTCCTGGATCGCGAAGAGTATTGGAGGACCATTACACACTATCTCAAGTTAAGCACGGAGATCGTGAATGGCGCGAGGCTTACTACCATCCCCAGCGGTCCGTCTTCAACCGCTTCCAGGACGCCACTTCCGAGGCGCTTTCACTGCCAGTAGAGAGCATTCCCGAACCAAAGCCGGCCACTGACATAATCGTGGCAATGGCGTGGACTCGAGCACTTTGCGTGACACCGGCCGATCCTGATACCACTGAGATGGTCATCGAGAAACGCAACAGCTTCTATCCGGGCAAGACTGGGCACGAGATTACTGCCTTGATGGAGAAGGCCGTCGAGCAGCTGCAACGGCTGGGTGTCATCTCAAAATCATCCACGAAGTGGTCAAACGGCCGCACTTGGCGGTTCAACACTCGACTGCTCGACTCCCTTGAGAAATCGGCACAAGAAGAGAAGTTTGTCCGCGCAGCAGAATTCAAAAAGTATCTCGACGATGGACTTCGAAACAGCGAGGGCAAGAAGATGCGTGTCACGTACATGACAAACGACGGAATGATCATGGCGCTCTTGAACATGCAGGCCACGGGCCGTATCCGTATCGAGACCACCGGCCAGCCCAGCGTCCCCATGGGGCACGAGCCTGGAAATTACGAGACGAGAAAGTATCCGAAGAAATATCTTCATTTCAGGCTCGACATTGTCCCTACCGAGACGTATCAGTACGATAACGGAGAGGAGTTGATGGATGTGAGGAATCGTATCAAGGCGGCGTCTCCACCGATCGAGGGACCTGGAGGAGCTATTCCGGCTTGGTGTGATGTATTTGGGAGCGTTGATGCGGAGAGATGGCTCAAGTACCTTAGTGCGGTGCTCATTACGCTCGCGTCCCGCGGTTCGATGAGGGCCGAGGAACTTGTCAAGACGCTAAAGCCGATTATTATGATGTTTGAGGCTGATCTCATTTATGAATGGGCTGCGAAGTTGGGCTTGCTGAAGGTGCAGATTGAGGGGACGGCGCCCGCGTTGATGGAGTGGTGGTGGATGGCTGTTGAAGTGCAGAGGGAGGCATTGACGACTCCTGTTAGGCAGAGGAAGTCTTTGCCTAGCAAACGGCCACTGAGCAATTAGGAACTCGTGAGAAAAGTTCATTCGAGATCGACAGATAGGAGTGGGGCAAATGAATGAATAGGTTGTTGATATGGAGAGGGGAGATCATACCTGGGCTTGGGAAGGAGAGACTACTTATGTCTGTCAGACGAAGCGCGTGTTGTTATAAAAGGGAGGAACAGGCTGCTGTATTATTGACGGTGAAGGAGGGGACTGGAGTGAATTATCATCTCCATTGTTTTGTAGTATAGTAGTGTATTAAGTATATCGGATTTCAGAGAGAAGGGGAGAGAGATGAAGGAAAAAGAAGTTTGTTGAGGTAACAAACCCAACATAAGTAGGATTACAAGATACCCGTATTTCTTTTCTGTTCATTATCAAGTAGTTAGGTACCAAGAAAGTAAACTGGAATAAATACCAAAACATCAGAGCCAAAAAAACAGAGTGAAAATGGTGGTCTTTGTTCGTAGGTAGGTAGTGTTTAACTTTATCAAGTTGTGTTTCTGGTGGTCGGTTACCTGGTCGGCCTTTTGTTTTATTTTGTTTTCTTTAGCAACATCTTCTAATACTATCTATCGTCCTCCTCGACACACTCTCGTATCTATGAACAAAAAAATCGCGTTAGACTTTGGATATGTTTAGGTAGTTCATTGGTTTTCCAGAAACCCCCCAAAAAAGCCTTGGGTAATGATTTATAAAAATAACAGGTTTCTTGTCTGATGTATTGTATGTTATATATCAAATTACGAGCATTATCAGTTATATCTAGCAGTTTGTATAGTACACACACATCACAAACTATATATCATCACCTCCTCCTTTCCTCCTCCCTCTTCAGGATCCACAATGCCGTTCTGGTTTATTCCTCCACCCAATCTTTTTTTTTTCTCACATTATTATTTCCTTCATAACTAAATAAGCAAGTAAGGAAGTCAGTCCGTCAGTCAGTCCCACCCCTTCCTTTTATTCATTCTTTCACACCTGATTAAAAAAAAAACCCTCGTTTACTTCTTTCTCTCTTCCATACCTGCCACTTATTATCTAATTCCCTCTTTTTCATCTCGCATATGTACATCAGATATCATGTTCGATTTGGCAATATTATTCAATTCACTCTCTCATCCCAATGCCCCCTATTCACTTCTATTTTCACATTATAATGTAATTATGTTCTCCACTCAACTCACTCATCTCTCTTTCGCTTGACACTTAAAATGGCATAAAAGGGCGAGGCGAGGCGAGGGATAATTTGTTCAAAAGTAGCTTTCATTTTCATCTCAACTCATTTCAATTCATTTTTTCTGTTTGGTTCTTTTCGTCCCTATCGTTCATTCGTCATTCACACTATAAACCACACACTAAGAGAATCATAGAAGAAAGGGGAAAAAAAGGGGGGGGGCAGGGAGAACCCATTTTGTTTTGAGTTTCATCAGACATAGGTCAGGGAGCGAAAGTAAAAATTAAAAAAAGAGGGAACAAGACCATCATGACCTATCGTGTGTTCGTGTTTGTGCGTTCATTCCATGTGTGTGAGTGTGTGATCCTGCCTAAAAAAACAAAAAGAGTTCCAAAATAACATCATGATAATAAGTAGAAAACAGAGAGAGCCCAAGAGAGCAAGAGGAGGTAATACAGACCACAACTTCTCTCTCCTCCCACCCACTCGCCCATCATGAGAGAGTATGGTATCGTTTCGCAACGCCATGCGTGCCATGCATCAACCGCGACCAACAACAGCATTGCGGTTTTGGAAAAAGAAATAAAACAGAAACAGGAAAAGCCAGGTGTGTGAGTTTCTAATCAAACAAAACAAGGACTCCATCATATGCTTTGCCTTTGCTTTGTGTGAAATTCTTTCCCTTCTTCAACCTTCCAATATGCTTGTGACCCACGCTTTCAACTCATTGGTTCCATGCTTCAAATCAACGCTTGACAACCCCCCTCCTGCCACTCTTCTTCCCTTCACTCAATCTCCTACAATTCAAACAACAGTATGACAGACCAACCCCACCTCACTCCAAATCGCTGCCAAAAAACACATGGCAAAAGAATTCCCAGTAGACATTATGAACAAACGCCATGCATAAAAGCCAATTACCTCTCTCTCCTTCCCCCTTCCCCCAACCGAAAGGGCAAAAGAAAAGGCACAACAAGAAAAAAAAAGTCCAGTGGGTATCAATAACGACCTTTCTTCTCCCCTCAAACGTAACTCGACAACCTCATGCGCTAATTCGAGTCGGCATATCATTGTGTGGCAGCAATGCACCAGTGCCGGTGGAAAGCCCACGCGCTCTTCTGGCACTCTTTGCTGCAGTACTTTGTTCGCCGGCAGCGGCGGCACTTAGCAAACTGTCGCGGTGCCTCTTCCCATTTTCCGCACTGGTAGTAGGCACATTGTCGAATGCCCCCTCGCGTGTCGTCCTTTCGGCATAGGTTTCTCATAACGACCCCGGCCCAGTATTGCATGTCGGTGCTGTGATACCGGACTGTAAATTTCTCCACAAGGGGGAAGATGTTGAGGTCGTTTGGAAGCAAGTACTCTTCCTCGTAGTTTTCGACTTCTGCCTCCAACTCGGCCTCGAGTGCAGCCGAGTCGACACCATCCAGGATTTGGATCTCCTTGCCGATTTTCAACTTGGGCACAAGATGACTTCTTTGGAAATATTTGCGAAGATTGCAATATTTCGAGACGTAGGCCAGAAGCTGCAGCGACATCAAGACATCCTCTTCCCTGGGCATAGACGCTAGCAACTGCGGGTTTACCCCACGGTCACTAAGATATCGCGGCACGGTAGTGGTTGGCATCGATGGTTGCTGAGGGGTGACGATTGGTGCTCGGTTCGGCGACAGGACGAGCGTGGTCGGAACAGGCGTCGGTGTTGGATTGGTGACGATGCTACCATCGACCGGACCTTGGTGTGTGATGTTAAACGTCCCGGTTTCCTGGGTCTCTGAAACGGTGGGTGTTGTGAGTCCAATGGTCGTACCAGCAATGATGGTGTCAGGATCCTCCATCGCCATGTCCTGGATACCAACTGCTGGCTGGATTTCAGTGGTGCCGGACATCTCGGCATCTGGCGACTCATCCGAAGCTACACTCTCCGCATTCATATCATCAGACTCGCCGGCTGTCGAATGCTGGTGGCGTATGGATGGTCGTCTACGAGATCTGACTGCAGTAGCAAGCACTGTGGTAGGGCGAACGGTGGGAGATCGAATCTGGGCTGGAGGAAGGGGGGTTGTAGGCGAAGCCGGTTGAGATGTTAAAGAGGAGCGAGCAAAGGGCAGCATACCAACAAGGCGCTCGCCGTCCCGCCTGGTAAGCCCATCGGTAGCATCCATGGATGGTACCATCGGCGCAAGAACGTGGACGGCCACGGCTTGACGTAGTTCGCTTGGTCTTTCGGTACTTTGATGGTGATGGTGCGATCGGTGACCAGTCAGAGGAGTCCGCTCTGCGGGAGACGTCACCTGAAATTGCGGAGCAGTGGGAGTCGGGTCGGCCGTAGACGGCTCTACCACGGTTGTCGATGGGCCGGCAAAGGTCGCAGATACATCAATGGAAGGTGGAGGTGCCTGTCTGCGGAACGTCCGCTGGTCCACATCCAAAGTCCCCGACCTTGTAGAGAAGCTTGAAGATTTATGCACCCGGCTGCTGCCACCGATGCGGTGGCGGTGGTCAGCTTTGTGCTTAGCCTCTTCAGCCTTCTCCCGAACCTTTTCGATGACCTTGACGTAGTTGTCTAGTATGGTGGCGATGACGGGAACCATGTCGGCCTCGACGACGCGGGTCCTGACGCCCTCTGTACCCCTAACTCCTATGTTGACGACGCATTGAAAGGCCAGGTTCCATTTCCACATGTCCATCATGTCCTTGCTGCGACCCTGCTTCAGGATGCAGACCAATCTTTCTATTCCGCCATCAACAGTGAGAATGTCACGAATGCGCGCCGATGAAGTTGTGAGGTAGGCGAGATGATTGAGCGAGTTAATTAGAGGCAGCGTCGATGTGCAGTCGAGTGCTCGTCGGTCATAGAGGGCTGTCGTGATGCCGACAGACGCCTTGTTGACGTTGGGTATGCTGAAGTTGACTTCCCTCATCTTGGCTCGCCCCCACGACACACGAGGTAGGCACCAGACGGGGAGAAGAAACTCGTATCAAAGGGTTGTGGGTGGGCGCAGGACTCGAGAATCGATGCTCGATTGCGCTCTCGAGATGGTGTTTAGAGGGTTGGTTGGGTGTGTCTGCGGAGGGCGGTGATGGTTAGAAAGATGAAACACATTTCGGCATTTATGGTATTGTTGCAGAAAGAGGAGAGGGGGCGCGTGAGCGTTGCGTACCCTACGTTCTATTTCGCGAAGGCTTCCGCCAACGTGAAACCGGTGTCGAGGAATAGACGACAGAACGCGAGCGAGAAAGGGGTTGAATGTGAAAGTGTCGACTGCGTGTGGCAATGCCCGTCAACCGCTCGAAAAGGAGGATGGATGATATTTGGCGGTTAATGGACAGGCGGGTCGAGTCAGTCTTGTTCCTGACCAAATGCCTCAGCCGCGATGCACTTCGTCGATGGATGATGTCGGAATGCTGTGCCGCGAAGCAGCGATCAGAGCGTGTATGTGTGTGTGTTCCGAGGCGTTGGGCGGATGCAGCTGTCGGTCGTGGTTGGAAGCAGAATTGGTGGGATGGAGAAGATGAAGGGTATGACCGATGCTTCGCCGTGCCTTGCCTTGCCTGATGGTGTGAGAGGCTGGGTGAATGGATGGACGGGGATCAGGTCGAGCAGGCGAAGTAGCTGGTTTTTTCCGGCCGGGTTCTGGGTCCCTCTCACCAATCTCCAGCGCTCGCCTTCAGGGCCCGGTCCCAATTCGCCGCTAGGAATCAGGTATGTAACCGATGGTAAGATTTACCTCCCAAACAAAGGGGACGACCCAGGTGGGTTAGGGTTATGCACGGGAGTCGCCATGTCGGTCTGTCAGAGACTTGAATGAGACGCGTAACTTACGAACGTTAGTGGATGCCTTGGGTAGCAATCTGCAGTGGGTAATTTCAAAGTCTCAAGTTTCTCGGCACCATAACCCGACATCGCACTTTCTAATGACATCCATTCATTGAATATTGAATTACAAAACAGCTTGTTTTATTTCGGTTGATTTCTCTTGCTGCCCTTGATTCGGGATATGTGTCTTATGCTATCACTGGCAAGAGCATATCGAAGCAAATTATCAAATATCATGCAACCCGCCATCATCCATCATGGATGGATTACACGCATTGTGTCTCGGAGGAGGCAAAAGTGGAGAACCCATGATCGAGGTTGGAGGATTCTTGCATGTCTGCAGGTGTGTGTGAAAAGCTGGAAGGGGGCAAATTCACACACAAAAAAGCTGCTGCTGCGGGGTGATAGCACCGCACCATCAAGTCACATATCAAGTCACATCGAGAAGCACCTGTGCTAGTGTAGTAGCTGCTACAGGCCAATTGGACTCGAGGAGGAGTCGAAATCTTTTGGTTGGGGTGCTTGGCCTTGTCTTTGAGCCATTGTTCTCCTCATCGGCGTCCCGGGTCTGGAACGGATTTACGCGTAGAGGGCCGTTTTGGGAACCACACTTCTAGGGACGAACAAACTCTCGACCGAGCCCGTCATGAAGCCAGACGGTGTCGTTTCAACCAGACAGACCATCCATCATCAGAGAGCATCGATCGACATTTCAGGCCGCCTCGTGGCAAACGGTTGAGCGGCCTCGCCTTTAGCCAGCTTTCAACGGTCCGATCGTCGAATATGCACTACATAAGAGCTACTGCTGTGTCACAGCTGAAGTGTTGTTTGTTAACCTTGATGGCCATTTTGTGTTGCGTTGGAGAATGGAGATATGTTGGGGATATTCCGACCGGGCCGCGTCGTCTGATTTCCCAGCCAAGTCGTACGCATTTTACTTGCTACACTCGGGGGCACTTCATCTCTCGTCTCTGTGAATGCAAACATGCATGGCAAGAAGACACGAGGTCGGTGCGCAAAATGCACTCTTTCCCCTCATGTTGCCGTTGCGGTGGAGGAGAGAAAGGTCAAAACCATCCCTGTCAAAATGGGGGAACCCCCACCGACGCCCTCCTGAAAGATTGACGACGTTCCGACCCAAATCGCCATTCTTCGGCTGTTGTTTCTGTCTCAGTCCCAGTGCCGCTCATTACTAATTACTGCGGTATATGGGCTACTTCTCCGAAGAGCGTAGTGTAAATACACGATGGCGTACATAGAAGTACAGCCCTACCCGCACAACCTGGAAGCTTATAAATCTCGGGGATCCCTAGCATAGCTGAGGCCGATGACCGACAACCTGGAATTGGTGACGGACGTGGCTGAAGAAGAGGCGGTGGAGAGAATGAGATGGCCTTTTTCAGCTCTTGCACATCATTCCCATTTCTTCAACAACCGGCAAGAGTCACATGTCGCTTGAATGTCTCAGGCTTTTCCCGACAACAATATTTGTTGCCCAGCTGAAGCGGAGACCATGGTGGTCAGCCGCGCTCTTAGCGGTGAGCACCCGACATTTCCATCAGATTTTAGATCAGATCAGACCAGGTTTTCCTCGACAGAGCGCCGTGGCGGTTATGTAAGATCCCATCCACAGCATTTTGAGAAGTCAAGACTCAAAACAGTAGCCCGGTGCCGAGAGTTTTGGATGCGGGGGTACCAGGCAAAAACGGGGACGTCACCCTTTTTTATCACTTTGATTTTTGCTCGAAGCGCGCAACCGCGCCATATGGGATGTCATGTCGGCATTTAACAGGCGTGGAAACACAAACCGAAATTCGGAAGCCATCATTTTTATTTTTACAACCCCTCAGCAAACTGATCACACAGCCCTGCAGTGTACCGCAACCCCAGAGCGCTTAAAACTGATCGCCGTGGCCTTCGATTGGACAAGACGGCCGATCCCGCGTCTGTCTGTATCTGTTCTTCCCACAGTCCATGGTTTTGGTTTCACTGGACCTCTCACTTTTTTATTTTATTTTTTATCATTATTTCCGTGAGTAATTACTTGGCCCCGCATTCTATTTCTTCTTTGGTCCCAAATCCTCGGAAACCCCGAACGATTTCTTCTTTTTTACCTTTATGCCCATTGTTGCCATCTCGCGCTTGGCGTTACCGATCCAGCGAAAATTCACACTTCTAGAACCGTGTGGAAGAGGAAAAGAACGTACACCAAGACACTTTCTGCGCCTGGCCGGGTGAATTTCTTTGTCGCTGCACGCGGTAGGTTGGGTTGGTCGGTCGGTCCATCTTGTTCCAGATTTCCAGGTTTGTCGAAAACTGCATCTCGAACGCTCGGACACACCACCACCACTACTACAAATCTACATTGTACGTAGTCTTTTATTTTCTTCTCGGATACTACCGTAACATAGTCGAGGATCCGTAAATCTCTTTTTTAAACTGTGCAGATGCAACGGAAAGGGGTATACATACATAGTATAGATTGTCTAAAGACAAGTGAGTGGCACACACAGACATTTGCGGGAGGAGGAGGGGGATGATTTTCTTGGTAATGATGCAAGTATACTTTTTTGGAATGTTTTCGTGTCATCAAATTCATTTGCCATACAACCACTTCATTAAATAGTTGAATGGTTAGTTTATCAACCTGAAAAAAACAACCCGGAATTTCCTCTCCTCCCCCCTCAAAACACCACCCACCCAACCAACCAGACAAGGCAAATGCACATTGGAATCTATCTATGTGTAAATGCACGATCAGATCGCATCTAATTCGTGCCGAGTAAAACAAGTCTTATTGGACACCACCATCCAAAAGCGTTGTGCCCTTGCCTTGCATTACCCACCAATAAACTTCCAACAGAGATCAGAGATAGACGATGGGTGGCCGCCGAGATCCTCGAACCTCATTCGTGTGGCGCTTTCTGAAACTTGCGCGCGCTTGTACAAAAATACCTTTATAGATCACAGCAAAACTATGCCTCCGTTTTCCTGGTGTGGTTGTGCATAAGGGGAAAGAAGAAGAAGGAAAACACATAGATTATCGAGAGTTCAATGCGGAAGGGCTCGGTATTTCGTACCCCTTTATGACTGGACGAAAAAGTTGACCAGCCGAAACAAAGCGCCATCGAGACCTCAAATTGTTTCTAATACCAGCTCTATATCGTAGTAATTCCGACTAGCTAACCTAAAAGTCTATCGCACAGGCTGTCTACCATGGCCCGTGATATATTGAGACTAGATAAGATGTAGGAAGGTCAGACCGAAACCCCCATTCTCTAATCATCCTCCTCCTCAGAACCTGATTCATATGACCCTTCGCTCACATCTTCGTCCTCGTCCTCTTCTTCATCCTCTTCACCGTCCTCCTCATCCGCCTTTAGGCCATAATCATCGTAGAAGTGCGCCAAAGTCTGCACTTGGGTCTTATAACCGCGCTCGGAAAGAGTCTTGATCATATTCTACATAGCAATATTAATATCAGTATCATTGCATTGATTAGACGAAAAAGGAACAATGAAACTTACGTCCTCCATAATCGGCGCGCAAGTCACCACCACGTTGCTCTTGCCCGGCTCAAAGACAGGCAAGATGATATCACGCATGGCCTCGCGAATATCATCCTCCCTGACCTCCCTCACTCTGGCTAGAATCTTACGGTTCCACCCATGCTCCAGACCACGAACAACACTAATGACATAGTTCTGTTGAGCAGCAGCGGACATCGTCGACTGCTCATCAGCGACACCAAAAACGATGCTGCTCATAGCACCCTCAACCAAGTGTCTATCCAATGGCTCCTCGCCAGACGCGAGCTTCGCAACCGTATTCCGGCTTGCCTCAATAGCCTTGGTAGCATCGGGCGATCGATAGACCTTGAACTGGATATATCCACCATCAATTTCACGGGAAAATGAAACACCATAGGCAAGACCATTGCCTCTGACGGCGTTCCAGAGCGGTCCTTCCACAGCCTCCAAATAGCCCAGAGCAACGAGGAATGCCGGGAGGCGAGGGTCAGAGTATGACTGCAAACCAATGGCAGTGCTCACGCTGTAGGAGCTGTCGAGGGTAGTCATAGGAATGACAACGCTGCCAAAGGAGCCGGGAGAGCGTCCCTCATCATTGAGCATTGCCGACAGCTTAATGATAGGTAGAACTTCCTTTGACGAGTCGAAGGCGGGGTTCTTGGTAAGAATATCCCACGCAGCAACTGGATCGGAAAGCTTGGCCACATTTGCGGTTACAAGAACGCGCATGTTCTGGAAGGTGAAGAGACTCTTGCGGAGCTCCTCAAACCAAGAAACAACAGTTTCAGGCTCCTTCTCAATCAACTTCTTGAGGCGACGCAAATACACAGCCTTAACCAATGTTCTCTTAGCAGAAAGGTAGGAGTCAGGCTTGAAATGAATCGCCAAATCGACCTCCTGAGCCATCGAGCGACCATCTCTCTTCAGTTCCGGAATATCTGCCAGTGCCTTGACGATGGCTGCTTTGATGCGAACCGGGTCGAAGACAATGTCAAACATCAACGTGCGCAGCCAGCTGATGATGGTGTTGTACTTCTCCGGGTCTACCTGAAACTGGATAGTCAAACCTTCATAGTCACCAAGGCGGCTGGCTGAGCCGATGTGATAGCTGACCGTATCCTTCTCAAGCTGCTTGACAACCTCTTCAAACTCCAACCGTTTGCCGTCCCGCATGACGGGTGAGTTGAAAAAGTTGTCAGCAAACAGAGACAAAAGGGGCTTATACTTAACAGCCGTCTCGGACATGCCAAGATGGACATTCAAATGAACAAAGTTCGTGGGGACGTCCTCAAACTGGATGAACAGAGGCAAACCCACAGAAGCTGCGTCAATCGTCTTTTGTGCGGCGTTGTCGAAAACGCCCAAGGTCCGGGCATTTCCTGATCTCGCGGTTGATGATTCAATAAAGTGAATGGACTCGGTGCCAGGAACAGACCATTGGTCTAGCACCTCGGGAGGAATTGGCTTCTCGTTGGTGGCCTTTGCGTTCTCCAGTCTCTCCTTGAGTTTTGCGAGACCCTCAGGCCCGAGCTCTTCCTTGCGCTTCGCAATCCTTGCCTCTTCTGCCGCTTTCAGAGATGTAGCGAGTTTCATGGAGGGCTTGCCAAGAATGGAAACATGGTGGGCATCTGAAATCCATTTCTTCAGGAAATCGCGCCACTGCGCATCGGTCCAGGCTTCCAGCACATCATACTCTTTCAAGGACTCCAAGTCTCTCAGTGTGGATCCGTCTCGCTTACCGAACAGATAGTCGGTGATGATGTTGGTAGCATAGAACTGTTCGGATTGCTCAGCTTGAAGCTTGACCTGGCGTTTCTCTCTTTGCAGGCACTCCTTGATGTAGTCCATATCAAGAGGCTTGGAGGCAACCTCCTTCAGCAAGGAAATTAGACGCTGCTCGACGAAGGCAAGCTTCTCGGTTGCCACACCAGTCGGTTGGAACCAGATGACGGTGTTTGGTCGGCTATCCCACCAGTATGAGACGGAACTGGCCAACTGTTCCTTCTCAACCATGATATTCTCAATGACCGATACTGAAGAACCACACAGGTAGGTCATGAGGATGTTGACCGCTGTCCCCTGGATCTGATCAATGCAACTTGGGCCAAAGAAAGCCACCACAATCTCGCCGGTGGACTCATCCTCCTCCGGAAACTCGACAGTCTCCACGGTGGTCTTTTCCAGCGGAGGTGGCTGGGGCGAATCAACAAAGGGTCTACGAGGGGGTTGTCAGTGTAAAGCGACAGCAAGTTTGAGATATGATTGTAGCTTACCGCTTGAAGTTTTGACTGGGTGGTGGGATATCGTCTTTAATGCTCTCCTCAAAGTCATCGAGAATTCTCAGTAGGTTGTCATGATCGGCCGCGCCGGTGATGACAATAGCCAAGTTCTGGGGTTGGTACATGGCTTTGTGAAATTCTCTGATCCGATCAGGAGTCAAGACACGAAGAGCTTCCATCATGCCGCCTGTTTCGTATCTGAAACCAATATTCTCCGGATAGAGCAGTCGTCGAGCTCGTAGGTCCATGAGTTCGGTACTGCTGTACTGCAGGGCCTGCATCTCAGAATACACCACACCGGCATCGTTGCCTTCGCCGTCAACGTGATGAACTTCTGTTACACAGGCATCATCAGTGATATTGGGGAGAATGACGTGCTCAAGGTAGACAGGCAGGATCTGAGCGAAGCCATCCCATCCGGCAGTTTCGAGGGTGTAGGCGGTATGGTCGACAGCGGTCCATGCGTTGGTGTTTGAATAGGCTCGACCGGCCAACTTGTCGAGGAGACCCTTGTACTTGTAGTTCTTGGACCCCATGAAAACAAGATGCTCCAGAGTGTGAGGGGCACCAGAGTCATCAAAGATCTCGGTAGCTAGAGTGAAGTACCCATTGATCTTGGGGCCTTTGCGGTCGGCCACAATGACCTGCATACCGCTTCGCTCTGAGACATACTGGGTGATATTTGTCGGGGCATAGTCAGAGCCAAAGCTTTGGACTTTGCGGAACCGCGGCCTTTGGTGATCAGAAGTCATGTTTGGGCTGCCGATGGCGTGAATAGCACCGGGAATATAACTGACGAAATGGTTAGCAAGTGAGCGTAGCAAGTCAGAGAGGTCCCGCCTCGGTGACTAAATATATGTGAACGATCCATAGTTGTATAGACGTCTTGATATGACTACTGCTGATTGACCGGAAGTCAGGAGCTGACAATGATGCTTGGGCTGGGGCACAGCAAGGAGAGATTTAAGATGGGAGTTTTCCATGAGACGCTGACAAGGGGTTAGGGGCACGGGGCACAAAGAGCCAAAAGACATGTCATACCCGTAGTCCCAAGTCTCCTGGGACAAGGCGGCGGCTAGAAGGGTGGATAATAACACATAAAGAAGAGCCTGATGTTTTTGACGACATCGAGACATGCCGTCCTGATGTCGATGAGCGCGTAACCCAGGGGACGGGAGTATAATGAAGAGGAGAGCAGAGTGAAAGGAAAGGGTAATATGTAATATCCAAAAAGCAACAGCGAGTATCCTCGGGCGGGATACAGACCAATGGAGTGAAGGAAGTGTCTGTTGTACCCAGATCTAACCAAAGAAAACAAGGCGTTGAGCTACTGTGCTCAGATGCTGACCTACATACCGATGGTGTTCTAAATGCAAATGCAGATGCGGGCCGCCAGCAAACAGTCGTCTTGCTGCCTGGCCAAAGGGACGGAAACCAATGATGATGGGTACCTGCCCTTGCTCCCAGCTATGTTGGACTGGGGCGAGGGAACCAGCAACTGCAAGGCTGTGGCAGTTTCCTGAGGTTGGATGGATGAAAGAAAATATGGAAGGCCCAACAAACCTTTTTTTTCCTTCGTTCTTTTCTTGATCGAGAGATGGTGGTGTAGCAGACAGCGGAAGGCCTGATGAGGGGACTGAAGAAGAATTTGGCTGGTCTTACCGCTCTCAAACCGTTGGCAGGTGGGACTTGTGAATTTGTGAGTGAATGACCGGAAGGCCTAAAGTGGTGTTCCTCCCACAATGTGCCGGTTTTTTTTCGGTTTTTTTTTTCGGGAGCCCTCCCTCTGCAGATTTAAACAGACGACACTTAGTCTCTTACAGGGCTGACAGTGTGGCCACTCCGGCTGTCGTACCTACTCATGAAATGG
The DNA here is from genome assembly GCA_033725935.1 of Cladorrhinum sp. PSN259. Classification (NCBI taxonomy): domain Eukaryota; kingdom Fungi; phylum Ascomycota; class Sordariomycetes; order Sordariales; family Podosporaceae; genus Cladorrhinum; species Cladorrhinum sp. PSN259. The sequence continues at coordinate 1,082,787 of MU867063.1, read as the reverse complement.
GAGGCAAGCACCAACAGACCACCCCGCCAAAAACCACCAGGTCGATCTGGAAGTTTGGTGGGGTGAGAAGAGGGTCCACTATTCACAGTCGGCAAATGGCTCCACCCACTCGCAGATGAAAAGAGTCCAGGCCAAAACCTAGCTGGAGAAGCAACGGAGGTTCTCTGCATAGAAAGTGATATCTGTTAAATTAAACGGGACGAAACAAACTACATCTTGTCTTTAATTATTGGTACTGACACGCCCGATTTACACCGGGACACCTTGATATCTTTGCACACGATACACAGGGAGACATTCCAAGTTGATCTTCACCCAAGGGTGACCGCGAGTTGATTCTGGTATAGTAATATCTAGTCCAGTCCAGGAAATGATACCGGTGATGTGATTCCTTGTGTAACGCCTCGAGCTTCCACTCAGTGTGGCTGAAATTTCTGAAAATCCATCATATAACCCCTCGACGTCCACCCCCTTCATCGCCATCAAGACGATTCAACGCTTAGTGGCCAGCGCGGCGAGCCTCGGTGATGACACGGTTCATGTCCTCAACCTTGGTCTTAGCACGCCCGAAGGTGCCGAGCTTCTTCTTGGCGAGCTTGCGAGCACGCTTATCCTTGGAGTTGCGGAGCAATTCGATGATGCGGCGCTCATAGGGAGCAAGGCTAGATGTGGTGAGCCTCTGGTTAGCGACCTCCTTCCAGTCCATCCATGTGACTAAATCGGGAAGAGACATACCCAGCAACCTCCTTGACAAGGTCACGGACGAAAGCGGTGCGCTTGCTGAGGTGGCCCTTGGTGCGGCTGACACGGGGCTTGCTCACGCGAGCGGTGGTCTTCTGTATTATGGGAAAGAGCACTAGATTAGCCAGGTGTCCATCATCCGCGAAAATGCTTCATGATATCTCCATGTTCCAGGAGGAAGCAATTGCAGAGATCCTCCACGAGGTGAGACATGGAAGGCTTTATCTTACGTGGCCCTTGTTGAGACCCTGAACAACAGCATGTTAGCATCTGAATATTCTAGCAATAGATTTTCAATACCGCCAAATCGACGCTGCAAATTTACAACCGTGCAATTGCAATTATTGCAGCAATTCGATTGTCGACTGAATATCGAGAGGTAAACTTACGGTGGCAATGCCAGAGCGGGGAGTCTCCTTGGTAGCGGCCATTTTGCTGGTGATGCCGTGAATGTCGTCGTGACGTTGGAAAAGAGAAAAGCGAAAAAAAGTCAGAAGTGGGTTTTGTGCGCCAGAGTTGACCAGGGCAAAAGTTCGAAAGGTGGGTGGAGCTTATCAGTCTCTCGGCAGAATACAGCTGCGAGACAGCTGCCGAAGGGGTTCTTGGCCCCACCTTAGCACTCGCGACTTCCTCAAGCGATTTGACATGGGACTGGGATTCTAGGACAAGGGTCGCAAGCTTCTGAACGAACGACAGCCCAACTCCAATTGGAGACAGTGTTGATGAGAGAGAATCTCGAACTTTTATCGCAAGTGTGACAACTTTCTAATACTTCTAATTCCAAGTGCGATTTCTGCACAAATATCATAATAATCTAGGCCTTTCAGCCAAATCATCACACCCAAAATCAACTCACTTGGCTACCTGAGAATAATCCCTGGGAGAAGCTTAGGTGGCATCCACCGACGTCACTTGCTTCAGGCCAGGTTCCAGATTCCGTACAGCTTACCTCTCATCACTCAGCTTACAGCGAAGTACGAATGCAATAGTACACGATGGATACCCCAGCGCAAGCCGCTCCGACGGCACAGGTTGCCCAGGCACTTGTCGATTTTTCTGTCGACGGCGCATTTCCTGAAGAAAACGTGTCGTCTTTAGCGATTGATGTTGCTGCCCTTCCTGAAGCAATCAAGGCCCTCGCCAACGCTAAAGCTGCGCTCCAAGTACGAAGGATCTCCAGTGACATTGCTCTGATGTGTCCTCGAATCTTGCTAAGTCTACTTGAATTATTAGGCCGAAATACATGCGATTAACGAGGAAACCGCCGATGATGTCCACGCATGGCGAAAGAATGCGCAATCAGTTCAGGATGATATGCTCCGGTCGAAAGCCCTCGCAAACGAAATCATCAAGTCATCTGAAGCCCCCGTCGTGTCCGGGAAAGCTCTGCAAGAAGCCGAGGCAAAGGCGCAGTTCCTTGTTCGCGAGCTGAGCTACAATGCCCAAGTACAAGAAGCCCTTAGGGGAATCAAGACTGTGAACCAAACCCTAGATCAAGTTGAACAGGCACGAGATGAAAGGAGGATACTCGATGCCCTGCATTTGCTCGAAAGTGAGCAGGTCCTAGCCTTGTGGGTTGGCTAACTGCTAACCCCTCGCCAGAATCCTGGAAGGAACTCGATGCGATACCGGTGAATAGGTCTTGTCGGGCTGTCAAACTGCTCGATATCAGAGCCTTTGAACTTAAATCCGATGTCCATGAAGTATTTGATCGTGTGTGGAGAACGCTTATTCACGTCGATGTCGAAAACCAAAAGGTCATGATCAGTAGCTCCCGTGAAGGTAGGTTCAGCTTGTTCGACCACATTCGCGCAGTCGTAGACATATCTAACCAGCGTAGATGAGCCAATGACACTCGCGGACGCCGTAATAGGTCTCCAGGCTTACAAGGAGGTTGATCAGCGAATGGAACAGCTCTGGAAAGATATTAACAAGGCTGTCCTGATCCCGAGAATGGATATTACTAGCGGCACGCTGCCTGGAATTCATATTCAAGATGTAAGTGATCACGTACAGTTTTGGTAATTATTAGTAACCCAGTCTGCCAGAACATCTTGGAGCTGCAAGCATCTGCAGATAAATCAGTCAAGTCGTTATTCGCGGACCTCGAGAAAGTGCTTGCATTCCTCGTGCAGAGGCTACCCGCTGACCTTGTCGAAACGATATCTTCAACCCTCCTTCCTGAAGTAATCCACGGAATTACTACTGTTTGGTTAGATTCGGCCGTTCCTTCATCTCTAAAAGACATGGAAAGGTTCCAGGAAATTATTAAACTGGCGAAGGACTTCTGTGAGAGCCTGAAGTTGCTTGGGTTCTCAAATTTTGGTGATCTTCAAGAATGGACTGAGAGCGCCCCTAGGGTTTGGCTCTCAAAATGCAGAGAAGCGGCATTGGATACAGTTCGAACCAGACTATCAAAGGGTCTGGGAAATCCGACACGAGCAGAAAAGATTGAAAAGCAGATGGTATCAAAGTCTGAAGGGCAGCAACTGGCAGCAAACGGCGCTACAGCTGATACTGACGACGACCATGGCTGGGGGGCTTGGGACGATGGTGAGGCAGAAACGACAAAGGATACAACAGGGAAGCCACCAGAAGCTGGGGAGGATGATGGGGCTGATGCGTGGGGGTGGGGCGATGAAGCTGGTGAGGAGGAGCATCTGAAGGAGGAAACCAAGAAGAGCGGCAAGGAAGAGGAGGAAGATGATGCCGTTGAAGCTTGGGGATGGGGCGACGATGGAAATGACGGAAAAGAGCAGAGTAAAAAAGATGGTGGAAGGTCCGGCACGGAAACCAGAGAGTTGACTTTGAAAGAGACTTACAGCATCTCGTCAAACCCACAGCCCATTCTGGACTTGCTCTTTGCTATCGCTGAAGATGGAGCCGCACTGACAGATGAACGGTATGCGAACAGCCCCGTAGCGACAGCAGCGGCAGGGCTCTTCGGGCTTCCAACACTTGTCCTAGCCATGCTCAGGGCTGTCTCTCCATACTACTATTCTCCCCAGCCTGGAGGAAACATGTAAGTGTATGCACTCGTTACAGTAGAAATTCCATTCTAACACAAACCCAGGTACCTATATAACGACGCAAATTGGCTAGCAGATAAGCTGGCAGACTTTGCTTCTGCATGGAAAGCCCGGGACGACATTAGCAAGCGAGCACAAAACATGCTACGGTTAGATAATGACATCAAGTCTTTGAAAGCGTTCGCCAACCGCGCATACACCAACGAAATAAGTGTTCACAAAACGATACTGCGAGACAGGCTGGGCGGCGAGCAGAACGTTTTCCAGCAAGACGATACGGAAGCATGTGTATCTGCTGCCATCTCGCATTTGCGATCCATGGCGGTTACCTGGGAATCCGTCGTTGCCCGATCTGTGTGGCAACAAGCTGTTGGGTCTTTAATTGACGCTGTCGCCTCGAAACTCATTACGGATGTTATGGAGTTGCCATCGATTGGCCAGGACGAGGCATACAACATTGCCAAGCAGATCGCCGCAGTCGAGGAGCTCGATGATCTGTTCTTATCACCTGGGTCAAAGGTCCCATCCACTGCGCAGTTTGCTAGCCTTTGGCTACGCCTCAAGTACCTCAGCGAGGTACTACAGAGCAATTTGAGAGATGTGAGGTTCTTATGGATTGAAGGAGAGCTAAGTCTCTATTTTACGGTGGATGAGGTCGTGGATCTGGTTATGGCAAGCTTCGAGGACAATGCCAGAACGAGGGAGGTGGTCAAAGAGATTAGAGCAAGCCCTAACCCGAAGGGTGGGGAGTGAAGATGAGGCCGTCAACAGTGAGCCCAACCTTGGGCAGGCCATTGGTGTATACACCAAGACAATACCACACGACTCGAACAACTGTTTACTCTCTCATGCTTGATCTAAGGTGCATTACCGACCTGCAGCGAAGCATAACTTACTACTAACGGTCTCCAGAAAACGATGGGTTCCTTTTCTCGCAGAGCAATTCACATGCGTTGGCTCTATTCATGCTCTTCTTCCAGCTGTGCTACTCACTAATTCCACCTCCCTTCATCTTCACATCTTCGTGATCACAGCAGTACGGATACCACTTGCCGTTTCAGCAATTGACTGCATCGGAGCCACCAAATTTGTTGTCACCAACAGATCTCGGCTGGGGCAGGCGGCCTATCGACGGTCCTCAAAATCGATAGCGCCGATGTTGCCACGCGCGCAAGAGTTGCCCCAATCTGCTTGCCTGTCCCCCCAACCATCTTGCTTTCTTGCCTGCCGTATTATGTACTAAAAGGAACATTAATTAACTTGGTGCCAACATCGTGGGTACCGTCCTAAGCCGCCTCACTTTCTCACAACGTCGCCTGTGTAACCGGTAAGGAGACAAGACTCAGCACAACGCTAAAGGAGAACCACCTCCGGTTCCAGGCCCTCCCTCCGGAGAAGCACCGAATGCTCCTTTTGTGGAATTTTATGTGTGAGACGTTGAGAGGCGAGTGAGAGAGAGGAAGAGATCGACCTCCTGCAGCAACACGCTCAGCAACAGTTCATCTCTAGTTCCCAGTCTCTGTTTGTGGCGTTTTTTTGGACCACTCTAGCCCTCCCCTCCAAGATCCCACGCTATCATCAAATCCCAATGCCAGTTTTCAGCGGAACATGCACTTTCTGCAAATGTTAGTTTTGGGTATGGGATTTTATGACTTGTCAAGAAGCTTGTTGATCTACCGTCCCGGTGATCGACAAAATTCAGGACAAAAACAGAACCAGAACAGCAGGAGGGGTCCTCCCAATGCGTTCGACTGTCCTGCAGTCATCCAATTCTGGACAAGGGCTGAGAAGAACAAGAAAAAGAAAACAAACGAGCTCTTTTATCAACACCTAGAACCAAAACCTGTTTGTTACGTGTCACCTTCTGTTTTCTCTTCTCTCGTTTCCTTTCAGTTTTTGCTTTCTTCTTTTTTTTTTTGTGCAATAAAGCTAACGTGTCTGTGTGCTTTGAGGAACCGAGAAACATTGACTGGGGTCGCTGCGTGGTGACGACCATTTGATTTCTTTTCTTTCTTTTTTAATTTTAATTTTATGGGAGTCGTTTATTTCTGAGACATTTGAGACCGGAGAGGGTCGGTGTGCAGAGCGACAAGTCACATTTCTCGCGCGCCTCGTCTTTCTCTCTCTTTGATGGGGCATTCCGAGGCATATCGGTGTGGACTAGAGGGGAAGTCCCGGGTAGGAAAGTTCCAGGCAGACTGGGGGAAGAGAGAAGGTTCCTGCTTGGTTGGATATTGGTTGACTGGACTGGATATGCCAGGGCTGGGGTGAGGGGAGATGCAGAGCGGCGTTTGTGGGGAGATGAAAGTGACAGGTCACTTTGGAGGTATCGATCTGTCGAGTTTCATCGAGTGACTTTGGTGACTTTGTCTCAACATGGGGAGACAAAGGTATGCAAGATGACGGATTCTGGACGCTGGATGCTGGAATGGGCTTCAAGCGCAAGGCGTCGTGTGTGAGGAGCTGGTCTTCGTCGGCGACGCACGGCAGCGAGGCGGCCAGAATATTGAGATTGCCAAAAGGCGATAGACATACACAACATTGCCTTGGCGCGCATTGGGCAAGAAGGGGCGTGACTGAGGGTAGGGGAGACCTTGTTTGGAGTTGATGAGGGCTCGCGATTGATTGAAGTCGGTGAGCGGGGGACTCGTCCGCCGCCAGCCGCTCAGATGAAGCAGCTAGCCGTCCTGTCATATCGAATGTCAGTCATGTGGGCAAGCAATGAGGCGTAGAATACTAGGATGGTGTTGAGGGGGGATTCGAGTGAGGTAAATGTGCTGGTGGGTATGGGAAACTGTCAGACTGTGACGGGCATGTCCCCATCCCCCTCTCCCCCTTTCCCATGGCATCTGATTCTCGCTTCTTGGCTTTTTTTCTCCCTTCCTTCCGCTGCGACGGTTGTCACGTTGCCGTAGTCTCCGTCCAACGTCCGTCCCCGTGTGCATGTCCCGCTACGTCGGGTCTGCTGCTTGCTTCTGCGGAGGATGCCTTTCAGCTAGCACAAATCCACGGGCTTATACATTCTACACAGTAGATCTTTATCTAAACACAGTAGACCCTTAACGACGGAGCGATTTTGTGGTAGCCGATCTCGCCGAGCTTCTATCACCTGCATCTGTGATCTCTAAATCACCCCTCAACCAGCTGATCGGAAAAGTGACCACCGGGCCATCCAGCCCGGATTATGATCTTTTGCAGCACGTTAGTTCACATCTTCATGCTTGGGACATATCCGCTCGTTTACGAGTTCCCTTGTGTCAGTTTGTCATTGGCTGAAGCAGCAGCAAATGACTTGCACGCAGCTGCGGCCTGAAACGAGAAAACCTGCTGGCGCCGTCGATCCCCCAATGCTAATGTTGTTTATGCCCAGCTCCTGTCTTGGGCAATGGGATGTATCAATATCTTGCATCAAGAAATAAAACCAGAGTTATGCGAGTCAAAAGACGCAGCCGGTCAAAGAGATAGGCCTCTTGCTTCTCTTCCTCCGCAATGACTACATGTACAGCAACTGAGACACACTAGGTCCAGCCTCGGACATATACATTACATATATGAATCTGTGTGACCCGAATGGACGGATCAGATTCGCGGAACGAGATTGGAAGGCCGAATTAAGAAAAAGTGACAAGCCTTGCATGCCCATGACGCGATGCATATAGCAAGCTGCAGTCGTGACTGGTTATATGCAGCCTAGGTCAGGTTAGGGTGTGAGAGCAGGCAGGAAAGGGGAAGCACCATCAGCTCGTTCGGTGCTCAGGTACATGTACCTACTGGCGTGCTTTGTACTACGGAAGCTGTTAGCTTTTCCCCGCCTTGGGCTGCGTGGCATGTACGTATTCTCAACTTGGGTAATATACTTCCGGCTGTGCTCTCTCCTTCCCTATCTCTGATCGGAATGATGAGTGGGATTCTCCGAAGAGACTGTATACTCGAGATGCAACAACGGTCATCCTGGAGAGACAGGCCATCAAGTTGCTAGCAACAAGGATTGCCCCTGGCTGATTGACTTGGAAGTTGAAAGCTACTTTTTGCGTGGAATATCAAGACCAATCAGGACAGACGTCCCCCTCACGTCACTTTGTTGTTCGAAGTAGGCAGCCGAAGGTCTCACAACAGGGAAGGGGGAAAGACATACCTCGAGGTCTACCCCAACCGTTGTGCTACTTATAAGACAGACACACCATCATCATAAAATCAGAAGGAGAGAACATTGTATGGAGAAATACATTGCGCCTTTTCAGCTCATGTCTCGGGTCAAAAGGCTTGGGTTACATTTTCTTTGGAAAATGTCTCCAGTAACCCCTTTTTTGACCGTGAGTCTTAGCATTGTACTTCACCACGCAGCACCTGCAGTTTTCCGATAATCAGACTCTCGGTGAAATAAACATGTCTTTTTTTTCCCACAGATGTTACCCTGGAATGTCTTACTTACCTAGTTTATACATGTCAGTCTTGACTTGGTAGCAATAACCTACCTGCTTTCCCCTGTCACACCACCTTTATGCCATTGCCCGATATCAAGGTTATTGTTACATCTAAAAAAGAATTCGTTATTAGATTTTTGTTTTCTTAGAAAGATAGTTATCGACCGCCTCATCATCGAATATCTTGCCTTTTCTCGGTAAAAGCTAGATTGGGCATTCTAGGCTTTTTTTCCTTCTTCTCTTTTAATTCCACCCACTGCTTGAATTCTTCAATGTCTCTCTCCGAGAGAGAGAGAGAGAGGAAGAGAGAGATTTCCTTCACCGCCAGAGATTGTGTGAAATCTGCAACAAGCCGATATCAAGAATTTAAGGTCCGAGAACATACAGCAGCCAGCCCTTTTATTGTCATCAGTCGGTTTTGATGAAGATTTCCGCGCGCGCGCAAGATTGTCTCAGTTCCACCACAATTTTTTTTTTTGGAGCTTGACCCCTGTTCCCCCTTTTTCTGCAGTCATCCGTTGCACACACACACACACACGCACACATTGGACTCAACTCAAGTTCATTATTAAAACCCTCGGCGGCTAGGTTTGTCTGTTTTTCAAGCGTCATGCCCTCAACAAAGACTAACTGACCGACTTTGACCGCCATTGCATGTTTATTGTTCTTGTTGTAATTATAATGTCTCACCTTCGGGGAGGGGGGGCATATGTCATGTCATGTCAAAGGTTGATGCCACCGCAATATAGTAAAAGAGGGTTTTGTTTGTCTCAGTTCCCCCTTTTTTTTTTTTTTCTTTTTTTTTTTCCTGGGCACCCTTGCCGGCATAATAGATGAGCACGGTTCGGTTGGCGCCTCCCGCAGCGAATACTACCATATACATACATACATGCTATACATCCATGTGGGTACTAACATGAACATGATCTTTAGATGGAGAAGTTGTAACTTGCGAGTACAACTCGTGTGCAGGGAGGCAATGTGGAACTTGGGTCTTTGAAATGCTTCACCAAAGTTGTGCTGTGCCAATATCACAACTCTCTGCTTGTGATGGTGCAAACCCACTTGTTCAAAGTCATTTTGGCCAAGGGGCTCCTAAAGAACCTTGATAGTCATGCTCGGTGTGCTGATCAATGAATCAGCAATATACCCCTTCTCACCGGCCTACTCTAAATGCATCTGGTACAATTTAAGTTCGTGATCGGGGACTACTCGCATATTACAGCTCACCGCCCTGCCCACCTTGGGTCCTGACCTGGGTCGCTGTCTGGTAATTCATGATACACTACCGCAAAGCTGTTTTGTTACACAAACCCTGGCGCCCTGAGTAAAGGAGTATGTATGTAGAGAGTCATATGAGCGGCGCATCTCCAGAGAAGCACCAGCATGGGCAATATATCCGAAACAGACCAAGACGCAGATCAAGGACAAGAAAATAAACCGCGTCAAGCGAACAGCAAGATTGAGAGGGGTGGCATGATGTGGAAGAAGCCGCAGTGCAACAGCGCACAGAAAAGCACCAGATGGCATGGCATGGCATGCCATGCCATACCGTGACCTGATCTCACCCACCACGTACAAGCACACGACAGTACACTATACTCAGTCCCCAAGACAAAAGCACAATTCCTCCTATATTTCGCCCCGCCCATCCGAAGACTTGCCGTTGTATCTCCGAATGACTCTTCTGTAACTTTCAATGAATCTTCTGACCGGTGGTGATCTTTCCCCTCTTGCTCCACAAGAACACCTGTCAGAACCCCAATGCCGAGAAACCGAGAAGCAAACCTGACCATCACCCAATATGCCTCAGTAAACAAGCCCTTGCCGTGCCAATTGTGTATGTGTGTGTATGTGTGTGTATGTGTGTGTATGTGTGTATGTGTGTGTATGTGTGTGTATGTGTGTGTGCGTATGTGTGTGTGTGTGTGTGTGCTGTGTGTGTGTGCTGTGTGCTGTGTGCTGTGTGCTGTGTTCCGTACGCCTTGCATTTCTCGGAGAAAAGAAGCGTACCATATGACGATCTGTGAAGTGCCGCATATGGAAGAAAGCGGTGGCCGGTTGTTTGCTAACCATCGAAACTCGAACCTAATAATCCCACAATGGGGCTGGCGACAAAAGATGGGCCGGCTTCGGCATCCAGGTAACTGGTATTCAAGGAAGAGTCCACCACACAAGTGAAAGCCAAGTTATGCGCCAAGTTGTATCTCAAACATTCACAGCCAAGGTTTCCGTCAAAGGCTTTGGATTGGGTTCGAAGACGTAGACGATGCATACATATGCTCCAATGACGGCATTCTTTTCTGCCCCATTGGGTGCAATCTCGGTATATATCAAAAGAGTCAACTCCCGACTGTCGGGTATCCCGGAAAGCCGACAACTACAACCCTCCAAGGCACGAGAGCAGGAAGAAGCGGGAAAGTAAAAAGGTGTGGGTGGGTGGGTGTGTGTGTGTGGCATGGATTGGGGAAACACAAAATGATTTTCAGCAAAACCCGCTCAGGGGTTTTGGTTGTGGTTGAACAATGAAACGATAACGCAATTTGGAACAACTTTTATGTATGTATATAGAAGAAGGCCACCACCACCACCACCAAAAAAAAAAAAAAAAAAAAGGCAACCAAATCTGTACGCACAAACCCAGAAAGAAACTGTGAGTCGACTGTCTGCCTGTCCTGCCTGCCTGCCACATGGCCTGCGCAAAAATGAAAAAAGGAAGGTGGTTCTGTCAGTGATCTCGATCCATCCCCCCTCACCCCTTCCTCCAATCCGAGTCTCATTCCATTACCTCCTGCTGGCCGATGAGGCCTCAACTCACTCACTGCAATCCCAAGCTGAGCCAAGCCGCAAAAGGCGGCAAGCATTTTCAAGAGTAAAAAAAAGTAACCTATCCCGGTCTCAATTTTACGAGACAAGAGTTCAACATCCATCCAATCAGTTTTCTTCCAATGATGAATGACCATCGGGGGGGAACTGCATGACAAGAAGGTGGAACAAAAAGGGCCACCAAAAAGACATGTGTGTATATGTATGTGTAATGCGTAATGTGTGTGTGTGTGTGTGTGTATGCTGCAGACTGCAGTGAGACTGTAAGACAGGATGCCTTCTTTTTTCTTTCTTTCCTTCTGTATTTCTTTCCTCGCTTGGCTTTTCAACCCCCTTTTCACTACTACTGCAAGCCTTGTGATCGATAATTAATTACCTGACAACGAGACGGGAGAAAACTGGCAAGCTCTCATGCTTCGGAGGGGGAAATAAAAAAAGCTTTCGCTCTGGAAGGAAAAATTGACCAGGGCATCAATTCAAAAACTCGACTGGCCTCTCGAGCAGAAAGAAAATTGTTGATAACTCTATTAGATAGAAACTTTGTGTCTGCTGCCAAACAGGCGTAGAAAGGAGTCAAGAATGCATCAACAGAAGCCGCGCAGGCATATAAACAAGTGAAATAGGCCCTCTCACCGAATTAAGAGCAAACAAAGTTCCTCATAATCCGCCCGAAAACCCTCATCTAAAACCCCCGAGGCCGGGTCAGTCAATGTAACTGTCCTTCTTGTCTCTGCGTGACCCCATTTTTTCCCTCCGAGTCTTTGGTAAGGTACTGTACATATCTAGTCACGTACAGTAGTTGTAGTTTGACAAAACTGTCCATCGCCCCCTATCGCCCCCATTGGTAGGGCAGAAATGGGGGTTAATTTCCCCCATCACGTTTTTTCCTCGTCGAGTTTTACGGGAATAACAACGTAGACAGGCTTTTGATCATACAACGTTGATATGTACTACGCAATAGACCTTTCCCCCACCCTTACCAGTTTGCCGCGTCATCCGTTCTTCAGGCTGGCATGCATAAACGGCATTTGACTGAACTGACCTGATACCATAGATAAACAAGTTTCGGTAATCTCACATCGCATCCATCCATCCATCCATCCAATCCATCCAATTCATCCATTCATCCATCCATCCATCAATCCATCAATCCATCAATCCATCAATCCATCAATCCATCAATCCATCAATCCATCAATCCATCAATCCATCAATCCATCAATCCATCCATCCATCAATCCATCCATTCAATCAATCAATCAGATCTCCTGATAACCTAAGCAGCTTAAGCGGTGAAAAAAAAAGAAGAAAAAAAAAGAGTCACGCGTATGGTCATGAAATCACACATGTACGGTAAAAAAAAACATAGTAGCATACAAAGGTGCCAATTGGATGATACTACTCTCCACGGACCGAGCGTTCCATTCATTTAATAAAACGGCTTTTCACAAGCACACACGCATCAAAAGGAGAGGGGGGAGGGGGGAGGGGGGAGGGGGGGTGTAAATGGAGAGGCATCTACCTATCCATCGGAGCATTATCCGTCCGTTCAAGGACAATCAAATTTAAAAAAAAATATATATATCAATGCATAAAAAATGCAAAAAGGAAAAAAAAATAAAACAAAAAAGGAAAAAGTGGAATCAATGGAAATCCCGTTCGGAAACTACCGAATAGGCAAACCACATTCGGTTGTTTACACTACGCTGTGTTGCGTTTTCCTCTGCTGCTGCACTGTAACGTCCGGCCTTGGTCATGAACAACATTAAAAAGGGAAAAAATAATATCTCACTTTATTTTGTCTTGTAATCCTTCTCTTATTCATGCTTTTTTATCATCGTGCATTGATGCATCTCACTGTTTTTTCTTCTTTGCTCTTCCAAAAAGAGAAAGAAACAAAAACGTAGAGTTGCTGATGCGACCTTTCTCGAGAGAGCAAAAAAGGAAAAGAAAAAAAGTATCTCTCCAAGGGTTAGGTACCCGTACCACTCGATACCACACCGCCACCATGGATGACACCATCAATCACTCTGACGGTCTCACCTAACCCGACCTCCACGGTTCCACACACACACCCTTTCGAAAAATAAACCCCTGACGATAACGACACTGCTACGATGTAGGGACAACAAAGAAACACAGAACAACAAAGAGCCCCAACGAAAGCAGTGGTAAGAGATCAAGCCTCATAACCAAAATCACACCAACCCCTCCAGTGCGTGAACTAAAAGAACCTTTCGTCAAGTCACATTAAGCTCACATGCAATTTGACCATGACACCGCGCCCAACAAAGGACCCGTGAGGCTACAGGTACCGAAAAGAGAGCGAATCACTGCGTGTAAAAATGGAAAAGCCCAACTCATCACTCATCATCGTTGACTCCATGTGATCTTCCCTCACGTTAGCTCACGAGATTTCTCACTTCACTCGGCCACTTTCTTACTCACTACACTAACCCATGTGCAGGTGCGGCGGTGGTGAGAACAGGAGGAAAAGGTATCATTGTTGCAAAAGTCCGAGGTGGTACACACCAGTTACTCAGCCAGTCGAGCGAGAGAGCGCGAGTGTGTATTCGTGATCAAGCCACACAGCGAACATGCACACGATGGAACCCTTGAATCTCTCTTTTCAGATCTGTCAGGTTACACACGCATCCAGCAATGAAACTCGAGTTAGTGGAGTGGCATTTCCTAAAATGGCGTGCCTTGATCATTGATTCCATGCTTACCAACGACCGGGCACTGCACCCTCGCACCCTCGCTTGTTTTCTCATCACGGAGAGAGGAACATCGCATTTCGAATATGGAGACCCTGCAGATATACCCTCACTAAAAACATCAGTTATGAGCGATCCAATCATAGCAATTGCTCCTCTCGTTCGGCCGACGCCTCCGGGCTTGGCCGGCATCTTGGGAGGGAAACAGTGTAGGGGACCGGCCTCCGGCATCTTGGGTGCTGTGGCTTGCTGAAGTCGGAAGAGGGCGAAACATGAGATCGCCGCTGCGATCGACAAGTGTGGAGTTTCAGGCAACAACAAAAGGACAACACAACGAGCCAATCAGAAATGAGACAGACAAAATAGGGCGAACTAAAAAAGGGGGGAGACAGACAAGTACAGGAGAGCGAGAGAAAAACAGATCCAAGCGAACGACGTGTTCTGCTTTCCACCTCTGCTTGTTGTGTGTGTGGTTTGCATGAGTATGACCTGCTCTCAAGGGCATTCGCCTGAGCTGTCACATTCCCGTGCCAAATGCGGGCCGAGAGGGACTGGTTCTCAGCAGGGAGCCGAGCGAACTGGAGCGTAAGACGACCAGCATCGTTCTTCAGCCATCGGATTTGCGGGAACGCAAGCAGATTTGCAACACACACACAGGCACCCAAAGTGGAAACACGCACTTGCTGTGACCGGCAGGAACCCTGTGCTGTGTGGTGCGGCTGATTACTCTCTTGTGGACGGTCCCTCCCCACAGAATTGGACAGCCAACAACCTTTTGAGGAATGAAAAGGGCGGCGGCGGCGGCGGTGGGTTGAAGGATTGCCTCGTTTACACGCCCGCATGCACCCACCGAACAGGGCCACAGCCACCCCTCCTTCGGGTCCTATAGCCAAAGTCAGAGCAGAACAGGTATGCTGTTTCCTGCAGCACAAGTGCTGATGAGGGCAAATGAAGAAAGCTCATGGATAGATGCATGGCGTGAGTGAGTTTACGCGGATGACTGACTTGACTGGTTATCCAAGCCCCATCTAATCTGCATTCGATGCCGCTAATTATCACCAAGTTGTTAGACGCGAGGATGACAATGCAAAAAGGAGCAGGTGCGGAACAAATTGCAGTTATCCTGCAGATGTTGCATCGTGCATCGGCACGAAAGAGACAGACAATGTCCGGAGTTCCCGCTGTTGCAAGTCGGCGAGCGTTTCTGGATAGTTGAACGCTAGATGAAGTCGTTTGCACCTGGCCGGCAACCATGACGATGCTCTCGGCACATGCTAGCGAAAGCCAACGTGACACGGCCGCCCGGCTATTTGTTGCTGAAGACTTTCTTTTCGAAAATGAAGTGGGTTTGCCGGCCGCGTGGGGGGAAAAGCGATAGGTAGAATAAGGTTGCACCCTCAGTAAAAAGCAGTGCTGTGCCCTACGCATTCCCTATCCCATAGGCCGATGGATGGTCATCAAGTCCTGCACATGACCTCCGGGCTCATGGAGAAAACGACATGTCGTCTAATTATCCGGCGGCGTATTGTTGTCTTCTTAAAAATGGTTGGAACAACAAAAGGCTTGGAAATCAAGGAGCGACCATTGTTGAAGGGACACAGGGACAAAGGGACTCGGTGCCCCTGTCACTCGTCCAGTGTCAATAGCCAGCGAAAACGAGATGCTCCCCCGCTGCTGACCACTTGGCTCACTACCGATCTACGTCATATAGGGCCCACAGGTGGGACTTTGAGGGTTGAAGAAAGGGCTTCCGACACAGCCGAACTGGCGGGTTCTCCAGCCCCTGACCATGGTTGGGTTGTGAAGGTGGGGAAGCACCCCTCCGCCAGCCCACCAGGTCAGGGATGTTGTTGGAACAATTCTAGAAAAGCACCCATCCCAAACCAAACCCCTCGGTCGGTTTCTCTTGGCGCGGATGTCGGCTTCGACAAGAGAGTTCTGTATGAATAGTCTCCTGCCGAAACGAGAAGTAGTCACGTCCATGTTGCGTCCGGTATTGGCTAGCCACAGAGTAGCACCTCCGCGGACGGGGTTTTTAGGGTCAATCAACCACCTCGGGGTGAACCAACTGCCTCAGATCATAATATTGCTCCCACTCTCGAAACCAAGGAAAGAAAGGGGATATGGAGAAAAAGGGCAAGCCGGCTGCAAGCACGTATGCAGCAGCTGCGTGGCCCTTTGCTGGATGGCATGTCGCCATTATCCTGACTGATAGGGCGTATGGTGTTCCCCACGTCGATCTCCTGGTTCGCTGCAACGGAGAATGATGTGCAGCAAACACCATACCGCATAGCGTTTGCGGGGGTTGGGGGTCGCGAAGCGGGAGCAAGCCAAAATGTTACTTCACCTGCAATATCTGCTTCTTGTATTAATTCCACTGCGCGGGCAGAATGCGGGATACTGTGTCCATGACCGCCTCTTCGCGATAAGAAACCATGTTGAGTATATTGAATACGAAGGGAATGCAAGACGCAAACAAGGCCTCTTTGGGTGAACGGTGCATTGACAACGTCGCCTGTGATGGAGACCGCGAATGATCTGACCATGCACCGCTTGCTTGCCTAATTGAGCTGTTTGCAGGTTCCATCGCGACCAAGGGCAGGACGGGAGCGAGAGCAACTTGGAGGGTTCCCCGCAACAGCCCTGCTGGTTGTGTTCTGTCAAGCCCATCCGTCTTGGGCTTGGTGCATTGCAGCTGCTGATCGAAAGAGATTCGGAAAAACAGGCTCACTGGAAAATAAACATACAGCAAGGCCGTCGTCAAAAGCCAGGTTTGCATTCATCGCTTGTGCGTTCCATCGAGTGTTGAACAAAAATCGAGAACAACATCTTTGCGCCCCTTTTTCTTTTCTTTTTCGCTGCCGTGGCTGCCCGATCCACAGCTTTATTTTTAACACATCCCGCGCACCCATCAGGCCATGCGCGACGGGCTACGGGCTCCGGGCACCATTCCGCGGTAAAACATTCAAGTGCCGGTGAGGGGGTAGATCGCCGGGCCAGCCGGGTTCGATCCCTGGTGGATCGATGGACGTGGTCGGGCTGTTTGATAAAGTTGCTTTGCATATTCGTGATGCAACCAGGGGGGGAGAGGTGATAAGAATGACAGTTTCCTTTCTTTCTTCGCAGTCGAATCAAGGGTAGCCAGGGAGGCAAATATCTGTCAATGCAGCGCAGTACGGCAGCGGCCCCTCCCGTACATTAGCTCGGAGCTGCCTTTGCTCTTGTTGTGGTTGTCGGAGGCATCTCCGGCATCGTCCCGCCTGCCCCGACCCTGTTACCACCTAGGTAGGCCGCTGAGCAATGTCCGCTGAATAAGGGTATGTGAAGAGCATTGCCAAATCACAATTCATCATACAGAGACCACGAGCTCCCTACCACGGAGCTGAAAACGGAATCCGACCCGTGCGGAGTCACACAGTCGGTGAGCGACTGAGCCTTCTTCAGCGGCTGCCAGCTGAGTCTTATCCCCAAAACATAAACAATGTTGTCACGTTGGGCATCACAGTCGCATTTTGAGGGGAATGCCGGCGAGATAATTGTCAGGTATTGCAACCCGATACTCGTGATTAAATTTCTAGGTCTCTGAGATCTTATTGGTTAACTCGTCCCTGGGATCCCCGGCGAGCTGGATATGAACAGACGAATCTGGTTTGCTGTGACCTGCCAGAAGATTTTGACACCTGTAACTCCCGGCGAAACGGAGGTCACCACAAGGTACTGCAGCAACAGGCTTGTTTTATATGCCCTCTCACGTTCGCCGTGTCTTCTCTTTCGACGGACCAGACTTTCACTTGCCATCTCAGCCAGCTCATCAACACCCACCTGACCGATGTACAGAGAAAAAGACGTCATTGTTGGGGGTCCTGGAGCCTTAAAACATCCAGGGGTTTGACAACGGCGCCTAATCAGATCATTTTGTCGATCCATCGTTGGTGTACGCACGACACAAGCCTGGCGGTGAAGGTGGCTTTGCATCCGTAACCCGACGACATATGCGCACGAGATGCTCATTCTTGTGTAAAAGCTCACGTCCGGGAGTCTGGTATACACGTGTATGCGTTGATCGCGGATCTGCAAGTAGATCTGCTGCACTACCGTTTCAGCTAAAATGAAATCAGAAACGGACGGACGGCTTAAAAATCCTCGCAAATGCCATAAAAGGCACGTCGGCAACATGATGTTGATGTGTCTATTATCTTGTTGCACTCAACTACCCACCAAGTGTCTATCACGCCATTGCAAGCCATTTTGATCCAATAGCTTGATTTGATAGGACTGGGCTTTACAGGTCTCTGGGCCCGGCAAAGTGCCAGGTAATTTGCTTGCTTTTGCTCCGCACTATCGGCTTGCTGAAATGGGCTCAGCCGAGTACCCAGTGGTATCACAAAGCGGGCTGCGGGACGGAGGGACAAGAGGGGCAGCCAAGGTCGGAGATGGGTTCAGATCTCTCGTCCCTGGTCCACAGCAGTGACTTTATCGCTCGTACCAGGATAACTGAGGGACCCAAAGAAAGCCAATCTTTTTGTCCTCGTGACACGGTTCGGGCGACCCGTTAATGCCGAGCAACGAATTGAGGACTTCCAACTGGTTAAAAGCTGCGGGGACATTTCCTCGTCATGTTCAGGAGGAGCCTGTGACAGCGTAGCGGGTATCCTTTGACTCTGGTTGGGAGACGTGTTTTCTTGTTGGTTTCGAATTTGATGGTGTTGATAGAAATGAGCAGTCCCGATCCCGCTTGACGTCCCGTGACGGAGATGCCCTTGTTGAAGCTCTCGAGGGCCGCGGATGGCGCACCTTTATTGCCCAAAGATGGCCGATAGTTGAGTCCAATTTCGATCAATCGTAAGAGAAGCTCCGTAACTTCGTATTCCTTGGTCGGCGTTACTCTGGTGGGTGCTTTCTTGGCATTTGCGCGAAAAATGTGTTGTCGGCAGGCGGCCCCTCCCTGTCGTGGGTTGGGGCTTGGGTATGAGGCATCCGGTAAGAGCATCGAAACCGAGGCTCTGCCCAGCTCGCATGCGCCGAGACAGTGATTGTGCAGACAGAGCGCCTCATATTTTTGGCTGGTTGTACGGACCAAAGAGGGAAGTGACTTGGTCGGCAAGATCGCACAAGGCGGAAGAACCCTTGCAGCTGGGCGTACCGTTTTGTCGGCGGTGAGGTGAGCCTCTTCAGCCTGGTTCTTTGCGCTCGCCGGGCATTGGCCTCGACAGGTTGACGTCTCTGTTGTTGCAGAATGGGCGTGTGCTATTGTTTCCTTGTTATGATGAGCCGGTTTTCCGGACTCCATCCGAGTCAATCAGAGCCTGCGCTAGCGAACAGAGGCAATGTGACTTGTTCAGGTTTTCCCTCGAGAGAGAGCGGCCATCAGGATGTGCCCCGTTTGCTCTCCACGCCGGCGGTCAATGGCTCTGGTGTTCGGAATCCAGCAGGAATCATGTTCCAGGACTATAATAATGGCACTTATGGTTGCGACCGTACATCGTTTCTTGGCCGGCGATGCTTACGCACCCTTTTCCAGGTCAACGGCAGCCCGACTCCGAGAAAACTGGTACCTGGGTGGCGCGCTGTGTGGCTGTCGCTGCCTGTGACTGGCTCGTTGATGTCGTTGTTGAGCAAATAGGCCAATGAGACGGGATGAGGGGCACCCAGAAGAAGCATGGGCCATGTGGTCGACGTCGATGATGCGGGGAGCTGGCAGGACAGGGGGTGCGAAAGACAGGGGCAGCAAATGGACGTTGCTGCTGCAGCTTATTAGCACCACCCAAGTTCTTGGGTCCGCTTTTATCACTGTCCCTGTCGCCCAGGAAGCAGGCATGGCAGGGCGCTTTGTAGCGGTACCTCCCTGCCTGCTGTGGCCCTGCGCCTGCGAAACGGTGAGAGCATGCTGTCGTAGGTGGGTTCACCCTCCTCCCGTCACTACGCACAGCTCAATGTCTGTCGACAGCATCTCATCATGCTGGCGTCAGAGTAAACGCGGGGTGCACAGTTGCAGTTGACTCAAAAGAGAAGCAGTCGACAGGCGCAAACCTTAATCGATTCTGATCCCCACCCCCCGCCAAATCTCTGAAGGAACATGTGGTAGTGAATGACCGAATTCATACAGGCCACTTGAAGAGCCGTGTCCACTCGCCTCGGGCAGTCATCCCGTCATTCATCCCGTATCGGGAATTTCGAATAAAACTTTATGTATTCGGAGGGGATGCGCATGACTTCAAGGTCCTTCAATGTCCATGGGGGTTCAAGTGTAGATTTACAAGTAGGGAGCTTCATAGAAGCTTGCTCAAGCGTCATCCCGCCATGCATACCCGAACTTAGAAGGAGGAGGTCTTTTTGATTCTTCAAGAAGCCGGTCTCCCACGGCTGTTTTGCACCCCCATCCTCACCTTCCTGCCCCAGTCCTAAGTATCCAGCGAAGACCAACGAATGGTTGAGAAGCCTCGTTGGCTGTGGAGATCACTTTGGGGTACTTCAAGGACAGTGGAGCTCAGAGCGGGATTCCTATCTGATCCGAATTCTTCATTTACTGTATTTTACGAATATTGTGTATTGTCCCGACTCGCAAGGGCCATTGTTAAAACTTACTTTACCGGCTTACACATGATTTCACCCCTTCGATACCTTAGGAGATGATCTGGGGTTTTATCTGGCCACCCCACAGAGCCGAGAGCTGAGCTGGACAGGGCGATAATTCGAGAGGGAAGTATCTATACTCTTCTCACCGCAAGCCCCTGGCCTTCCTAAATACGGACATGGTGCCCCATCAAAAATTTGCACCTTACTCTCTCCGTGACGACCGAACTGCCTTTCTCGGGCCAACATGCTCTCTCCAATTATACGGTGAAGAGAGAGTCGGTCGGAAGAGACACCTAACTCGGGGCCACGAAGCTCAATATTGAAAGAGAACGTTGAGAATTATATACCTATGTAGATGAAAGGGAGAGACGAAAGAGCTGT
Organism: Cladorrhinum sp. PSN259; assembly: GCA_033725935.1. NCBI lineage: Eukaryota > Fungi > Ascomycota > Sordariomycetes > Sordariales > Podosporaceae > Cladorrhinum > Cladorrhinum sp. PSN259. The sequence goes on along the minus strand of MU867063.1, from coordinate 1,062,093 downwards.
AATTAATAGTCACATAAGAGAAAGATGACAGCGCAACAATTGCAGAGTCTCTAGTCTAGCATCCCACGCCACCCACGCCCACACGGCACTCGGGTTTCAGGGGCTTCAAATCAACGGCGATTGTTGCATTTTAGGCTTCGAGAAAAGAAAAAAAAATTCCCAAGAAGAGTGGCAGGACCCCCTTGTTTTGCCTCTGCCAAGTTCTGGCATCCATCTGTAGCCGCATTTCCGTCTTGGTTGGCTTTTTGGTGGAAGAGTGGGAGGAGAGTGGGAGGCAGATGAGCGCTTACCGCGTACCCGCGTAAAAGGACTGTGTCTGTCTGGCGCAGGTGTTGGGCTCTGTACGTATACAATACTAGATGGACGGATGACACAATTTTCACACCATTATAACTCCCTGGCTGTTCCTCGATCTTTTGGTTCCTCAAGCTTGCCATAAGAAAACCAGCTCCCTTGTTCCTGCCTGCCCTAACCAACGCTTCCTGCTTCCCGCGCCGTCACCTGCACTAATAATTTCCGGGCCTTGCCTTCTGGAACGCACCGTGACCGAGACAAAAGAAACCACAGCAGCCACGAACCAGCAGTGGGCAGGCCGCCAATTTATCTTACCCTCTCCCGCATCCCGCATCTGGAAACCCGCCCACCATTACATCTTGAAAATAAAGTTTTGCGCATCCCAACAACCTACTCCCCCGCCAAAAAGGGCTGCCGTTTTATAGCAGCAAAAAAAAGTCATCAAAAACCTAAGGACAGGTTGTACTCGGCACCAACGAACCACCTACTCACCAGCACGACCGCTGCATCACACTGCAGTCGTAGCTACAATCTACAGTCCTGACGACAGTCCACGACATCAAGTTACGGGAATCGAGCGATTGTCCTGCTGCTACCCGAGACTCGACTGATGTGCTCGGGAAAAAAATAGCAACCGCTCGCCAACAACGTTTCGTTTCCGACAACTGGGGTCTTCTGCATCTGTTCTTTGCGCCAAGCGACGGCCCACGACGAATTGGACCTTGAAGTGCACTTTGGCATCTGCATCGCAGCAGTGGAAGGGGAGTGGAAGACGAGGAAGAGGTGGACACAAGAGGCTCCGAGAGACCCGTGTCTGGAGGTTGCTGCTGTGCAGCTGGCTGCCATTGCTCCTTTTCTTCTTTTTACTTTTTTTTTTTTTACTTTTTCCTTTCCGTCAACTTCCGGGGAAGGAGGTTGTTTCTGGCCTGGGTGCTGCTTGGATTTGCTTGGATTGCTTGGATTTGCTGGGTCTTGTGGTGGACCTTGTGGACCTCTGGAACACCAAGGTGCACCCCCCAGACTGACAATCCTACAAATATAGGCCAGAAAATATCCCAATAGGGCCACTTGCATACGGCGCGCCACCTCGCTCACAGCAATTCTGCCGTGAGAAACCCGGTCCATCACGACGCACACTCGCAGGAAACACACGGGCCATTCCCGCCCCATCCTCCCCAAAATCGACAGAGTTGCAGGACGGGTACATTGGCTGTGTACCTGAGTCTCATCCCGTACCGGTACCCACAGATACCAGAGATACAACCACTACTTTGCTGCGTGAAGACAGGCGACTGGCTCGCTGCTGCTACTTCTCGCTGATTTGCGCGTGGGACCCGGTGATCCATCGCCTTGCATACATCAACGTACTGCTCACTCAGTACGGGCCCTTGGCCGTCCATTCCTTTACTTCAGAGCACCATACCCCCTTCTGGAGTTGACTGTCCGCCATCTATAACTCCTAGCCTCTCCCCACACTTTTCACCATACCAAAGAGGGATATCACACATCAAAAACTCTCGAAAGATGCCGCACAAGACTTCTTCTCCCATCTAAGTCCGTCTTCATATTACTTCCTCCTAAAAACGTGGTGCCTTGCACTCCCCAAGCTCTGCTCGGCAAAGCGGCCCCAATTCACCCCCTGTGGCTTCCAGGTCCCGTGTGGCCCCTTATTTGCAGGCGTCAAGACCATGTTCGCCTCTACAGACCCATCCCACGCATCATTACCCTCAACAACTCCTACAATGGCTACCGAGATCGTTCAGCGCCGGCATCAGCGCCTCAGTCAAGTTCGGACAGATATCCCCCCTCAGACGCAACTTGTCGTTATTCCGCCCTCGGCAGTCAGCAACTCATCTGCTTCCTCGTTCTGGCCCAGCTCACAACATGGGTCACCAACACCGTATTCCGACATTCTTGGGTCTACCCTGACCACGGGCACTTCCCTCCAAGACTCCCCCGAATCATTAGAGGCCTATCAGGAAAAGGGACTGGAGCTGGTATCGCCTTTTCAGCTACCTGAAGCTGTCATCGCAAAACAAGTCGACCAGATCAGCCTCAACCTGTCCCGAAAGACCAGTGACGCCTCACTTGGCCAAGGCAATTTGAAGAGCCCCGGCTCAACAGCTATGGGAGAAGCGGTAAAGCAGCTGAGTCTCGTTCGTCGTACGTCCAATTCGCTCCGCAACAGAGCTCAGGGGTTTCTCAATCGGCGACCTTCAGCGAACCACACAAACAGCCGGGATGGGAGTGTTGGTCCCGGGGTGATGCGAAGGAGAGGCAGCATGAGCACCCCAAACACACCTTTCGAGAATATCAGCGCCTTCGAAACAGATTCGGATGATGATATGGTGTCAATACTGGGCGAGGATGCTTTCGGCTCTGACGGTGTTCTCCGTGATCTTTCTTCATGTTTCGCACCCTCAAGTGCTGGGTTCGGATCGATCCAGTACCTTGCCCTCCGTCGAGGAACCACGTTGACCAAGATTACCAAGAAAAAGAGCACCAAGCGAATCACTTTGACCCTTGATCCAGAGGCAGCTAAGATCTGGTGGGACAGGAATCGCTCTTCCAAATGCATATACATCGATGATATCAAGGAGATCCGCACTGCCGAAGATATCCGACAATATAGACTGGATGCTGGATTGCCAGAGTCTGATGAGCGTCGGTTCTTCTCACTAATATACACTGTTCCTGAAAAGACGGGAACCAAGGTTCTGCACCTTGTAGCAGATGATGAAAGGTCTTTCCATGCATGGACCACGACACTTGAGGAGATCTCAAGGCAGCGTCAGGAATTCACGGCGAGCTTGATGGCGTTCAACGACAAGGCGCTGCGGACCTATTGGGAGCGGGAGATGGACAAGCAGTTTGGAAATAAAAGACGCTCTAAAGAGGATGAGCACATCGAGTTTCTCGGCGTGGAGCGCGTCTGTCGCAGTCTTCATATTCACGTCTCTACCGAGGAGCTGCGAAAGAGGTTTGACGCGGTTAAAAGCAGGCGGGCTAGTTCGGATGATCTGCCGTCCGCTCCGACTTGCAGTTCCCGCCTTGATTTTAGCGAGTTCATGGAGTTTGTGCGACTCTTGAAAACTCGGAGAGATATCCGGAGTGTTTACGACTCTTACGCTCAAGATCCGGACAGCGGCATGACGAAAGATGAATTTCTCCTGTTTTTGCGTGACGTGCAGTCCGAAAACATCGAAGATGACGTTTCAAACTGGGAGCTTACCTTCACCCATTTTGCTCGCAAGGGCAAGTCGAAAGATTCCGGAGCCGTGACCATGTCAGAAGCTGCTTTTGCCGCCTATCTGACATCACCAGTCAACGCCGCAATTCCCAAGGAGCCATCAGAATACAAGCTGGACCGGCCCGTAAACGAATACTACATTTCAAGTTCTCACAACACCTATCTCCTGGGTCGTCAACTGGCTGGCGAATCTAGCGTTGAGGGTTACATCTCAGCTCTCATCCGGGGCTGCCGCTGCATCGAAATTGATTGTTGGGACGGAAACAACGACGAGCCGATTGTGACGCATGGACGGACAATGACAACTAATGTCTCATTCCTCGAGACGATCAAGACGATCAACAAGTATGCCTTTTATAGCTCTCGGTTTCCGTTATGGATATCGCTTGAGGTCCGATGCGGTTTTGCAACACAGGCGAATATGGCCAAAATCATGATCGAAGTCTTTGGTGACAAGCTTGTACGAGCACCGCTTGACCCATCCTCGAATACCCTACCATCGCCGTCCGAGTTGGAGAACCGGATTCTCATCAAGGTCAAGAAACCCCAGCAGCTTGAGAATCTTGAGCGTCGTGGACGGAGACGGGGCAACAGCATGCCCTCCCCACTCCAACGAGCGCTTCCCGAAACTGCGCCCGTGCCTGCCAGCCCGATGCTCAGTCCGACGCCGCTTTCGCGGTCTTCCCGGCACATCAACACCATTACTGAGGGCCAAGTTCATCATACGCCCAGTGGCAGCCCTAGCGAGTGCGACAGTGAGAGTGAAAAGGACTCGTCCAAAAAGGTAACCAGCAAGATCAACCCAGTGCTGGGAGAACTAGGCGTGTACTGCGTAGGCCTTCAGTTTGAAGGGTTCGACACCCCTGATGCTAAGGCATACAATCACATTTTCTCTTTCAAGGAAAGCACATTCGACGAGAAGAACAAATCTGGTCCGTCGAAACAGGCTCTTTACCGCCACAACATGCGACACCTGATGCGAGTCTATCCAAACGCTCAGCGTGTTTCTTCCAGTAATTTTGACCCTCTCATCTACTGGAAGCGGGGTGTCCAGATGGCCGCTCTTAATTGGCAGAAGTTTGATCTTGGAATGCAGCTAAACACTGCGATGTTCGATGGTGGCACCGATCAATCCGGATATGTTCTCAAGCCGCTCGAGGGACGTCAAATACAAGTGAGACCAGAACTGAGCGCTACTGACTGTGTTGGAAAACGGCCCCGAAAGCGGGTCAGCTTTGAGATCGACGTGATATCAGCCCAGCAACTCATCCGCCCTCAGAAACTGAACGAGAAGCGGACGCTCGACACGTACGTTGATGTCGAAGTCTTCCTCGCAGACGACAAGAGAAACAAGGGCAACGCAGTAGATTCTACTGTACAGGACTCACCACTTAACCGCCGCACCAAGATTGTTCAGGACAATGGATTCAATCCTGAGTTCAACATGAAGTGCTCATTTGATGTTACCACCAAGTATCCGGACTTGATTTTTGTTCGATGGAGTGTCAGGCTGGCCGATAAGACCAACTACAATGACAAAGCCCCGCCTCTGGCGACTTTCACAGCAAAGCTTAGTGGTCTCAAGCAGGGCTACCGCACCCTACCACTTCTCGATTATGCAGGAGATCGCTTTCTCTTCTCAACACTATTCTGCAGGATTCGAAAAAGCCCTGTTACCGATATCATGGTGGCCTACCAAGAAGATGTGCCGAAGAACGGTCTGATCAAGAACATTGGCAGGACGGTTTTTAGTCAGTCAAACACGAGTCCCAAGTCCAGCATGGACAGCGGTCGCTCCTAATGAAGTGATGCGGGATCTCTGATAAATACTTTGTCTTTTTCGTTTTTTATTACGGCTGCTATCATCCGGCGATGACACTTTTTGTCGCCGCTTCTGATTTACATTTTGTTGTTCCTTTTTCTGTCGAATCTACGACCAAAATACCCCCCTGTTCTCTATTTTACCATCATGGATATGGCGCAAAAGCGGTTTCGGTGGCTGGGTTGAGGCAAAGCTTTGGAATCATGTTCTTGTTTTTGATTCCTTGGGAGGCAGGAGTTCTGGTTCTTGTCCTTTCGGTGGGGATCTGGGATGGGTGGATGTATTGATGAAGTATGAAATGTACTGATGGAAGGGAGGGGCGTGGGAACGTCTGTTTTCTTTCCTTTTATGAAGATTATCTGCATTTAAACAACACCCGTCGTCGAACAAAAAAGTGGTCCCGGAGACTCACTCTTCATTTGGGACGGAGTTGGGATTTTTCTTTTTCTTTTTTTTTTGTTCATTCGATACCATGATACCAGCATTTGCAAGAGAAGAAAGGGTGGCTTTTTTTATGATTTGAAACCCTGGTGGGTTTGTGGGTGGGTGGCGTCGTGAGATGGAGTTGTCTTTTATTATCTGCTCAAATAGATAGGGCAAAGAGAGAGAGAGAAGCAAGAGGAAAAAAGAAACCAGACATGGGACGGTTGTTTCCTGTTCTTAGCCTTTTTAGCCCTTTTCTTTTGTTTTCTTCGATGTGCTATCTCAATAGAAAGGCGGAGGAAACGGAACGGAGGCAGCATTTACATTAGGCGGCAGTGGGCTGGGGTTGGCGGCGGTATTGAAATTTCCTGTGTACAAGTATGCATTGTTCTCACATGGATGGTTGGGATGTGTGGAAATTTGACTTTTTCTTGTCTTTGTCATTGTTTCAACATCTAGGTGGGCGGTGGCTTTTGTTTTTTCGCCGTCAATCTCGACCATCATTTTCTAGGTGTTTTGGCGGTTACATTCATACCATTTTATGGATGCATAACAGCAATTTTTTTTTCTCCGAATAGAACATTAGCATTTATAAGGTAACCATCATCATGGTTGGTTCAGAGTTGGGAAAGGGCATTCATTCGGTAGAAAGAGATTGCATGCATCATTATCATGGGTTGGCTCAAGCCGGTGAGAAAGGAGGAGGAGGAGGAGGAGGAGCAGGCACGGAGGCTTTGTTGAATTTATAGTTTGTTATATGCATGTATGTACTTGTACACGTGCTTCTTCATTTTTTTAGAATGTCTCTTATTTATTTGTATTGACTACCATAATCTAGATGAGCTTTATTCCGACATTCAATAAACAAAGCTTATTAGCTTGTAATCATCATTTAGAAGAAGGAGAGAGAAAGAAACCCTTTTTGCTGACTTGTAGATATAATGATGATAGTGTGTATCCTCAACAGGAAAACCGTAAATGAAAAAAAAAATTGAAAAATTATGTATCCAACTACATACTGACTGCGCAAGGTATATTGAAACAAACGAACGCCCTTGGATCGTATGAGCATAGTCAGGAAGGACAACCCATGCACACTGCGTATGCAAAAAGGCATAAGTTCAAGAAAGAAAGAAAAAAACACGACAGTAACCACAAAACAAAGTCAAGAAAGAATCTAGGTATCATGTTTCTAAAAAGAAAAGAAAAAAGAGCTATAATATAAAAAGAGTAATAATTCCCCGCTTTGTATCGAAGTGCTAGGAGTTCAAGAAGGGAAAAAAAAGGGAATTATATCCCAAAAAGGTGATGAAAACACCGACCGACCAAGCCCCATGCCTTTTGTTTTGTTTTTGTTTTCCAGACCCTTCAATCAACATCATCATCATCATCCTGCTGCTGCTGTTGCCGTTGTTGTTCGTATCCTCCTCCCAACCTTGGACTACTACTATTACTACCACCACCACCACCGCCGCCGCCAATCAACCCAACAGCAGAAGGACTCCTCAACATGCCAGTACCACCAGGACCAGCACCACCAAAACGCCCATTAGTAACGACATTCAACGCCCTCCTCTCCGCCTCGTCCCTTTTTATTATCCTTTGCCTCTCTTCAACCAGGGAACTTGAGCCGGCACCAAAGTCGTCATTATCAATATCGTTCAGCTCATCCTCTATCGTCCTCCCCGTAGGGCTCAACCTCTTTAGACTGACCGACTCAACAGGCGGACTCAACGGGCCGTCAGCGTACAGACTCGGATCCCGGCCCAGCACTTTGTCCGCCTTGCTCGGGGTCCTCCTTCCAGCGCCCATGCTCGATGGGGGTGACGGCAATCCGGGGCTGTTCAGCCTGCTGCTCACTACTGGCTTAGAGTAATGCTGCTGAGGCTGAGAGGAGTAATGCCTTCCAGCACCGCCATTGACCGTCACTAGCGGGACATTGTCGGCATCGTCATCGTAAACATCGGGACCCCAACCGGCCATACGTTCCCGCTGGCGCTGCTGTTCCCTCTCCATAACGAGGTCTTCCCTGGCGGCGACCCATTTCGGGTTGGGCTCCCAGCTCCAGCCATCGCCGGTGGTGGTGCAAATGGGCAGAGGCCACAGCCAAGGGTTATGGCCAAGCAAATGGAGCAAGTTCTTTTTAGGACCGAGGTCGAATGCGTTGGGCAGCTTGGTGGCGTCCTGTTCATCGAGGTACTCCTCGTACCTCTTTCGAGCGCGGTACTGTTCCATCTCGCTGGGCGTGAATCTTCTAGTGCCGCCCTGCAGCTCTGGGTTGAAGTTGTTCGGGTCCTGGCGGAGCTCTTCGCCTTCTTCCGGGCGGGTCACGCCTGGAATAGCATTCTGGTGAATGTCCAGGAGTTGTTGGCCGTAGGAAGGGAGGGCTACACCCTGTCCGGGAGTGTGTTGATTGACGTAGGTGCGGTGCATGCTCGAGCGCAATGGGGAGAGATACCGAGTCTTTTCGAGGCATTCGATGGTCGTCTGGCCTTTGGTAGCGAGGTAGATGTGCCAGCCCGTAAAGGCACCCAATACAAGCCCTATGATTCCTGATACCACGGCCAGCATGATAAAATTGACAGGCATCAGAGTGTCGACGTATGTTGTAGTGGCGAATATCTCCTCCCATACCCATGAGCCCGAGGCAGCAAAGCAGTACAAGCTGAACACGGTCGTGTATGTGAGGAATAGGAGAAAGGACTTGTGGTTGCGCAGACCGACGCAGGTTGCCAGCCAGGGGCAGTGGTGATCCATTTTGAGCACACAGCGACGGCATGTTGAGCAGTGGTGGGCACGGTCGGGCTTTCGGGCCTGGCATTTCTTGCAAAAACGCATCTCGCCGTTTGATTTCACGGTGAAGGACGTCGCCTGGGGGGCGGCGTGGGTCGGGAGGGTGCTGTAGCCATGGTCGTTCGTCGTGCTACCGGGAGGAGTGAAGACGGCTGTGGTGTAGCACCAATTAAGCATTGCATATAGGAGAACGCCACCGAGACCAATGTGTGGGCCTGTTAAACCGCCGGGACGAGAAACAGTCAGCAAATACATAGGTTCATTAAGCTGGCAAAGAGAGCGCACCTAGCCAGGTCACCTTGGAAGGCACCGAGCAGAGAATCCACAGCACATAGCAGGCCCATGATGTTAGGCCATAGACGAACGCAAGAGGGAAATAGGTAACACAGGTGCAGCAGATGCGCTCTAGTCTTCTTGCCCAGCGCCGGGCAGTCGCCATGTCTTCCGGTGATGTTGTTGAAGAAGGGGAAGGGGGAGAGTTCGACAAGTTTGGTCGTGTCGCGGGGGATTCGAAGGAAAGGGAGGTTGGAGAGCGTGTTGATCGCAACGTCGCATCCATCAGTCGGCAGGCCGTTGATGTCGGTTTGCACACGCTATCTATCGATCCATAGTCTGGAGGTTTCGTTGAGGAATTCGAGAAGGAGAACAACCCGAGTGAACGACTTGAAGTTAGGAAACCAGTCCAGAATTACAGGGGTTCCTCGCCTTGTCGGCCTCAGCCTCAACCACAACGTCCTGACGGTAGCCAATTGGAAGCAACCGGTGCCCCAACGCGTTGACAATTTTTTTGGACAGCGACTGGGCGCTTTGACCGCCCGGTGCACCGTGGCCAGCCCCTGATTATTCTTAGCTCCCGTCTGGACGGATACCGATTCGCGGCCCAGATGCATCTAATTTACTCCCGAAGAACTATTATTAATTGACTTGAAACAGGTTCCTTTGAGTTTTCTTAAAAAAAAAAAAATTGAAATATGGAAACAAATCATTATGCACGACATGGAGATGCCTGGCTCTCTTTGGGTACCATGAGCACTTTTCGCATTATCAATTCAGGTTTCAAATATGTCTTGAGACGCCATTGGGAGGCAATATCCAAGCAGACCATTGTACGCTGTTACTAGGTGCCAATGGAGTAATTCTTGCATCAACAGAACCAAGAGGGTTGCATTTGGGAGGGCCGTGGACGTTAAGATTTCTAGAAGATCTGGAAACGAGATGCTTTGATAGGCAGGTTTGAGATTCCCCCTCATCTGGGCATCTCTTCCCCGCAGATGTTGCAACTCTCCCGACGACCATTGGCACTTTAAAAGGTGATGGCCGATCAGACGGTAACGGTAAGGTATCGAATCTATATGATATATCAGGCATCAAAATGTGTCTCACCTGTTGGAATGAATAGCGTCATGTTATTATGAGCTCTTACTTGCAGCAGAATGGTGCTCAGCTTGGCGGTGAAGACATACAGACCGGACCACAGCAGCTGAGGGTTTGACGCCATTCTCTTGGCAGATTCGCTGTCACATGCTGTCATTGCTGGCCATGAATTGCGGATGCGGGCATGCTATGCAACAAGCGAGTAGCCAGTCCAACTGCTGGGTTTTCAAGGGTCTATCTGCATAGGACGTCACCATTTACAACTTGGACGTGTTTCTCGCAACAGTCTACACGCACCCACATCGAATCCAGGAACACACCAGACAAGAGTTGACCGCTGCTGCGACAGACGGACGGATCACGCAATCAGATCGGATGTTGGTTGCGGGTGTGGTGAGCTAAAAGCTGCAGCCACATCTGAACACGTGAAGATAAACCTGCAAAGCAAAGCAACCAAGCAACTGGAAGTGGACCTGGTGGGACGGGTGGACACCAAAATTTGGGCTCGGCACAACGAGACAGGGTTTTGCATCTGGGACACCGTGGACAAGCAGAGAAAAAAAAAGGGCGATAAAAAGATACTGTCAAGAGAATAGAAGCAACCATCGGCCGGGTAAACACCCCCTCACTTCAATCCACCACGAATTGGTACCCCTCTCAGCTACCTGCCCATCACTCTACCTACCTACCTGTGCCTGCACTCTGCCTTGCCTGCCTGCGTGCTGCCGCTCAACCGTCCCGTCCGTCCGTCCAGCCAGCAAGCAATCCAAACCTATCCGATTAATACACCACGACGGCGACGCGACGAGCCTCTTCGATCGATATCAACCTATCAAACTCGAGCCAGGTACTCGTTCCATCGCCAATCTTCATCCTGGAGAACTTGCGGTACTCAACAACATCGGCCGCACCCCTCCCACTCCCTTCCTAGAGCTATCGGAGCTCTCGCCTGGCAACCCCGCCGTGGCTTGGAATAGTGGCTGCACAGTGCTTGATCGCGTCAGCTGCCTGGGGCTATTAAGCTTCCCAACAAACATCACGACTCTCGCACAAAGGGCGGCTTTGGGGTGAAGCTCAATCCCCCGCCGCAAAGATGGTGTGGTTATTCAGCGCTTTCTCGAGCGCCATCTTTTTACTAAGCATTGTGCTCTCAATACCAATCGCCTTCGATGTCGGTGGCCGTGATACTGGCTTGGCCTACTCATTATCATTATTCCTCTTCTACGTCTTCTACAGCACCAGCAAGCTCATCACCCCACCGAAATCCCGAGTACGATGGCTCTTCAAGAGTATGGTTGGTCTGTCGCAGTGGATCGTTATCCCCGCGCTGCTTATCTGGGCACTGGATCGTTTTTCTGTCGATGTTGAAGAAGCGGGCTGGGTTTCGCGCACCTACACTCACGTAACAGGGCAGAACCACAAGACCTGGAGGGAATGGTTTTGGGGCCATGACGGTTTTGTCGAGACTGTGGCCCTTGGCGCCTGGGACAACACATTGAGCTACTCGAGCCCTGTATTTCAGCTTCTCGAGGGTTTCTGCAGCTTGTTGGTCATCCAGACTGCTGGTCAAATAACAAGATGGCTAGTCAATCGTGGAAGGAGTGACACCTGGGTGGTATGTACATCGTTTTCCGTCCATTCTGCTGTACCTCGTCTCTAACATTACCTGTATAGATCATACTCCTGGTACTCTCCGGATCCATAATTTCCAGCGCCGTGTACTTCCTCTGGCGAGTTATTTGCTTCCCCCAGATCGGTAACCTGGACGCTACCATTATTGGCGTTGCCATGACCTCGGCTTTCTTCCTCTGCGCATTCGGAATCGCCAGCGGCCGAGGAAACCCGGTCGAATCTTCTCTGCTCTTCGCCTACGCTGTTCTCTGCGTTTACCAAATATTTACCGATTATCAGCCTTCTCCCGAGGCCGCAGCCGCTGCAGAGGCTGCCGCAGCATCGCAACCTGAATTCCCGCCTCTCCCCCCGGTTCTCATGGCCTCGTACTCGACGCTTCTTCATATGCTGAGCAACCTTCCCTCGGCCGTCAGTTCATCATTCGGCTTTCTATATGCGGCTTTCCAAACCATCACTCCTAGCGTGATAATATCATTGACTTACCGGATCATCGTCTTCTACTGTGCCACAAGAATCATCCCGGCCATTCGGGAAGCAGGGGCGCAGGCAATCATGGAAGGAAGTGCATTTGAGGACAGCGAAAATGCTAATAGGCTTATCGGCTTTCTCAGCTGGTTTTCACCGTCAATGCTGATTGCAGTATATACAAGCTTATTACTGCAACACTTCACCGTCGAGAGCAATGGTGACGATGTCGGGTGGACTCTGCGGGCGGGAGATGCTGGTGGCAACACATGGCGATGGATAAATATGGCAGCAACTATGGGGCTCTATGCTGTTGAATTATATCTTGGTGGAGATGGAGATGGCGGGACTCACTGGAAGACTGACTAAACACGATTCCCAATAGCGAGGATATGCGAGACGCACCCGGTAAAAGCATCAATTGGCCAAGGTGTACGTGAAATGGATTAAGTACCAAAGCAAACTCGCAATGTCCGCACGGCTTTGCGTATAGCTTGGTGAGGAATAAGTAATAATTCCCTCCACAGGCCATAGATGGATGGGTGGGTGGGAGAGAACCTCTCCATCAATGAAAGCATGGGGATACGGAGGTTCGAGAACCGAGAGCTAAGAAAGGCAGATGGATAAACGCTGCACAGTTTTAAGGGACCAATCGAATATCATGGTCACCATTTTTATGAGTTGGAAGAAGAAAGGAAACTCGGGCAAATGGGATTTAGAAGCGGACTTTCTTTTTCATGTTTTTTACGAAGAGAACAGCAGCTACCTGAAGCCGCACCGCCCAGAGATACGGACCGAAGAACGAACTCCATTCTCGGTTTACTTTACCAGCTTCTTCACCAACACATACACCACACACACACAGAGAGAGAGAGAGAGAGAGAGAGAGAGAGAGAGAGATCCGGCTACTTTGGGATCTGAGACGGGGTGGAATAAAGAAAGGGAGTTCCTTTTTTTTCTTCTTTTTTTCTTCTTTTGTTTTGTTAGCTACACACATACAGCGACTGGCGTTTATTGGACTAGGAACGACAACACACAAATTCAGACTTACACACCACCTGCGCACATATAAATACACACACACTTGGCTTGGGTGGTTTATGGATGGGATTGGACAGGCATCTTTTTTTCTGTTTTCTATTTTTTTTTTGGTTGTCTTATCGCCCTATGCCCATTAATGAATGGGGGGGATTCCTAGCTCTTCGAAAGGGGATTCTCGTTTTTACCTCCAAGTAAAACTTATTTCCTATGTTTCTGAACTTTTGTATCATGTAATCATGTACCATCAATCAAGTCACAAATCGAATGCGGACCCTTTTTGATCTACAGAGCTAGGTTATCTTTCAAGCAATAGGTATATATATAAATAACTGAGATTCGGTCCGCAACCATCAAGGGCCAATCTCATCAAAAGGTTGAGCCTCTCCCGTAAAACCGGTTTGCTGGATATAGACTACCACGTATGGAAAAGCGGGGAGAGGGGGGGGGTGCTTAACCTTGCGTAAACCATGTCTTCGTAAAACTCAAAAGAGGTGTATGTGTTTTCATTCGAAAAAGAATAAGGGAAACCACGCCTAATAGACATATAGAAAAAAAGATAAGAATCCACCGCCACCTGCCTGCCAGATATATAACACCATTTCTTTTCACGCCAAAACCAGCCGACCGACCAACCAGCATACATAAACAAAAAGAAAAAGAAAACGCCAGCCATAACATTTCCCAAGCTATGCAACCCATTCAACCCTCATCACGTCCCCCCCACCTCTTCTCCTGGGCATGCATATTTGTGTTCACTCCACATGTCCTTTGTTTTTTTTTAGAAAATGAACCTTCTCCCAGCAGACCCGCCTCTCTTCTTGACATAGTCGGTCTCGCCCTTTCCCCTTGTAGAGTTTCCACTCAACCGATTCAAATCCTGAATTTTGTTCAACACCAACTCCAAGAGCTCCTTCCTCTGGATTAAATCTAAGTGCCTCCTAACCTTGGCATCCTCTCTCGCGAACCTCTCCAGCCCGCCACCAGACATGTGCTCGTTCAGCTTGGATTCTACCTCTCTGGGAAACCTCTGGTAAAAGTCGTGAAGCATCTCGACGTGAAGGAACAGCACCGCGGTTTGAGTGAGCTTGGTGGCCACGGCGTCGAGGAACACCTCTGGGCAGTAGTATTTGTTCTCAAGGGACTTGCACTTGCGAGACTTGGCGGCCAGGATGCGCATGTTGATAATGTCGGTGCGGTCCCGAAGGAAGACTGCTTCTCGGCCTTTTCGGAAAGGTTTGTTAGTATGGAACAAACTGATGATCTGTGGGGATTTTATTTACCTCTTGTCAATAGGGCGGCGCTGAAACCGCCTGCTCCGCTGGGATGATCACCTTCAATGACGATATCACCCTTTCTGGCCTTCTCAACAAATGTCATGACTTCCTTGAGCTTTTTCCTGCCACCGACAGAGTTCTCCAGGCTCTTAAGAGCGGTCTGGCATTGCTCAAGCTCGGACTGGAGCACGCCAACAACGTGCTCACGACCTTTGTCCCACTCATTAGGCTGGATATCGGGATCGAACTTGTACGGCTTAAGAGATATCTCGATTCCATCGCTGGTGGCGTAAGAGCGGTCCGCGAGGACGGTGGCAGCAGCTTCGCTTACGATCTTGCGGGCTGAGGGGTGTTTGGCGAACGAAGACTTGTCGAGCAGTTTATCGATGTTGGCCTGGACAGCTGATGAAGCAACGTTTGATGCAAGGCGGCCAACCCCGAGGCGGGTGAGTCCAGAGCATGCAGCGTCAAGCTGACGATGCCAATAGGGCGAATTGGGCTCAGCCTTGGGGAGATCCTCGAGGTTATCGGCCTGATAGGGAGCAGGGGAGAGATCGTCGATTGGCTTGTTCCAATACCTGGCTGCAAGCTGGTCAAGGACCTTCTGGTCTAGGGCATCCTTTAGCAGCTCGGCCAACTGGGCACGGCCGAAGGAGTTGGCAAAACTGTGGAACTGGTGCTTGAAGTCATCCAAGCTGGCGGCCAGGTACGACTCGGCGCTCATGGGCTGCTCATTGTACTGAACTTTAAACTGATACGTAGTCTCTTCAAGCTCACGGACAATGGCATCAGTCGTCTCGGATAATTTGGAGGACATTTGTTGCTCCAAAACCTGCATCAACTTCTTCCTCAAGGTCATCGTGCCGGTGCTCACGCCTGATTCAGGGCCGAACTGAGAAGGGTGGGTGCTGAAATAGGCTTTCTCATTTCGAGTGATGCCTGCTAAAAGATTGGTGGACTCCCTCCTAAAGAGACCACCGGTCTGAGTAGGCAATTTGGTGATGACACCAACATAACCCAACCGCAGGGGATACTGTTTGTCGTTGAGAATGTCGGTGCCCTTCTCTGGATCAACCAGATCCATCTTCGTGATGACTCCAATTGTCCGCTCTCCTCTGGGGTCGACTCTGCGGCTTGCCTGCAGAGCGGTGGAGTTGGCCAAATCCGTGTCGGCGGCGGAAATAGCCAGGATAATATTAGGGCCCCTGATGTATTTGTCGCAAAGCTCAGAGATCTTGCGCTTGAGTTCCCGGGGCTGGTTCCGGCCAGCAACCTGGATGTATCCGGGAAGATCAATCAGGGACAAGTCTGGAATCCGCGGAGAGTGAATGGTGAGCCGAATAGGGTCGTCAGAAACACACTCATCTTCGGAAACAGATTGGTTGAGTTCAGTCAAAGTCTTTTGAATCATGGAGAAATCCGTGACCTTGTTGAGACCAAGATCGGGAAACTCGCCGTAGTCGACTCGCGCTTGGGGATCGTTCACAAGGGTGAGCTCAATCGGCCGGCGAGTAATCATGTTGCTTCCCTTGGGCAGAAACTCATGGCCCACAATGGCCTCCAGCACCGAACTCTTGCCTGACGACTGAGAACCGATAACCACGATGGAAGGCAGAGTAACACTAGCGGACTGGCCGACCTGCTGGAGAAGGTTTCGGATCTCGATCATCTTCTTGGTGATGTACATCATTTGGTCATCCTTGATAACCTCATCAGGGCTCCGGTTATCCTCCTCGTCAGAAGAGTCGTAGCCATAAGCAGCAGCGGAAGCTCCAGCAGCCACAGCTGCGGCAGACCTGCTCTGTTTTGGTGGTTCCGGCCCACCAGAGCCGCCCGAGGATTCCCCAGCCAGTCCTTCTCCTTTCATGATCTTATCCAACCATTCGGGCATCTCGATTTGGTCCTTTGTGTTCTTCCAACCTCGTTTTGTTTGATCTGCTATATCCACCACACCTACCCAAAGCCCCGAAGCGGTGCTCGTAAAGGTGTCTCTCACATTCCCATACATCTCCTGTGCAGAATTACCGAGCTGGATGGCCTGGTACTGTACCCACCCTGCAACACCCAGCATCAGGCCACCGAAGAGGGCGGGGATCCTGATGAACTTGACGGCGAGCTTGGGCAGGAGACGGACGAACGAGGCATTTCGAACTATAACGGCATTGTGGTAGAGCTGGGCGGGGAACTGGGCAGACCGGCGGAAGCCTCTTGCAGCAAGCTCGGCTCTCTGGATGCCGCCGGTCGGCAGTTGATGGAACTGGCGGACAGCCCTGAGAGTAACGCGCCGGGCGAGGGGGGCAATCGCCCCAGCTGCACGGAGCTGGGCGCTCATCGTGACCGGTGTACGTGGATGCTAGCGACCCTTCATCGACTTCCGCGAACGTGTCGATGTCCGTGGCGGGTGTATGAATTCTCAGTGTCGGGTGTGGCAGAAGGTCGGGCACGGTTGCAAAATAATTGTAGTACGTGTGTCAGGCAGTCAGAGATGCCCATTCACAGGATTACCCGCGGTTTCCACTGGTCGGGGGTTGTGTGCCAAGACTCCCTTCCCCCCCACGACGATGTGGCGCCCCTCTTTCACCCGGTTCTGCCACTCAGAATACGGTATCGTTGTATTTACAATAACTCAATCTTGTACAATCTAATGCTTGAACTTTTGTTAGCTCGGTACATGCCCCATAAAACCAAGAACAGAAACAAGGTATGGAAGCCAAGCAAAGATGCAAACCGTAAGGTATTAGATACTTATACAGGTCGGGATATCCAATATGCATAGAAAAAAGTCAGGAATGCATTAACAGAAGGTGAATATACGTAAAAAGAAGTCAGGAATGCATTAATAAAAGCTGAATAGGCGTAGAAAGGAGTTAGGAATGCATTAACAGAAGTTGAACAGGCGTATAAATAAGAGAAATAGGCATAGGAAAGTGTGAATTGGGCGTGAACCGCGCTAACAAACGTTCAAGCATTAAATTGTAGGTAGGGATTGGCACAAGACCACATCCATTTGACATTCTTGGTCTGCCATGTGGATATTGGGAACAAAAGTCGATATTTCGAAAAAGGCGAGCAAAAGAAAACTAATTACTATCCACCTTGTTGCCATATTGGAGGCTCTTGCGAAATGAATGCGTTTTGTCGGGCTGGACCGTTCCAGTGGGTGGGTGACAGCGAACAAACCCCACTGAAGGGTCCCGATAACGCAGGACGATAACTGAGTTGCCATGCAGGACCCCTGTTAGGTTTCGAGAGACAAATCCACGGCGATAACAGGGGACCGGATCTGCCCAAGATGAAGATGATTCAGATTGACACAAAATCAAAATGACGCAAGAGTCATCACAGAAAAAAGGACAGCATGTCAAGACGCGGAGCCAAAAAACATCCTTTACCGCTTTTCTAGAACACTAGAGTCACACTGGTAGCACCGTTACGGCAGTTTGCCTGAGCATGCACCCCAGAGTTTAGGTATAGCGCTAAAATCGTGAGATGAGTTCCGCCATCAGAATGACCGATTTCGTCAGCCCTGCCGCCCGGGGGCCTGCGCTCTCAATGTCCCCATCTGCGTCTCTTCGCTCTCTTCATAGGCCCAACAAACTCACCACAAAGCGCAAACTTGCAGCTGTCTTGTTACACATTTGCGCTCTCAAACAGTTCACCTGCCGAAAAGGATCTAGAAAGCCACTCTACTGCCGGTAGTTGACCTTCACCCTTCCAGTCATTGCCCAGTAATTCAACCAAGATCGCCCAATCGTCGTCGGTCCGCCCCGTCTTGGGCACCGCCTCCCAGAATCACCACTGCGACATAAACCACCATGTGCCGGTTTCTGGTAGGGCGATGCGCCAATGTCTCCTGAAAGCAATCATACCACTAACATGATTTACCCCTCTTCAGGTTTACAAGGGAAGCGACGAGATTCTGCTCTCGAAGCTCGTACTCGATCCAGCACACTCAATCCTCAAGCAGTCCTTTGACTCACGACTTCGACTGGTTAGTACCCCCCGAACCATTGAGCGAAATTCGGCAAAGGAATTATTACTCACATAAACTTCCCCGACTGTAGGATACCCGACGCGGACAGAACAACGCCGATGGATTCGGGATTGGCTTCTACACCGACCCCAAGTTGGGCCCAGCACCCTGCCTTTTCACCTCCACCACACCGGCCTGGAACTGCGCCAACCTCGAGCGATTAGCCTCAAAGACGGCCTCTCACCTCATCTTCGCCCATGTACGCGCCACCACCGAGGGCTCGCTCAGCGAGGATAACTGCCACCCGTTTACACACGGAAGTCTGATGTGGATGCACAATGGCGGTCTTGGCGGGTGGAAGCAGATCAAGAGGCGTCTGGGTGAACGATTAGCCGATAAGTGGTACCTTGGTGTAACAGGCGGCACCGATAGCGAGTGGGCGTTTGCATTGTTCCTGGACACCCTGGAGCGCATGGGCTACGACCCCAGCTCCCAGTCAGAGGGAGGGTTTGGACCAACTGTGCTGAGAAGGGCGATGCTCAAGACGATTGCGGCAATCAACGAACTCATCGACAACATTCCCGAAAGCGTAGTCCACTCCGAGAATGTCGACACCAGAAGTTTGTTGAACTTTGCCGTTTCAGATGGCCACAGCGTGATTTGCACACGCTATGTTGGGAGTGCGTCCGATGAGGCTGCCAGTCTTTATTATTCCTCCGGCACGCTTTGGGAAACAAGGGCTCCTACTCCTGATAAGCGCGACTACCAGATGCAGAGAAGCGACAAAGGGGCAGATGTAGTGTTGGTGGCCAGTGAGCCCCTGACTTTTGAGAGAGGTATCTTTTCGGCCGGGAAAAAGGATAACGGATTCAGCATAACTGACCTTTTGTCTCTAGAAAACTGGATCAACGTCCCAACCAACTCAATCCTCACAATTCATAACCAAACTGTCATGGTACACCCCATCTTGGACAAGTATTATGACAGGAATCCACACCACCGTCGCTCCGCTGCATTTGTTCGTGCAAAGGGTCTCTCTGCAAATGAGAAAACCCGAGCTGGTATTTCTACCAATGCTCTTCCCCAATCCGTCCCAGCAATCCCATCTTCCGTATTACATGCAGAAGTCCTAGATCCGCACCACAACCCTAAACGCCTCCTTGGGCCAGCAGTCCCGACCATTCCCTTTAGTGTGAGCCGACCTCGGGGCCCATCAGAGACCGCATCCAGCTCCACAGTCCCACGGATCCGCACCCCTCTGTCTCATGCCGAATCGGCGTTCACAAGCCAAACACCATCTGGCCCATCAGCTTCATCATCATCATCATCATCATCAACAGCAGCAGCAGGAGCAGCATCATCATCATCATCCGTACTCTCCCCCATCATTACAGGACGGTCAACGACCCAACAACCGCCCTCCCAGGGCAACATCAAGAAGAAACGCGCTTCCCTGAGTGCCGTGGACGCAGGCAACCATGCTGCTATCCTAAATCCATATATGGATGCAAGTCCTATCACCCCTGAACCTACCCGCACAGAATTCGGAAACCCAGACAAGATCGCGCGGATGTTTCCGGAACTGGCATTGCGGTAAGGTTCAGGTGATTGGAGGTGGGCATCAATCTCGAATGGTTCAATCATGGCGTTTGCTTTCCGGACTGGAATAGGATACGGAGTTTTGTTTGACAGGGAAGCGAAGCGGTGATATCTTTTTCTAACCTGTTTCATATTTATCAGCATTATTTCACACTGGCGCGTGCTATTTGGCTACGTGCAGTTGTTTTATACTCCACGCGACGCTTGGGTTTTGTTTTAATGGGCAAAGGAGGTAACAAGATTTGGGGTTCATTCATTTTTTAAAGGAGTTTCGGTATAGGCCAGATAGGCGAGGTTCGAAGTCCTCGAATATATAGTTAAATTGAATCTACTTGGGAAGTACAGCGGCGAGCGAGTTTTATTCCCACGCTTTTATTTTCTTGAAAAAGTTGAGCTCTTAAGGGGTAATCAGTTGAGTCGAGTTGAGTTACCACCTCAAGGGCATCTAGTTAGCTCTTTTCATTGTATAAAATGGCAGCATTAAATCCAATATCTGCTGAAACAACAGTTTTGTTATGCACCGTAGAAACAGCATCCGATTCAAATAAATGTCTTTGGCGGTGCAGTCTACTAGGGTACCAAAACGCCCAACACGCCGTACAAACAAACCAGTGCCCTCCATTTGTTAAACGCCTCCAATCTCGATGCATCGAAAATAAAAAGAAATAGACATATATATATCCTAGTGATCCAGATATATCATACCAATACTACCTTCGCAACCGCAGCAGCTAACAGCACTGCCACAGCAATAATCACGCGATCAAGCCAAACATCATCATTGGAAACCCTCCTCCTCTGGACCTGCAGTAGTCGTGGTTGTTGCTGATGTGCCGCCGCCACCTGCGCTTGCACCTGCACCGGCCTGTTTTGCATCTGTGATGACCCTCCACTTGGCGCCGCAGCCTGCGGTATTACAGCCGCCGCTCCAGCCGAAGAACTTGCCTCTCCAGCTCCTCCTGCCCTCGTCACTGCCGGAGGGGGATTCCCAGTCTGCACGAACCCTTCCGCCAGCCTATCACTCTCCTCCTCAGCCTCTTTATTCTTCCCCTGTTGTTGTTGTTGTTGTTGTTGACCCATCTCATCCCTCCAACCCATCTTCAGCTCCTCGGGAACTTTCTCCTCCTCCTTTCTCCCAGAAGAAGAACCCCCTTCACCGGCAGCAGCACAAGCCTCCTCGCACTCCTTCATAATCGCCTCGTTGGATTTCCCACAGTTGCAGCCGCCGGGGCAGGTCCAACTCCTCGACTCCGAGGCAAGGCGTTTCCTAACGGACTCGCTAGACTCTAACCCGCCAAGCTGACCCTTCACGTCCGTCTCCATGAAGCTGCGCAGCGCCACGAGGGCGGTGCGGACTCCCCAGGCGGGCTGCCATGTTTCCTCGTGGTGGCCAGAGATTGAGAGGCAGATTTCGCGGTTGACTTCGAAGCGCCCCGAGGGGGTCAAGAACCTGAATGAGGGGGGACGCAGGGGGTAGGTGGGCGGGAGGACTATGCGGCCGTGGTAGATGCCGTTCTCGAACGGGGAATTTGGCGGGCCCCGGAGGGTGAAGTGCCACTCGAAGAGGTCTGTCTCGAGGGGCACCGCGTGGAGGTCTGGGGAGGGGGATGAGGAGAGTTCGTGGGATTCTCGGACTGTGGGGGTGTGGTCACAAGGTTAGGTAAGCGGGGTTGGAAATTGGGAAGGGTTGTTTGTGTGGAGAAACATACGGATGCGCTTGATTGTTGGTGATTTTGAGTTGAATTTTGGGGTTGACATGTTTTGGTGGTCGTTGATGCGATTAGTAAGAGTGTAAGCCTGGTATTCAAGTTTGCGACGAGGCCCGGGTTTCTGTGTTCGGTTTCGCCCGCGCAAAGAAAGGGCTGTCGTTGCTGTTGTTGTTCGAAGAAGCAGGGCGTTGGTTGATAAAAAGGTATGTCGGTAGACGAGGAGGAAAGAAGTGAAAGCGATGTTGGATGGGATGGGACTGGCGGGAAGTTTCAATGATGACGGAGTTGCGGCGCGAAAGGTGACAGATAAGAAGTCGGGTAAGGTAGCTAGCAGATGGGGGACCCAACCCGACCTTATTAATTGCGACACGGCTCCGGAAAACCAAAAAGTAGCCAGTTTGCACAAAGGCTAGTTTTTTTTTACTTTGTCATGCAAATGAAACTTTGGTCAAACTTGATTGCACGTTTCATCTGGACTATCTATTTACAACTTGCGTGTATGATGGGAGCTTCATTTCTTCACAAGTTATTTCCGTATTTTGAGTACTCTTGGACAACTTGCATGTTCGCAGAACGGATACCTGACGGAAGCTGGTGTCTCGGGGATAGGTGGGGCCATTTCGGGGAAGGTGGGTCCCGGACCGGAGCGACCGGGCACTCTCCGTGGGACACCAGTGAGATGCGGCTTGGCTCTGCAATCTACGGTACTTTGGGCAACTAGTCTAAAAGTTGTTGAGAAGGGCGTAGGTAGTCCACCTTCACCTCAATCCTAGATCTGCATGTTTGTTGTGTGCTTGCCGTTGCTATGCCTACAAGCAACTCACTAACAAATTTATACCCCTCAGTGGAGTTTCCGCTTGCAGCAACCCCGCCTAGGTATGTGTGTATAAGGGGAAACCGACGCGCGACGCGCTATGAATCAGACCATTCAACGCTCCTACATCCAACGGTTTTATATATATCATATATTGTTCACTGGCCTCACTGCACACCGACACCCTAAAATAAAATAAAAATGACAGGCCTAGCAGCATCAAGACATGCGCCTGGGAACCGTTCCAAACCGGCTCAACCACACAGTCCAGCTGGTAGCACCAGCAGTAGTTTCACCCCTAATAATGCACTCCCTCCATCTCTACCTCAATCTTCACCCTTGTCAGTCACGGTCACTCCCCCCACTGCTCACCGACCAACAGCAGCAGCTCCCACATCAAAACCACCCATTGTTACTACGACTTCCACTGCCAAACCAGCCGCTGCCGCCTCTGCAGCAGCAGAACTATCCCGCTTCAAGAAAATCATACGACGGCTCCAATGGAAGACGCAATTCCTAGACGCAGGCTACAGAATCGCGATCGACCGGCTATCAAAATCATCCACCGAGATCAACGATCAGGAAATGATGTTCAAGCTTGACTTCTTCGAGTATTACATGCTGCTCGAGCGTGCTCTGGTCCATTTGTTGGGCGTGTATGGGTTGTCGATATCGTCAACTACTTCTACTACTACTGGTAGTAGTACTGAAAGTGCAAAAGGCCAAGAAGGGTTACGTGGGAGCAGATGGAAACAAGGTCATCGGTACCACGCCAACGTGCTCGAAGCCCTGGATGTGCCGACGAATCCGTTGCATGATGTTCTGGGAAAGGGAGAAGTGAGGAGACAGCTCGGGAGAGCAAAAGACTTGAGGAATCGGTGGAAGGGTGTTGATGATGCAGAGCAGCATTCAGAAGGAGTGAATGGCAATGGGAAGAGGGGTGATGGAGAAAAATGGTTGGGGACGAAAAAGGTGCCTGCTCCCTTGGAGAGTTACGACCTGGCCAACATGCTGAAAAGCATAAGCGATGGGTTTGGGGCGGGATTTGAAGTTGCGGAACGGTTTGTGCTGAGTGAGAAGGCGGCTGGAGATATGGATATGTTTTGGGAGGATGGGAGGGTTATTGACTGGAGTGAGGAGGTTGAAAGTATGGATGAGATGGAGAAGGATGAAGAAGGGTGGGAGTTTATGGTTGACGCTATGGATTGGGAGGCTGTTTAGTGAACTGTTTACGGGGTTTAAAAAACGACTGCTTCGTTTGAGCGGAGGATAATGAGGGAACACTGAACATCGATACCCCTACATTTTGATTTTTTGAGGCATAACTAAAATAGCATTGCTTTGCACCTGGAATTGATTCGAAGACATGGCTGATGATAATGTGGCTTCGAGTATGAAAACAACGGTTCAAACCATATATATCGACGCGTGGTCAGTTTAGCACATGCATCTCTCGGTAATACAATTACCATCGGAGATCTGGACTCTCCATATGCCATGCGGAGAGAAAAACCTGTCAATGCAAAGGAAAGCAGCAGCAGACCGACACCGCCTACAGCCGAGATTCTGCAACGTTTGTTACCCAGTGTGGAGACAAATGTCGGCCGATACGCATCTTGGGTCGGCGGGTCGGGGCAGAAGGAGAAAAAGTTCCGTGCTTCTAACATACGGTATACTAAAGAAAGACTGTTGCCGGAGCTAATGCAGTACTACGTGGAACCTAGAAGACTGCTGATTCCATGTTCAACCCGAGGCGGGATCACGGGGTTGTTTTGTTTGTTGTTGAAGATCATCGTTCATGGATAGGCAGTAGTAGAAGGGATCCCGCACAACAACAGAGTATTCCGACAGAGGCAAGTTCTTCTGACCGCAGCTTCACGTTAAACAAACATTGTAAGCGGGACACTCGGGTGCAAGGTGTTGTGAGGCAGTGATATGAAAAGGAAGCAGAACCTTGTAGGTCTGTCAATTGTTCAAGCAAGGTTCTTCCATTGCATATCGGATTTATTTGTCGTTTGTATTACCTTCCTCTCTCGAGTTCATATGTTTCTCTTGATAGTATTCAGTACCTCGTTACAGTTGCCACACTCTCACGTGGTGATTGTCGGAATCGACTCATCAGTAAATCGTACTGGACACGAATAAAAACGCTGTACTCTCAGTGTATGTCTTGTAACATTTTGATGGATGTAAGCGCATATTCTTACCTCTTATTGGTGGCATCATCCTTCTTTTTTATTTATTTGTATAGCCCCATCAAAATGGGTGGCACAGTTTTTTTTTGCTGCTGCCGTTGCTGATTCCTCTTTTTAGCCGGGTTTTGTTCTGGAAGGATGAATTCAAGGAATACGAGGTTTCGGTTGTAACGGCCGATCATCTCTTCAAGTGTGGGGTTTTTTTCTGGCTGTGCTGTGTTGTACTTTTTCTTGGAGAACGACCTAAACCAGGCAATTCACGATACGCGAGCTGTGTGCATAGTGTAAACCAGGTGAGGTGGGTCTCCATCAAATACGAAGAAATGGACTGTTCAGTAACCCCATCGCCATCGTGAGGAAGCCTCATTTTCTAGGGTAGAAGAGGTCACGTTACTACTCTTTTTATGGAAATCCAACAGGGTGATGATGATCGCAGCTCGGTAAACAATGGCAGTGATACGATCGGATCATGCGGAGAGGGAAGAGGAGTAGAATTCCCACCAATTCGTTTGTCGTGAGTTGGCTGGATGGATGGATCCCATGGGATGGATGCCGCTTCCCGCTTGGCTATGCTACCAGCTATGACGATCTGTTGTGGAGGAGGTCGTATCCATACCCCGGAAATCGGGGAAAGCGCAACGATGGAGGGTGACGGTCCTTGACAAACTGCACAGTTGTGTGGTTCCCTTTTGCCTAGATAGCAGGTAAGGTGGATCATAAAGGTCTCCCAACACGAAGGTCTGATGCACGTTGGATGGATGCATCAGGAAGTTGAAGGAAAGAAGAGCCCTCTCACGATCCCAGATGGCTAGTGTATAAAAGCTCCCGGTCCGACCTCGTCTTCATCCCCTCTCTCTCTTTTGTTTATCCTCAACATCATCATCACACACACAAACACACCTTCGAACACTACGCATTCTTCTTGCTTGCATCATCAACCACTTCTTATTTTAATAAAAAAAAAACACCCCCAAAGCTCCCCTCACAATGTACTTCTCCAAGATCCTCAGCGCCGTCTCCGCGCTCGCCGTCACTGCTTCTGCAACTCTCGGTATGTCTCCCTCGTTTCTCTTCCTCCCAATTTTCATCAACTAACCCTCCTTCTTCTAGTCTCATACGACGTCGGCTACGATGACCCCAACCGCTCTCTGACGGCCGTCTCCTGCTCGGACGGCGCCAACGGCGTGATGTGGAAGTACGGCTGGAACGTCCAGGGTGATGCTAAGAGTTTCGTCGGTGGTTCCGCTGCCGTTGGTGGGTGGAACTCTCCCAGCTGTGGCTCTTGCTGGTCAGCAACCTACAACGGCAGGACGGTTTACGTTCTGGCCATCGACCACGCTGGTTCCGGTCTCAACTTGGGTCTCAACGCCTTCAACCAGCTGACTAATGGCCATGGTGTTGAGTTGGGGATTGTGGATGCTGTTGTGAACCCGGTTGCGTTGAGCAACTGCGGGCTCTAGTATAGAGGCTGGAAGAGGAGACAGGGGACGGGATGACGGGTATGACTAAACGGCGATATGTTTTATCAAGACTTTGTTGATGAGAGAACGGGCTAATAGACTAATGGGGGCGGGATACATACTACTCGATGAACAGTAAATGATATCAAGTTTATGACTTTGCTTTTTTTTTTTTTTTTTTGCTTTGCCCACTTTATTCTTCACTGCCCTGAGGCTGTATGAAGGTGGCGATATCTCTGAGCATCTGCGGTGAGTACCAATGCCCGAGACCCAGGTAGTCGTTCCACGAGACATGTGTGAACCCTACGGCGCTCAGAACCTCTGCCGCCTCTTTCCCATGATATACCGGCACCTTTGGGTCTTGGTCTCCATGTCCAAGGAAGACGGGTGTATCGAAAGCTTGAGGTCGAGAGACAGGCCCTTTGTTACGGTTCGAGTCTAACTCGAGGCTCTCCCGCATTGCCCTCACAGCAGCAGCGCCGATATCGAGTGATGGCTGCTCTCCCTCATTCTCCTCCTCTTCATCACTATCTCTCTGGAATGGGTCCCACTCATCATCATTTTCTTTCCCATTATCTTTCTGGTCTATCACATCCTTCTTGATGGTCTCGGCAAAGGGCAACCAGCCACACATTCCCAGGTACCCTCCCAATCTCTCCTCGCCATCCCATAGCATGAGCGCTACCAAACTTGCTGCGCACCCCTGGCTGATTCCTCCCAGAATGATTTTTTTCGTTCCACCTAGGAGAAGCGCTGCTTCCTCTCTGATTAGATTGTGTATATAGGAGGTGGTGGTTTGCAGGCCTGAAATTGCGCGCCATTCTTCGGTTTTGTAACGCGAATGATGATGATGATGATGATGATGATGGTGATGAGAGTGATGCTGACTTTTAGAGGGAGACTTGGGATGAAGGGAGGAGTCGTCGCCGTCTAGATGCCAGGAATCGAACCATTGCGTGATGAGGGAGCGCTTGTAGATTGTTGCGCGGGAGTAATGGGCTGAGGGGAAGATGAATTTTGCTGTTGAGAATAAGGTTTGGAGGGTGGTTGTCGGGGTGGGCGGTGAGGCTGAAGGTGAATATCCTGGTGTTGAAGATGAGGTTGAAGGTGAAGAAGACGAACAAGACAGCGGGAAAGAGGTTGTGATAAAGGGGGAAGCAAAGTGCTGTGATGAGGATCCCCGGCCGTGGAGGATTATGAACGTCTGGTCGTGGGCAGATGGGTTGAGAGGGGGAATGATGATGGGTGGTGGGAAGCTTATTGATGGTTCCTCAGAGGAGGACATGTTGAAGGTTGGCTGTTGGCTATGTAAGAAGTGAAGGGAAAACCAACCCGGGAACTAGAGGTTGGTGGGGTATGCATGTTGGGCTGTTCGCTGTTTTAACAGGATTCTGTGTGACACTTTGTGGGACGAACCAGTTGCTATGCAGGCGTCATATGATGAGTATTACTATCAGATATGTCTGCCGTGTCTACTCATAGCTCGAATTTTGAAGGCATTCAAACCTTCGTCCTTTCTGACAGCCATGACTGATTCAGGAGCTCCTGTCAGATGTCAAAAGAGTCTGAGAGCCCAGACGGCAGTCAGCTCCCACAAAAAGCGGGGCGTAAAGCTGAACCCGACCAATCAGTGTGTTACCTAGGTCAGCCTTACGCAGGACATCAAGGTCCATGCCCCACACAATTCCCACACTCAGGGCAGCTAACAGCCAACCAGCTCGTCCACGACCCCTGTTCTCGTTTCCCTTTTGGGTTGCTACCTACTTACAAGATATTCAGCCTTCCTACGACAGCTTCATCAACGGTGTTTGGCTAGACGGCACTACGAGATATCATCAAGCTTACGCCCATATCAGCAGACATTCACAGTCGTTGTCAATATCATTGAAATGGCG
Organism: Cladorrhinum sp. PSN259; assembly: GCA_033725935.1. Taxonomy (NCBI): domain Eukaryota; kingdom Fungi; phylum Ascomycota; class Sordariomycetes; order Sordariales; family Podosporaceae; genus Cladorrhinum; species Cladorrhinum sp. PSN259. Next base: position 1,034,080 of record MU867063.1, on the reverse strand, counting down.
CCCTCATTGCGCGAACTCTTCTCGTACGCAGGCCAGTTCCTCTCCCAGCTGCCCCTTCTCGATACTAGCAGCTCCTCTTGTCTCCCGGATGATGTAATTCCCACGTACGAAGCCCTCAGTGGCACACCATCATGTCCCCTTGATGGCCCCATGAGTTGCCACAACAGCACACCCGTCGCCGGGGACTCATGCTGTTTTGTCTATCCTGGAGGCCGCATGCTTCTCACCCAGTTCTGGGATCAGCAAGTACTCGCAGGTGGTGCTGAAGAGGACTGGACACTCCACGGCCTCTGGTAAGCTGTTCCCCAGAGTTTGCCCCTGAGAACACCGCATCATGCATGCAACCATGTTATTATACCTCGCCCCCTATTGGATTATTTAACACGGAACGAATAATAGGCCCGACCTCTGCGACGGTACCTACGATCAGTTCTGCCACATGACTCCACAGTACCGGAATATCACCGAGGTTCTTGAGCACTATGGCCACCATGGCCTTGTCAGGTTCATGAGCCGGTACTGGCTGGCCGATCGAGGCCCACATCCACATTTGTGGGAGCACGAATTCAACAAGCACGCGACCTGCATCAACACGCTCGCTCCCGCATGCTACGGCTCTGATCACCTGCCAGGCATGGAGGTGGTTGATTACTTCACCCGTGCTGCGGCAATGTTCCGCACACTGGATACCTACCACGCCCTTGAGGAATTCGGTATCGTCCCTCATCCCCGGAAGCATTACCCACTGGCCGATGTGCAAAAAGCCCTAGAGGAGTACAGTGGCGGTAAAGTTGTGTTGCGCTGTGGCGGACGCGGAGATGTTCTCCACGAAGCCTGGTATCATTACTTTGTTCGGGGGAGCTTGCAGACTGGAGAGTTTATTCCCGCCAAATACATGGGCAAGAACGGAGATGCTGGGAACTGTGCGCCCTGGATAAAGTATCTGCCGAAGAGGCATAAGGGGGAGTTGTAGAGAAAGTTGAGGTTGGTTGTGGAACAGTGGATAGCACTTACACATTGCTGGGTTCAATGTATCTGTTAGAATGGCGTCAAGGTTGTATTGTTTCTTTTTGTTTTCCCTTTGCCGGTTTGATAGGGGGAAACTTCATGTCTAGGTTCATTAGAGAGGAATAGGTTCGGCGTCTTCGGTGCTTCTCTTCTTGTTAGGCTTGGGTAAGGTATGCATGGTTTTCTTGTCGAGGGGGTTTATACGCTTGCTCATCAAGGCCGATCGGGATACGGTAAATGGATAGGCTCAGGCCACTTACATACATATCTTGTGTTAAGATAATGTTAATCTTATTACTTTGTGCCAGAAGCAGAAGAGAGACACCGCATGCGCATCCCACGTGCGGTTCTGCAGTCGCAAGTGTTATGGACATAAGCGAATCCAATTGCTTGGGTGTTGTCTGGTCTGTCGTGTCTCAGATCTTGTGGTTCATGTCGTTGTGATTTCTTACGCCCGTTCCGTCCCTTGCAAGTCCTTTTGACGGAAACATGTGTGTGAGCTTGGCTGATGACAGTTTGATCCAACACAGAGGGGAAAAAACCCGTCATGCTTTTCCTTTTACTGTGTGATGAGCAAACAAAGGACCGACTCGCTCATGCGCGTTACTGCGTTACCGGGTTGCAAGCGCGCGGAGCAAAGGTATAAATCGGGAACGATTTGACGCCGCGCGCGCAAGCGACCTGTGACATCCGGGTACAACCTCGTTCGGCATAACCCAAGCGAACTCCTCTTCTCCGCCCCCTCCGGCCCCGGACTTTGTTGTTTGTCAACCCCTCAATCTCTCTCTCTCTCCGTATCTCCGCAAAAAGTCGCAGTTACAAATTCTGGGGTTCTGGCGAAACGGTATACGTACCGTACTACTCACCGGTTGAGATTGGTCGAAAAAGCTGGTTCTACACTACTGCAGGATGACCGTTGGTGTATATGTCCCTTGTCTTCTCGGCCCGAACCCCATCCTTTTTGTAAGAGGTCTACTTTTAGTGCCAGGATACGGTACATAGCAGGATATAACACCCCAGATGAGAATAGGTTTCCATTCATTGCCCGGACCGGAAACAATGCGGAGAGAGAGAGCCGGGGCGGGGTCGGACCTCTCTCTAACCCCGGGTGTTCTTGACGTTCGGTCATATCATGTATTGTCTTCGGCCCTTTTATTGTTGAACGATAAGGGATAATAAAGAAACTTGGTCGAAGTGGGATTTTCTGGGGTTGAGAGTTTGAGTTTAGTCTGAGTTGAGCAAAAGTGATGATGAATTACCCCACATACAAACCATACTATGGTACGGAGTACACTACATCCGTCACATTTTCATTCCGAAATCTGGGGAACCACAAAACAGCCGTTGAATTTTTGACTGGGGAAAGGGGGAAACGGGATTGGGGATTGACAAACAAGACAAGGCACTGCACTCGCTTGTTAGTGAAAGCGAAAAGAAAAGAGAACGAAGAGGTGGATGCTCATCAGGCAAGCCCCGATGTTTCGAACAAGGAACATGATCGTCTCACCATCCGATGTTGCAAACACGACGAGGCTGAGAAGGAAACAAAGAACATGTGAGTCGGGTGGGGTGTGATCTGTAAGGCTGAGAGGTGGCTGATAAGGCTGATACTACCATGGGTTGCCCTCCATGCAGCAATTACACGGTTGTTATCGAGCCTCTCTCCTGTCTTGCTTGGAATACAATGGCGCTCTTAGTGTAGTTTTTAACATCTGAACCGATACAAGAGAACAAGAGACCAAATCCTTCTTTTCTATAACATCGTGTTTTGGAAAAGACCAATAAAGATAACGCCAAGGAACGAGGCTTCTGTCGCTTATTCTTTTCTGGGCTGAAAAGAGACACACAGCCTTTTCGGACCGACTGTGGAGGTATGAGGGCTTGAGACAACGAGGCGTCGATTTGGGCTCCTGGGTCTCCCCCTCCCCCTGTTCTCCGCATTCCAAGATGCAGCCCTTGTCCGTTTCCCCCAGCTCCCCAGCTTTTTTTTCCCGCAATTTTTCTTCCCAATGCGACCCCCTCTACTGGGCTCCGTTTTGATTCTTTTTCGGTCTCTGGATCCGAGTCTTTTCCGTTCGCAGCGGAGTGGAGATTTTGTCTGACTGGCACGAGCAAATGTTGCAGTTTGGAGACGGGAAGATCGGGGTTTGGAAGATGGGGGTAGCAGTGCCTGTGGATCATCCTTCCTTTCCTTCTTTGTGGGTGGATGGACGATGATGTGCATTCAAAAGAAACTTGAACAGGCCAACTGCAGGGGAACTGCTCGCAACCAAAAGGAAATCTGAAGATCCGGGGATCCTGTGCTTATCTCTCCCTCCCTCGGTTTATCCTCCTCAGTCACCGTTTCAAGCTCTTTCCATTGTCCTAAGCAGAGTATATATGCCGAATTAGATAGATGCAATCGTGGGCCGCGCGTAATCATCATTGGCGGATTTCTCGAACAGGAGGCTTTGCACTACTGCAATAATAATTATAGAACTAAGCATCAGATAGAGACGCCAATGAGAATGAGGAGAACGAAACTGCCGCAGCACCCACACTGCATGACGCTCTGAAGGCGCCCGGTTCGGCCGACAATTTACTCAGTGCTATTCAAACAGAGTCTTTGGAGGGAAGAGGAGACGAGACGAGAGATCTTATTCAGACAACATTAATAAAGAATCCGTGATGAGGGTGTCAGAGAAGGATCGCAAAACACCTTCCCAAAGCGTCCATCTTGCATTAATCAACTTGTCATGCAACGACATGATTGGCTCTTCCGGCAGATGGGACCCCGGTCGAAAAGCCAGCTGCGACTTGAACACTCACAGGAGACCGTTTTTTTCTCATGATTTCCGTTGTTGTTGCCGAGTTGAAACACTCCATCGGTCTGGACCTCTCGATGCTGCAAGACACAGTATGGCAACAAGCTTTTATTTGACTGAGACAACATATCAGCCAGCATCTGTACCCCAATTCCGATCCTCGCGTCGGTCAATCACAACAGCCGCTCGAATTGTAATAGCGTACGGGTTCCTGAATCATATCCCTTTCCATGGATCCAAGGCTCCAGCTGGGCTGGGGAACCGACATGTGCCGTGCCACAGTGCTCGAAAAGCGTTACGTATCTCACAGAACTGAGACATAGATTTCGGAGTTTAACTTTGTTCAGAGTATTGTCCTCCATGGGACCAGGTCGCTGGGTGCTTCCTCCCTCACCGGCCCCTCCCAATTCACAGTCGGGTGTCTGAAGCAGATGTGATTGTCAGTGCACAGGACGTGACAGCTCAGATACATAATGGGAAACAGCCACCCCGATGTCTTTCGGTCACTGTTTCCCACAATGACAATGGGAAGCGACGGAAGGGAGAGAGGCAGAGGCAACGAGAGATTGGTTTTTCATGCGGTGCCTATGCTGTCATTAACATCATTAATATCATCTCAATTGAGGACTGCCTCCGTTTCGAACTGCTGCAGTTCACTAGGAAAAGGAAAGGTGCCAATTCCTCGAATTAGAACGATCATGCCTTGGAGGGAAGGACGGAACTTGCAACCTGAGACGGAACGGAGAGCGAACCTTGGAAGGGGTGCACTGGCCAACTTCAGCCGAACGCGCCTGAGCCAAGAAAAGCCAACGAGTGCGCGATTGGGTGATGGGATCCACCCCAAATTAGCCAACTGAAAGGCAGCGCCCAGACCGTTTTCTTTTTTCCACACCCGATTACCTACATCCACATCCCCCAGGCCCCAGCGCCCTCTCCATCCATCCAGGTCCCATTCCCACCCATCGTGTCTGTTCCCATCCGCCCCCCCGTCTCCTCATTTCCCGTTTTCCTTCTTCTTCCCTTTACTCCCTCACCCACCCGACTGCGAATCGCCATCTTTCCTCCAAGAAAAACAATACATCGCGACGTGTGCGATTCTTACGAAACACAAAACATTCGCATTTTCTCGAACTCGCCGTTTTTGTCGTCCGAAGCCAAAGCCAAGGGGTTTAGTCTCGATTTCCCCACGAATTTGAGTTCAACCAGTCCCCTACCAACGGGCCGATTCAACCCCAGATTACTCGAATTGACTTCTCGAGTCTCCACGACAGCGCATTCCCCCCCAGTTCGTCCCGACAATTTGGAGATCGACTTTTTGACAAGGCAGTGGATGCTGGCTTCGTCAAACCGGCTCGCGCCGTTGCGGATCTGCCATTTTGAACCCTCTGTCGCGGCACCGTCAACCTGGAGAAAGTCAAAATGACTACGGCCGTGAAGCGGGCTTGCGATGCCTGCCACCGCCGCAAAGTGAGATGTGACGGTGTAAATCCGTGTAGCAACTGCACCGGAGCCGCGCTCGGCTGCACATATCTCGCTGTTCCCCAGAAGAAGGGGCCGAAGGGCTCGCGAGCCAAAGTCATTAATGAGTTGAAGGAGAAGCAGCAACTGCAAGCCAACAGGCCACAGAACGGCATCAATGGCGCATCAACGAGCCCGAGTCTCGCGCCAACGCCGAGGTTACTGACAAAGGACATGATTAACGCATGCGTCGAGTTTTTCTTCAACCACATGTACCCTTCGATGCCGATTCTCGACCGTGGACGCCTCGAACACGATATCATGTATGCAGAACAGGATATTGGGATTTACTGCCTCCTCACTTCATTCTGCGCCTTCGTATCGCTTCAGCCGGGTATGGTCCTGCCAAACATGGGCTTGTCTATGAACGATCCCTTTAACCCTGACATGATGATGGGTGGCAACATTCTCACCAGCACCAATTTGATGGAAGAGACGATCCGTGTGCGCAAGGGCGAGGATTCCACAGTGCCGCGTACCCTCAACACCCTTTGCACCGACTTTTTCCTGTTTGCAGTCCACCACGGTCTTGAAATGCACGACAAGGCATGGTTCTACTTGCGGCAGGCCACGACATTGGCGCATATTTCGAGGATGAACGAGGAGCCACAGTCAATGCAGTACGACGCCATTGATGCATCTAGATGCAGGCGCCTGTACTGGTTGCTTTATGTCACTGAACGGTGCGTACCTTAATCCCATCGCCCATAGATCAGAATGTTGTTCTACGTCGTTCGTGTGTAAGCTGATGAGTATAATCTTTTAGCGCCTATGCGTTACAACACCGTCGCCCGTTGACGCTTGAGGCTACTATTAACCTGCCATCCCAGAATGATAATCCCAGCGATCCTCTTCTCCACCATTTGCCGACTTTCCTCCGACAGATCCAGTTGTTCCAGCCCTTCGACCATGCTCTCGTTTCTCTGTGGATGAAGACCAAGGGCAAATGCTCAGAACCGTATCTTGCGGATCTGGAGAAGAGGTTGCACGAGGTGCTGCCGCCTTACCTAAACGACACCCAATCACAACTTGCCGAGATGCCCATCAATATGCACTGGCTCAAGGATACCGCCTGGAAGCTGGGAATCGCAAATGGAAATGGCCACGATGCAGGCCTCGCTTACACCTTGCCACAGACCGAGATTGCCCAACTTCTTCCCATGGTTTCTCAGTTCCCCTGCAACCTTGGTCTAGGCGGTTTGGGACTGGTAGAGAAGCTCTTGACTGTGACTGCGGAACTGTCCGAGGTCCTTGCGACACAGCCAGCACCGAGAACCCCTTTCACACCTGGTCCCCAGGATCAGTTACGGAAGATATTGAATATCGTGACCATTCTGCGCGCCGGAGATAGCCGCTATCTGCCACTGCTGCTGAGTAAGGTTCATGCAGCTCTGCCGAAGCTCGCTAGCCCGATGCTGCAGATTGCTCCCGAGACGGCTCCTGTCTGCAACATGGACATATTCGACGGTTTCGGCTCTTCCTCCATCTGCCAGCCTACAGGATATGACAACTACGATAGCAAGTTTGCAGTTCCACGGATTGACGACCGTAGCTCGGACCATAACAGCCCCAGCGGTGCCCCTTCAAGCAACAATGGCATGAACTCGCCCTTTGTGAGCTCACCACCGATTATGTCGCCTGGCATGGATGGACGCATGGATGGACTGCCGCATATTCAAACCGACTTTACCACCATGCCAGAAATGGTCATGAGTCCGATCAGTCATGCCCCACCATCGTCATTGGGGGCGCCAGGAGTGTTGTCGAGTCAGCAAACGCAACATCAGCATCAGCACACTCAGCAGACGCCATTATCCCCCTTTCCCAACCTAGGCTCGCAGATGCAGGGCATAAATCATCACGGCCTCAATACCTCGCCAAACATCCATGGTCTACCATCACAGATGCATCTCAATCAGGGGTTTGGCGGCGAGATCGGCTCTGGTCTTCACAGCAACGGGATGATGGGGCGCCAACCACAACAAAGGGCAAACAGCTATGCGATGGGGCATCCTCCACCAATACGAACAGTCGGCGACTTCCAGGCCCTCCAGCGAACCAATTCAGATATGAACCCAATGAGTCCGATGGGCACGATGGGGATGAACACCATGGGAGGCGAGCTGGATTTCAATACACTGCCTACCAGGTAGTGAAGCAGGACTGGAGTATAGGAATTGGTAGGAGTACTATTATACCGTGATGGCGTTGGGAAGGAGCGATGGCCTCGCTTTCTCTTTTGTTTTGACACAGCTCTTGGCCTTTTTTTGCCCTTTTTTTGCCCTTTTTTTGCTGTCTACGGGGAACTTGAACTGTCCCCCCATTCCCTTTGTCCAAAATCTTGTCGCACTTTAAGCAGCATCATCATATCTATATTCGCATCTGGTATTGTATCTGGAGTTTTTGTATATTTTTGTCTTTTTTTATACTCTTTCTGGTTCACAGTTTAATCTCGATCTTGTTTCCATCTTTTGAGACGGCCTCTTTCGTTTCGGCATATACGCAACGCACACCTGACAACAATATATACGAGATAACGAGGGAGACGGCCGAGCAATTTTACAACATATTCACAAAACAAGATTGACAAAACTGAAACACCGAGGTTTTACACGCCATACACTCGTTCGTCACTTACGACCCAATTTCTTATACATCTTTTACTGTATCGAAGCGTTGAACGGGAGGGGGAAAAGTCAAGGAATAGGAAGCGGCGGGCAAAATCCGGGCGTTTAGTTCTGCAGTTCGATAATGGGGTGGTCAATCGTTTTAGGAGGAGTGGACGAAAGAGTGTGATAGAGGGGAACTTTTTTCTTGCACTTCCACACAGATAAGAGGAGAGAGGGAGGAACATTCTGCTGTTTTTATTCAGTTTCTTAACCTTCGTTTGAAGCCTAGAGCTTCTTTATCATCTCTCTCCTACAGCGTAGGTTGGGATGCTTTTATTATTTTTGTACGAATAACAAATTTTGTTTTGTTTTGGTATAAACACTCACTTACCTACCCTACCCATAACTGCCGCCAGTTGGTGATGATGGAGGACCATATCGAGATTGTGTCTGCAACCTACAGAACTGCCGTCTCAAATCTCTCAGATCTCATGTACAGTACGATCCGTTTCCACTGATCCCTTGCATCCACAACGTGCGTGCTGTGGTCTCATAAATTTACCTGGCACCCATGTACCTATGTATCTATGTATCTATGTAAGTCTGTGTTTTTGTTCTGGGGAAATCCGATCCCAATGCTTCCAAGCGTCTCCCCCCCCCCCCCCAACTGTTTTCTCTATTTATCTTTGTACAGTAAGTACACTAGTGCATACACTAAAATCGATCGGCAAGTGCAAGTTTACCCTCCAAGTACCGCCCTCAATTTAAAAGATTTCAATAGGGTTCTCATTTCAAACTGAAACACACTACTGAGTACTACTAACGTGTCTCTTCGCTTGGACAATGATTGAGTGACACACTCTAGATCGGTTCCTTCCATCCACGTTGTGAGACCTTTTCCAGAAAAACTCAAAACTAAGTTTCATCCCTTGCGTAATAAACTGAGACGGTTCAATGTGGCAGCCACATCACAAAAAATGGTCCCTCAACTTAAACGGGGCTTGACCGACAACGACGACTGAAAGAAACGGAGGATATATGTGGAAAAGAAGTCAAGATGATTGACTTATTTGCAGGTATAAACTACCAACCCATTTTCTCCGCTTAGTTCTCCATCTACGACTAAATGGTGGCTGAGCCATCACAGCTAATTCGTCCTGCTTAAGGCAATATCTGGGCCTATAGCCGCCGTGACTGAAATCGAAGCTCGTGCCGACAATTCTCATTCCCCTTCAGAGTAAATCCAGATCTATAGGGCTTCCAAGAGCATGTCAACCATGAAAAATCGAGGCACACGCCAAAGAGACGCAGAAAATCTACCAATCCAGAGTAGGCTCCTTGAGCTCGTCGTCGTCAAAAGACTTCAACTTGTTCTTGCTCTCGGCGACAGCATTTTCCTTACCCAACCCCATAGCGTTCACAGGAGACCCCAGGTCTGATACAGGACCCGACCTCCACTCCTTCCGGGCCTCCTCCGTGACTTGGTACTTCTCAGTGCCGTCTGCATTCTTCTCGGTAGAGTCGATCATGCCGCCTGTCGCCTGGCTGAGCAGATGGCGAAAACCCTCGCTCTTCCGTAGATTGCATCTCACTGACTGAGACTCGGCATGTTGAATCAGTGCCGCGGTGGTATCAAACCAGCGCATGCACATGGGGCACTGGACTTTCCAATTGTTGGTGTGGGCGGCTGACTGGAGGTGGTTGCCAAGTCCGGTGGAGGAAGAGAACGATTTACTGAATGATATGTTAGTTTGAAAAGAGGACAGAAGAGGGGATAGCCAGGTTTGCTTACGGGCAGCGATCAATAGGACAGCGGTATTTATCGAGCACAGGAACATAGTAAAGACTGGGGTTCCACTTGGGGTTGAGTGGATGATGCTCGGGCCAAGCAGTCTCCTTGGTCTTCGCCGGCTCCTGGATGGACCGCAGCTGATCCGCGGTAGGCGGGATAGGGGGCTGCGCATCAGGGAAGAGATTCTTCTTCTGGCCCCAAGGGTTGCCTGAGCTCTCGGTGGGAACATCCGGAACGGGTACATCGCTTCTGGCTCCAAGCTGGGGGAACTCGGTCTGGATGGTCTGGAAGCTGAGAGGGTTGGGACGAACTGTCGAGCTCGCGGTTGGGCGAAAAGAGGAGAGACTCGGGTTGCCATACTCCCCATCCACTGTGCTAGAGACGAATCTGCTGAAGTTAAAGGGCACTTGGGATTTTTCCTCCACAGTTCCGACCCGGTGGATCTTGAGGGCATACTCGGGCTTGCCCGGGTCCATGCCAAAATGACGGCGCTGGAGCTCACGAGCGAAAGCGAGCTTCTCTTCACGACGCTCGGCCATTGCCTGGCTACCGATCTTGGTGCACAGGTTTCTCTCGATGTGATTGATCAAGCCACCGGGGGAGTTAAATTGCGCATCGCACCCAGGGCATGCTACCTGTTGCTTGACCTTGTGGACCTTGGACCGAGTTAGCTCACCGTGATGCTCGATCTATTGAGAAATGGGGATCGGGATACACTTGCCCTGCGGTCATGTGCGATCATGGCATCAGGAGTGTAGAAGAACTCCATGCAGATTCCACAGTGGAAGTGCTTGTTGCCCTTGTTGTATTCCTCCTCCCAGTGCTCCTTGAGAGCATTCTTGCTTGCGGTCTTGACTCCGCACTTGCACTTGTGCTCAGCCATGGGGGCGTTGTGGTCGGCCATTTGGACTGCGGCGCCCGGCGATCCCGAAGTGAGTGTTGAGGGCGGAGGGGTGTTTGAGTACATGTTGAGGTGTTGCGTGTTTCCGAATTCGCAGATGGGTAGAAGGCCACCTGCGGTTGGAATCCAGAGAAGAGGTTCAATGGAAGTCAAACAGAATACGTGGGAAGGGTGGAACAAACAATATCCTAATCACAGGAAGACTCTCGATCCCGTCTAGTAGATCACGGAAACCGGCGGAATACCTTTGGGTCGAAACAGAGCAAGAGTCAACTCGGGAAGGTGCTCAGGTACTTGCGGGTCATGGACCGACCCAACCTGGAAGACATGAGTAAAAGAAAAGAATGGAAGGCTTTATCAAGGTAAGCCAGTTACCAGTCAGTGTACAGTGCCTGTCCCGTAGAAGTCTTCAATGCGACAATACAGTAGATCTTTGATTGCCCGTATCTCTCTATATTCCCTTTTGTTCTCAGCTTGTACATATCTAAAACATCTGGTATACTTCTTTCCATGACCTCTTTAATCTTGTTCAACCATGTTGTGCATAGATCGCCCATTGTTGGCACTCTTGCAGACGTATAGTAATTGTGTTGGCCGGCTCGCTTCCTAGTACATCCATATCCAGCCACATGTACGGGGTGAAGGGTTGATAAGCCGTCTTGAGATCACCGCGTTGCCAATCCACTGTAATTGGTGAAGACACCGATTCGATTATGCAAAGATCTACTCACCCCTTACAACATCTTATGTTTGTCAGTAGTAGATTGTGAGGGCAGGCCGCGAGTCAAAACACAGGCTTAACTCGCCCAATTTCATGATTGCTTCAAAATCTAGTTCTAAACTAGGCATGATCTACCAAATCTACTACAAGGTATCTAGCATCTACCTCTTTCTTCAACTCATCATCCCCTCCCAAGATATCATTCAGACAGCACTACCACCCTGTCCCTGGTGACCGCCGCCACCACCACCCTGCCACCCACCACCACCCCTACTACTAGCACTCCTCATCAGACCCCCCGGCCACATCCTAGAAGTCATCCTAGTCCTCGTAGACTCAATGCTTGCTCTCCCAGGACCACCACCAGCACCACCAGCACTACTGGGCGCCTTCTCCAGCGTATCATCCACACCAACACTCATCCCCTGCCCTTGTCCCAATTCATGATCCTCATCCTCCTCCCTAGGCGTCTGCATACTAGTCAACCTAGTCATCCCACTGGCGGTACTCAAATTATCGCCTCTAGCCCTCCGATCCCCGTACACATCCTGGAAATCCATACCCGCCTCAACGACCGCCGCCCGGCTGTTCGCTCTCCTTCTCGGCTGGGGAGGAGGAGCAGGGCCGTTCAAAGACGAAACAGAAGTACCCGACGGCCCCGTTGCTGATGCCTGCACTGGTCCCTGAGGGAACGGTTCGACCCTAGTACTGGCACCACCCTTATTGTTATCCATAGTAGCAGGATGAGTGCCGCCACTAGAGTGCAAATGCTGACAATAAGCCGGCGGCGGCTGAACCTGGGACCAGTACAGCGGCAGCTCCCGCAATCCGCCAGGCTGCATGACCTGCGGTGTCTGCAATCCCATCTCGTGCATGTTTCTCATGAGTTCCACGGCAAACTTGTTATGTCTCGACAGACGCAACAGCTCGTTCTGGTAGTTACTCTTGTGGAAGAAGATGATGTTCATCGTGATGCTCATGACGCTGTCGATAGTCTGCACCTCTGAAATAATCCTTGGTGCATAGTCTCGCTTGTTCTGAATGCAAAACTCGAGCATACGAGACTTGAGCTCTTCGATCTGTGCTTCCGAGGTGCCGAAGGCAAGCTTGAGGTTGATGGGGTCGGCAAGACCCTGGCTGCGGCGCTGGTTGAGAATAAACAGGGTATTGAGAAGAGAGTTGGGTGCCTGAACGACATGCCCTTGCATTTTTTTGAACTCGGTATAGAGGAGCGAGACCTCAATAACGTAGTAGTCGTCGCCTTTCATCATATCTCCCGTGTTTCCGTACACAGTTACACGATCACCGACGTCAAAGGGATGCTTGACAAAGACGAAGATGATAGACTGGAGGAACTCCTGGGCTGTAGCTTGAAGGAGCCACGACAGACCCAGAATGACGGTTCCCGTCGACGTCAATGCTGCGGCTGCCGAACCAGAAATGATGCTGATAAAGACAATAATGACAATGACTATGATAATAAACATGAAGACTTCGTCCAGCTTCTTGATGACCGAGTCCAAGTCCTTGAGAGAAGCAGCGATGGCTTTCTTCTCCAGGTGAATTTCGTTGCATACCATCTCGAGCTCTTCCATGGAGATGTCGCCGTTGAGGTCCTTGTCAAAGACAGAAAAGCATGTCTCTGCTTCCTCCTGGCTCTTAAACGCTATCTGAAGGTCCTGGACTGTGATGGTTGATTCCCCCGGACGGACAAAGGTTCGATAAAAGACGCGAGCGAGTGTGTAACTGCTTTGCGTGTTTCGTAGCAGTTCCACAACAACTTTGCGGGGGTGATTATTCTTAAGGATCTTCCTCCCAGTAAGATCGCCGGCCATACGGCTAGTTGCGCTGCCGATGCGATTCCAAGCCTGTCGGGCATTGTTCTGAAAGGCCCTGATCGGTTTCCGGGCGATGCTCGAGTTGTTTCCTGTCTTCCTTCCAGCCTCCCAGACAGGATCCTGATCCTCAATCGCCGTTTTGGCGTACGAGTATAAGTCAACCAAGAATCCGATGTGCATCTGGTTTTCGCGGATGCGGTGGGAGTATGTTCGCAAGTGGAAAGAGGTCGCAATCCACTGGATCAGAATCTTCTCGACCCAGTTCAGCGTCGCAAGGACGAACAGTGCCGTGATAATCTTGTAGACGATATTTACCCATTGCATATCAGGAACGGTGTCCTTGCCGTCCGGATCGTCGACCACGCGGTGGCTATTGAGGATCGGTTGGTATGACACCAGCACGGCGAGCATCCAAAAGAACAAGGCGGTAGGGAATTCGAGTTGCCGGCCGATGTCCTTCCACTTTTTGTGATTACTAGATCCCACAGTATTGGCAACAAACGCGAACATGGCCGGCATTATCGACGTGAGGATGCGAGCCCCCCATAGGGATAGCCAGATTACCTCTAGCCAGATGCCAAACCAGAAGAGAGCGACCCCGCCATCACCACCGACCGGCTCAGCACCGCTGTCATATGCGAATAGATCCAGAAATACTGGGATAAGAATAAGTACACCGGGCGGAATGGCGTATAGAATATATCTCAGAACGCGGGGGAACTTTTTGAGAGAATTCCACGATCTGGTAAGCCAGGTCGACTTGTGTGCCGCCGCGGCAGCGGCTGCCGTCGAAGGGACAGTATTGAATGCATCTTCGACTCGTTCCTGATGGCTCCGGTTAATCGACCGACGTTCTGCCTCGTGTCCCTGATGCGAGACGACACGTTCAGCGCGGAGGAGCTCGAGGTCGTCGTTCAACCTGTTGGCGACCTCGCGGGATTCACGGGGACTAATCGTTCCCGGGTCGGGGACGAGGTGATCATGATCCACCTGGGGCTTCTCGCTTGCAGACTGGAAATCCTCCGTATACGAGGGCATCTGGACGGTTAAGGTTGGCCGCATGTGGGCAGAGTCGCCGCCGGCCGCTCCCGAGGAAGCCATGTTGGTGCATCTGGATGTGAATGAGAGGAGTTTAGTTTGTCGGTCGTGGGTTGCAATGCTCCTTCCATACCTCCTATGGCTGCAATGAAATTGTAGGTCCCGGATTACCTGTAAACTCCAGGGTGTTTCCACTCAGGAACCACACAAACGGTCCGATCGGCAACGGTCCACATGTAAATATGGGACGGCTGCATCTAAAACTTGAATTTAGATGCGACACTGTGGTGTTGGCACACCTTTAGAGCCCTTTTGTTGAGGTAAATAGTCCATCCGCCTGGCAGTTGCTCACATGTCGAGCAGCAGTGGCAGTTTTGCAAAGCACCTGGATTCAGCTGCATCCCGCAAACATTTTATTCCACAAATAAGTGCCTGGCAGTCTCCCTGTGTTCCTTGAAAGAGAAAGTGCAACCGCATGGTTTGGCAAAGACGGAAAAGGGCCACGCATTCACGGGGTTGACATTGTTTGCATGGGAGAGCGGGTTGATGACTTGCAAATTCCAACATCAACAATTTCCTGACGGATTTTCAGGGGTGCAGTAGTAGTCCGTTCTGTAGAGGAAATCATGCCTGTCTTTGGAGTATTGTTTACACTCACGGAAGTGATGGAGTGACAAGATGCAGGAGGTGTGGAGCTCCAACGGGAGCGAGGTGGATCAGGATCGACATCTGAGTCTCGGCATGACGTCATCCGCAACTTATTCAAGGGTTCAGGGTCCACCCCCGCTCGAACAAAAAATTAAAGGGTCTTTCCCACAAATAAACAAAAAAGTAAAAAACTCTTTCCTCTTCCTTTCAGAGGCCAAAACGATCCGCCCAGGGGTCGAACCTGGAACCTCCTGATTAACTGATGAAATCGTAGTCAGACGCGCTGCCATTACGCCAGCGGACCTTGTTATTTGATTTGTTATATGTATGCCCCCTAATTCAGGTTTTGAAAACATTCTTCCATTCACAGATATTAGACATAGAAAGGTCACATTAATCATAACCATCACCCCATCCATCTCCATCATAACTAGTGCTGTTACCCCATCCGTTGTTATTTGCCGTTGTTGTCTGTGACTGAGTCTGTGTCCGTGGCCCGTTGATCGAACCGGAATAACTAGAAACCCTGCTGCTTTTCCCAGAACCTGCTCCTTGTTGTGAATTCGATAGTCCTCCTTGTACTGGCACCCCGAGACTGCTATTGCGTCCATGCCCCAGCATCCCACCTTGCTGCTGCTGCTGCTGCTGCTGTGGATGTTGATGAAGAAACTGTTGCTGTTGCGAAGGAAATTGAATGATATGCCCCGGTTGCCTTCCTCCCGGGCTTTGCTGCATTGGAGGCACACCGGGAAAAACTGGCTGGCCTGGATTTCCTGCAAGAGCCGAGATCTGTGCAGACATGTGAACTTGTTGAGGATTTACTTGAGGAGGGGGCTTCTGAAGTTTGTTTGCTGAGTTGAGCGGACTGCCTCCTGCTGGCGATTCCTTTCTCAAACTTCCATTTCTCCACAGCTTTCCAATCCCACCGAGCCAGCCCTTGTCTTGTTGTGCGGGGACGGTGGTAGTTTGAAGTGGTGGTGAGATGTCTGGTCCTTGATTCTGGGGCGGTATCAATGAGGGGGGTCCTTGGTGAGAACCAGCCTGCTGTGGCATCGGCGGTCGCTGCTGGAGTCGCTGTTGAGGATGCTGCATCCGCTGGTGCGCTGGAGGAGACCCTTGCTGAAATTGCGGGTGTTGCTGTGTAGGCAGGTGTTGCATAGATGGCTGTTGCTTCACAGGTGGGTGCTGCTGCATAGGCGGTCTCTGTTGAACGAACTGTTGCTGCTGCATAGCCAACTGTGTATGGGGCATCTGTTGACCTGCCTGAAGCTGCTGACCAGCCACGCTACCACTATTTAGATTCGTGGGCCCAGCAAAGTTGGGTGGTGTTGAAATATTTTGACCTTGAGGCAGAGAATTGCCTGTTATTCCTGAGTGTGACAGCTGACTCGAGTGCGTCTGAAGCGTTTGTTGCCCTGGATTCTGGAATGTGGAAGCCCGTTGAGGGAGGGACCCCGGAGTCTGGCCTGGAGGTGTCGGCATTGGGGGCGGCTGGCTAGGTGATAGACCCATCGGTGAATAAATGTGTGGAGGAAGTGAACCCCCGGGGCGTTGAAATTGGTTTACTCCTGGCGGGCTTGGTTTCTGGCTGCTTGGTACATATCCGGTTACGCTTTGAGGACGAAACTGTGATACCATTGAATTCGGAGGAGGGCTGTGACCAAACCTAGGGGGCATCGGCTGGTATGACGCCGTTGATGCCCCGGCCGTCATCGCTTGCGGAGGCTGCTCGCTAGGACCTCCTTGCAAATGAGGGTTCGGAGGTACAAAGAACTGGCCATGCGCTGAAGGAGCATTGACATAGGGCTTCTGAGAGTGGTCATCCGCTAATTGTTGCTGTCCTGTCGTTGTAGGGCCTGAAACACCCATTGGCTGATTTTGAGATGTATTCATCGTGGGTGGAGGAGAAGAGGGACCGTGACTGGTAGATGGAGGCGCATATGCTGCAGGATAATAGCCAGTCGTCTGTGACGGAGGGCTAGTCACCGGAGGCGAGAAAGAACCGTGTCCCTGAAAACTAGGCGGCATAGAGGGCACGGGCGGAGTGTTTGACGAAGTCTGCTGCCCTCCATGAGTGCTCTTTGCAGGTGGGCTCACCGGGCTCGGTTCATTATGAGGTGTTTTGGGTGGGCGAGGTGGAGGAGCTTCCATATTCACACCTGCATCGATGGAAGGACTGCTGAAGGAGCTGCTGCTGTTCAGATCTACCCGATCTGGGGGCGATACTTGAGAAATTGGTGGATTCCCAGCCACAAATCGCTGCCCGGACAAGAGATCACTCTGCCTTGGTGGTGTCTGCGGACGGATGTATCCGACAGCACCAGAAGCCCGTGCTTGGAACGACGAATTGGAATCGGTGCCAGGGGCAGAAGGCCGCACAAACATCAAGCTTTGGGGACCAATTTGCTGTTGACCAGCCCCAACTTGTGGAGGAGAACTCAAACTTTGCACATGAATGGATTGGTTGGTCTGGGATTTGTCCAATGAAGACTCATGCGGTGCGACCTGGTGCTTCTGGCCAACCTCTGTATCCGAGAACTGTGTGATTGGTCCTGAATTTACGGCGGCAGTATCAGAAGAGAACACGGTCGCTGGGCCTGCTGAAGGATTCTGCGTAGCGAACTCGGATTGGAGAACAGCGGATTGGGTGCCGAGTGGAGCGGTTGGTTGTGCCGACGACCCTGATTTATCACCAACAGCTGGCGCATTTATTTCAAGAGGTTTACTCTGAGTTGGTAGTGCCTCTTCGTTTCTCGTAGGCGCCTCGAATGAGAATCCTGGGAGCTTGTAAGGGGGAGGTGTGGCTTTGGCAGGGTTTGATGAGCTCGGTTGCTGATGGAAATTACCATCCGGGCCTTGTTCATCATAGCCGACTGTAGTTGGTGTAGGAGCTGCATATTCTCCTGGTGCCGGCGTAGTTTCCCTCGATACTACATACTCCTCGATAGAAATCGGAGGCCTTAGTGAGCTCGCAACGGTCGGTAGGTGGTTTTGAACAACAGGTGGTGGTGACTTGTTGCGGGCTATTTTAAGCGGCGGTGGAATGTCCGGACTTGAGGGTGGAAGAGGGGCGTGATAGGCTTGGAAATCTTTATTATTTGCGTCTACACCCAAAGGCATGCTGGCTGTATGTTGAGGAGGAGCAAATGGTTGGGTAAAGGGCTTATTTTGCAGGGCAACAGGTGCGCTCGCTGTTGAAGGGGGCATTTGGGGGCGGACGCCCATATATGGGAGGGCTGGCAAGTCAACCGGGATGGTGCTGGCTCGAGCGAGAGTTGGCCGTCCTGGATCTGATGATGCAGCAGATGCAGCCTCCTGTGACACTTGATAATATGCAGATGTAGTTTTCGACAATTCGTTGAGTGTGCTGTCAATATCCCGTTGCAAATTCTGGTGAATAGAGCCTACAGGCTTGTACGCTTGATACCTCTGATTTGCGTCCACCCGCTGGTTAGGGGGGGGAGACTGGACAGGGGGGGGAGACTGGATAGGAGGGGGTGTCTGGGTGATATTCGGGCGTCCACGGGCGGGTTGAAGTACAGACGGAAAACGTGCGGGTGCAGACATGTTATCATCCTGAACCTCATGGCCTGCTGTGGCTCCTTCCTGGGTCGGGGGCAGTGGTTTCCATGCCTTGAATGGCTTCAGGGCAGCGGGAACGTCAGATGGCTTCCAACTTGATGATGGAGTGGCGGCTAAAGAATGCCGCTTATTACCAACACTTAATCCAGGGATATGGGACTCGGAAGCAGAAACATATGCTGATGGCGCGTATGAATTTTGATCGCTGCCTTCCGTAACAGCCCCCAGGGCCGGATTGTAAGGCTTAAACTGCCCCCGAGAGGAATCAGCAACAGCGCTCAGCGACTGCGAATGTGCATGCCCGGTCTGAGGCATCGAGTTTTGGCGCAGAGGTGCTGGCCGAGGAATAGGCGGAGTCTCATGGTTGAACGTGTGTGTTCCAGTCCCGGCTTGGCCAGGCCTTCTTTGGCCATCAAGCTCTGGCGTCTTAAAAGCTAACGTCTTTGGTTCCACGGCTCTGCGCTGCTCGACACGACTTGGTATCATAGCATCAGAGTGAAGTTCGGCAGGGGCCAGAGGGAAGGCATTCGCATATATCACAGGTTCCGTGCTGCTCTCCATCATGATTTCATGACCCGGGAGTTCTACCGGCGTCGGATTTATCTCTTCATGGCACTGGGCAGTCAACTCGCTGGGAAGCTCGGCCACAAATCCAACCGGCGTATACGGGACCTGACGACTATCGAGAAGCGGCACGTCTGGAGACCGGGGCGCAGAAGACTCAGGCGGTAGTTCGACTGGCGCCGCAGGTGCTTCGACTGGCGCTGGTACTTCAACTGGCGCAGGCATTTCAACTGATACAGCTGTTGCGACTGGCGCTGCTGGTGTAGCAGATACTTCGGCGATTGCAGCATAATTATTTGCCTCTACAACAGGCACCCTGTCTATCTCGGGAGTTGCAATGACGGGTTGGCTGTTCGGGACAAGCGGTGTGGTTTCGGCGCTCATGAGAGGAGATATATGTGTTCGTTCGAACTGCTCCGTGACCCTTTGAAAGCCTGTTGCCTTTTGAGGGGACGCCCCAGCAGTGAAAGGAGAAGGCTTTTCGTCGGCTCTGGCATCATCCTGGCGGATGTCGTCGTCCTCCTGCAACGGACTGATATCGTTATAGGCGCCTGGTCCCATGTACATCAGCGCATCGGGCTGGTCCCAATACTCTCCGGGGCCATCGTCCTCCTCTATAATGAAGGATTGCTTGTTTTCTTTTCGCTTGGGCTTCGACGGGTCATTATCGAGCGTGCTCCGTCTCCTCTGTTTCTGGCTGATGAGCATCTCCTCGGGCGCAAGATCAGGTGGCGGCGCGCCATCTTCCACAAAGTCGGGGAACTCGTCCCCTGGCTTCGGCCATGTGTACTGAATGAGACCGGTGGGTTTGTATCTGTAAAACCATCGCTTTCCGTCAAAATCCCACTCCCAGTTCTCCGGGAGCCCTTGGCTGGCCATAACTCGGCGCTTCTTGGTCACAGATAAATAGCTCTCGATTCGGTAGGCGCGAGAGAGTTGGTGATACTATCGCAGCCTTGTCGGTGGTCGAGTCCGAAGACGGCGCCAGGAGCCCTGCATAGGGAAGGGGACCGCGCCCGAAGTCTACTTGCGGTAAGTGATGTCTGCCCAGTCTGCTGACACGAACATCACCACAAATGGTGATTGCATTGATCTTTGAACAGATCTGCGACGGCGGATATTGAGGTTCAAAGGGAGAAAATGTTTCTGAAAGCTGACGGGACAATTCCAGGCCGTGGGCGCCTGAGCTTCCCCCCACAAACAACCAAAGAAACAATAGCACCTCCGGGTTATTGAGGCGCTTTCCTCTTCGTAGGCTGGTGGCGCTCAAAGGCGTCCAATGAAAAGAAGTCCACTTTCGCGCCCAGATGTCTGTCAAAAGACTTGGGTAGACCAGCATAACGCGATAAAGAGAGCCCAACACACGGCGGCGTGTCAGCGATGCAGGGCCTGGCCATCTCAGCCGCAGACGCTACTCATGGAGCTGATGAAGTTGCATTTGGGCCGGGGTAAGACTCCCTGAGCCGTTGTGTTGTTTGTATTTGCACGAATGAATCCGCGTCGTTTGTGGATTGTATGTGAAATTTAAGGGGGTTCCGATTGAGAGCAGAAACTCTACACTAAAAAAGCCAGGTTTCGTGACAGTTCCTTCCTGCAATTCTGAGTGGTGATGTTCAAGAATGTGATCAGGACCGGCAATGCGGGGATGTTTAGCTATGTATCCGTACGCCCCGCTCGGAGAACACAATTCCAGGTTGCTGTGGAACCCACCCACTGAGATTCCGACAATAATTGATGGAGATATCTTGTTCAGACCATCTTAGCCAGATACACCCTCTACTCTATGCGAAAGTCATCTCTATCTATGTATTCACTGCCATCTCCCAAGCAATCTAATTCTACTGCACATGGCACCGTACAAGCGGTGGTCTAATAGTAGTTTCAACGTCTGTTTCACCAATACCTATTCCCCCTCAAACTCCATTCTGAGCTTTTGTATTGGCATTCTCAGCCTCACCCTCAACGACATCACCAATACCAGGTTCCATCTCCCGCCCCATACCCTTTTCTTCCTTCTCAGCGTCCAAATTCCTCTCACCTGCTCCTCTTTGTTTCATAACCTCCAGCTCGGAGGGATACACCGACTTCCCGTCCTTATCCAGCTCAACCACGTCCAGCCACTTCCACGACTCAATCGTTCCTTCCTTGACAGCTTGCAGGATATCTTCATCATTCTCCAACCCTTCCTCCCCGATCTGACTTTCAGATCCTGGGCCTTCGACCAAATCCCCCTTGACTGTCGGGGCAACCTTGATCCCGCAATTTCTCAGAAACTGCAACTGTGCCCTGTTGTTGAGTCTCAGCACCCGTTCCGGTGCATCAGACCCAAACGCTTTCTTGGTAAGCCAAGGGAAGAGTATAGCAAAGTCGCTCTGACTCAAGTGTGCGCTCTTTTCAACATAAAAGAAATGTGGCCTCGACACATTATCCGCGAACTGTACTCTCTCCGCCGAGGGATCGGGAGAAAGGATTCGGGCTTTCACGCGTAGATGTTCGCCCCATTTGAAGAACTGGTCCGATTCTATCGCTAAAATTCCAGAGCCACCGGGCCCACCCGCGGCATAACAGGGAAGAGGGAGGTCGTAAAGAGCCTTAGTTGCTGCTGAAAGGAGAGGAAAGCACCACATATCCAAGAGAATTGCAGGCGACTGAGATGTGATTTGTCTGGAGAGCGCCGAGCCTGGACGTGGGACAAACAAGGGCGAGGTCATGCCGGCCATGGCTGGGTGGGATTTGGTGCCGTAGTAGACGGATTTGAGGAGCTGGACAATGGTTGCGGCACCGAACGAGTGGCCAGCGAAAATGACTTTCCCAGGTTCAAGTACGTCAAGCTTGTTAGTGAACTGGGATAGAGCTGCTGCTGGAGTGCTGTTGTTGAGGTTCGATTTGATGAGCGACTCATTGCCGCGGTCAAGGGACAAAACGGCCTCGAAGAGGTGGTTGATCTCCCAGAGTCTGATGCGGAGCTGCTTGTTACGGAATGCCCAGATCTCAGGGTCTTGATTGTGGGGAATTCTTTGATAAGACACAACATGGCGGGTGTTTTTCGTAAAAAAGCGGTTTTGGTTGTCTGGATCTCGGACGAGCGTAAGGGCAGCACTGGCATCTCTGTGCTCGGGGCAAATGACCACGACACCGTAAGAGGCCAGGGAGCCGGCGATGTGGCTGTATGCGTTTCTGTTTCCGCCGAGACCGTGAGAGAAGATCATGGTCGGCCATCTTGAGCGCGGGTTTGATGGTGGAGGCGAGAGAAGCGCGGCGTTCTTATGAACTGGGATGGTTGTCCAGTGAAGGTAGCGCGGAAGGAAAGAAAGGATTGAAGCTGTAGTAGACCCGACTCCGAGAAACTGTGCATATGCGCCGACATGAAGGCGCTGTGGATTTGGTAGCCATGTTATCCGTTTCGGTCTCGATTCGGGGACTGCTGGGTAGAATATCCGGCATTGAATGGTATGGATATCGGTGCTCACATCTTGCCGTGAACTTGCCGGGCCCGGGTCCAGCTGTGTAACGGGCACCTCAACATCCACCGTCCCCACTTTGTACGGGCCCGTGTATTCCGGGAATGTAGGCACTAGGTTTAAGGACGATGCGAGAGAAGCCATTTTGGCTGATGCACTGAGTCCTTCCGAGTTGTAAGTGATGGCTCAATGTCGGTGTCTTTCTGTTTGTCAGGGGACGAGTACGGCGTATATAGGTGGAGATACAGATATAGCCCTGATATCCCAAAAGGCAAGGACCCCTGGACTATCCGCGTGTTATTTGACAACCAAGATCTGTAAGAGTTGCTTGAAAGGTATAGTAAGCCACCAAGTAATTAAAGACTTTGAAATTTCCAACCAAGAAACAGTTTCTAGACCCATCGGAAATCTGTCGTCATCAGAAGGAACAAACTGGAGGCAGCCAACCCCTGTGGCCACCCATGAAAAAGCCTTACACGTTCCATAATCATTCAACCTGCCACTCCTGATCTTCAAGGGGCCTCAGCTGCGATGCTTTTGGTCACTGATGTCCAGTAGAAGAAACAAACGGCAGGCATATGCACCATTGCATCATGAATCAATCAGTTGTCCCGGTTCTCGGGTTCCAGCAATGAAAATCCCCGAACCCACTGCAACATGTGCGCCAAGTGATTCGATCGATCTTGGGGAATCAGGATCCCAGAGTTGTCTTGGCACTTTGATTGCAGTGCCTTTTTCGAATTCCCATCTTCCATTAACCAACAGCAAATTATTTTAGGAATAGGTTAAATGGCCGTATTGTTGTGACAGCCTCGATATTTGGATGTCAAGTATTTTTCAAGGATCTGCTTGTTCCTTCGCTTTAAATTCTTACCTTGAATCGATGGCCCTTGAGCGTCGGAGTGTGCCATAAACTGGTTGGATGAAAATGGATCTGTCCCAGCAAACCCTGTGGAACTGCATTGAGAGATCAAATCCTGAAAACAACGAATTCAAATCCGAGAGAACTCCGGGTTCCCGTTTGCATCATGCAACGGGAGGTTCCTGCTTGGCAGGTCCCAGGCACCGATGACACCTGCATCCGATGGTGGCCACAGCAACCTCGAACCTATCCCGGACTGCGCCAAGCGAATGATAAGATAGGCGCGTGAGCTGTCCGCGATAGCCACCGCACTCTAGCGGCACCAGGTGACCAACTGACTGACCGACACCTCCTCCTCCTCTCTGTTCCATCTTCATCCCATCAACGCTGCATCTGCCGTTCTCCAACCTCCAGCTCGAAATTGTGTTTTTGTTATTTCTTCTTAAAGTGCATCCCAGTCCACCCGTTCTCTCATAATCTTCATAACATCCATTTACAAGCGTCCTCTTTCCTCAAACAACCCCCTCCGCATAGACACGATGACTCGCCACACGCCTGAGTTTATTCGCGCCCGCGACTCGAACCTGTCTCTTCGTTCCATGGCGATGGAGCAAGCCATGCTAGCTGCGCGCCAGACCAGCATTGCCGATGCAAACAACAACATCAAGGCAGATGCGAAGGATCTCAACCCAGAGGCATTCACAAAGCCATACTGCGAGTTCATGACCGAGAACCCTACTGTTTTCCACGCAACTGCATATTTCAAGGAGAAGCTGCTCAAGTCTGGCTACACTGAGGTTAGCAATCGGGTTTTCCCGTTGGATAGTCTGATCAATAGCTAACGTTTCGTGATGACAGCTGTCCCATCGCGATAGCTGGGCCGGAAAGCTCCAACCCGGCGGCAAGTACTTCGTTACCCGCAATGGAAGCTCCATCATTGGCTTTGCTGTCGGCAAGGCCTACAAACCCGGAAATGGTATCGCCATGATTGCCGGCCACATTGATGCTCTCACCGCCCGCCTAAAGCCCACGAGCAACAAGCCTGGCAATAACGGATACATCCAGCTCGGTGTCGCACAATATGCCGGCGCATTGAACGAGACATGGTGGGATCGTGACTTGTCTATTGGAGGCCGTGTCATTGTGCAAGATCCTGAGACCGGCAAGACAAAAGTCAAGCTCGCAAAGCTTGACTGGCCGATTGCGAGAATTCCCACTCTTGCCCCTCACTTTGGTATTGGAATGATGGGCCACAACAATCGCGAGACTGAGACCGTTCCTATCATTGGCCTCGATAACAGTGATCTCTATCCGACGGCGAACAGCACCCCCGAAGGCCCACTTGGCGGTGCTGGTTCCTTTGCCTCGACGCAACCACCCAAGCTCGTCAAGCTTATTGCTGGCGAGCTGGGTATCAAGGACTACAGCACTATTCTCAACTGGGAGCTCGAGCTTTATGACTCTCAGCCGGCCACTGTTGGTGGCCTTGACAAGGAGTTCATCTTTGCCGGCCGCATTGACGATAAGCTCTGCTCCTGGGCGGCCTTCATGGCCCTCCTCCATGCCAAGCATGATGACTCGGATGGCGTCATCAAGCTTGTTGCCTTGTTCGATGATGAGGAGATTGGTTCCCTTCTTCGCCAGGGTGCACGCGGCAACTTCCTCCCGCTCACTATTGAACGCGCGGTCGAGTCTCTGAGCGCCGATGCCGGCAACTCGTATGACACATCTTCTACCACCTTCGGGCCTGGCATTATGGGCCAGACCTTCGCCAACTCCTTCCTCGTTTCTTCAGATGTCACCCATGCCGCTCACCCGAACTTTACCCAGACCAACCTTGCCGGCCATTCGCCCCGGCTCAACGTTGGTCCAGCGCTCTGTGTTGATGCCTCGGCGCACATGACTACAGACAGCGTCTCAATTGCCATTCTCGACCGTATTGCTTCCTTGTCAGGAACTGTCAACCAGCGCCACATGATCCGCAATGACAGCCGATCGGGTGGTACTGTGGGCCCCATGTTGAGCAGCGCCATGGGTGTCAAGGCTGCCGATGTTGGTATTCCTCAGCTGAGCATGCATTCTATCCGTGCCACAACTGGTTCTCTGGATCCTGGCCTCGGTATGAAGTTTTACAAGGGGTTCTTGGACAACTGGGAGAAGGTTGATAAAGAGTGGCGCCCTTAGATGGCCAAGAGGCCAGGGCCAGTATGTAATGTGTAGAATGCTTGTATGATTTTTTTTTTGCGGATATGATATCCATATACGGATACGGATACATTTCGAACTATGTAGATTGCGACCATAGAGCGGGTTCATCTAACAAACCATTTGCATTGCTTTGCATTTTGGAAGCGAATCATAATATAAAGAGTATGTTCTCGTGTATCATCGGAAAAACTACAAGTACGTAGATGGCGGCGCGACCTCATGCTCACAAAAGAGGATGGTAGATAGAAATGTGCTAGATTGAATTACTTGCTTGAATTGGAAACCATGGGTATCTTGTGAAAATAAATAAAGAAACAAATGAAATCCAAATCCTTCTCTGGTTCATATGACTTATCATCCTCTTGCCATATATCTCATGGCCAGCCACTCCTCAGAAAAAAAGTCACAACTCGCTCACCTCGCCACCGAGATTCCTCTCTCCCAAGCAACTGAACACCGCGGATAAGTACATACAAAAGAAACAACAAAAGAAACAACAAAACCAAAAAAAGTATGCGTCGTTGCGTGTTTGTTTGAGACATGAAAGAAATAATAAACAAATTACATAGAAAAAGGGGTATTTGTTTTGTGTAATCAGTAAAAAAATTAAAAAATTAAAAAAAATCATCGATAAACAGGAAACCCATCCTCGTCCAGCGGAATCAAGATATTTTGGGGATTTGTCTGGGCAGAGACCTGCTTCAGCCACGTCTTTATCCTCTTGCGGGGGTCCATCCTCGTCACCTTTTCCGACTTGATCTTCTTGTCGAGCTTCTTGGCGTAGGCGGTTCGGGTTTTTGTTATTTGCGCTATTTGCTGTGGGGTTGGTTGCTGTTGCTGTTGTCCAGGAGGTGCTTGGACTGGAGGGTGTCCGGGGTTAAGAGGGTCGTCGTCGTGCCCCCCGATCGGAAGAGTAAAACTGTCGGGAGAAAATAGTTTCGTCGTGGTGATATTGGCGGATCCAGATTTGTTAGATTTCCGGCTGCGGGCGCCTTCTTGTAGGAGCCACATCACTGGTCCTACTGGGCGTTTCGGGTGGATTGGGAGTCTTGTTTGTTGGGGGACAACGAGAGACTGAAAGGTTGGAGGAGCGGGAAGTGAAGAAGAAGGCTCAGGACCAGCGGTTATGGTGAGGATCGGAAGGTCTTCTTTAACCAAAAAGTCTGAAGCTCGGGGAGAGGAGGTGGGATATCTCTCTGTTGGTCGGCCGGTTGAGGTTGTGATTATTGTTGGGTAGGAGGTTTTTGGCGACGAGCGCGCGCGTGGACCACGGCCGAGGCTGCTTGCTGGTGGTGATAGTCCTGGATAAAAGGGGGCATCGGCGCTCTGGCTTGAATGGGTCATGTATGTTGTTGTGGTTGTGGTTGTCTCTTGTGATCTGCTGCGGGGCTGGCCTGGTTGTCCTTCGAGTGGTCGGTATTCGTAGTCCCAGGTACCTGACTCGGAACAAAGCTTTAGTGATAGTTAAGGGCTTTGAGGGCTGGGAAATTGCAACATACCGTCAGGGAGCTGTCTTGCTCGCCAGAGATGTTGACGATCCTCGCCTACATACCATTCTGACCATGGTTCTGAGTCCTCGGGTTCTGTAACTTTGATTTCTGGTACATTCATATCCGCTTTGTTTGTTTCCCGCTTCGATAACTCTGTCCCGTGAGTGTCTATCTCCTTGCCATATGCCTTTCTATCCTCTATCTCCCTAATCCTCGACTCTCTCAACTCCGTTCTCCTGGATTCCTGCTTCGTAGATTCTGACTTCTTCCTTGATGACTTCTTGCTTTCAGATCTCTTAATCGACTTCTTTCCCTTGACTGTGCCTGCTCTTGACTTTGAGACAGTTGGTGATTTTGACCGGTTTGGCTCCTCAGAAATTGCAGGCATCTTTGGATGGCGAAGGGGTTTAGGGACGCTGTATGTTGGTGATGGCTCGACTTTGTCTCGGACAGGGGGAGGAATAGGCGGCCAAAATGAAAACCAACTTGGACCTGCTGTCACCTTGTATTCTCGATTTTTTGAGGCCATCTTGAAAAGTGGTGAAGAAAAGAAAAGATTGTATTAACTGTTACTGACTGCACTTGACAGCCTCGCTTGATTTCTTAAAGTGAAGACGTTTGATATGAGGCAAACCCAAATATTGTTTACAGGAAGTCGATGTTTATACAATATGGAGATCAAGGCGACTAGCTTGCAAGACTAATGCAAGAGTGGAAACGGCTGCCTATATACCCATAGCCTCTGGAGAGAACGAAATAATACCGGCAGAAGGGCGAACGGAAGAAGAACCGGCCGTGAGCCGCATAATACATATGATTTCAGAAGCGCAGTAGCAGTTGGATGCCGAATCATGAGACCCATCACACTCACTTCGTCTGCGGTCGAGCCAAGTACCATGGTTCTGCACAAAGAAATGGTGAGTTATGAGTCGGGTCGTGCATGACTAGTCGTCGAAGGGACTTGGGTGATCTTTCAATAGGCAATTTCCAGCCTATCAGAGCAGCCCTACGCGGCTGTTTGGTGCCCGACGATGCCAACGCAGATCCAGGACCGCACCCGCGGTCAACGAAACAGGGTAACACTCGCCGTGATCTCACATGATGTTATGCGCAGTTTCTCCAGCCAGGAGATGACAACTATCCATCCTTTATATAAAGAAAAGGCGGAAGGATGCAGAGTGCATTCCACATCTTAGCTATCCGATGGTGTCTCCAATAGAAAGGCTTGTTAAACACCGAAGATTGCGGATGAGCCTCATCTGACATCTCGGACCGATCTTGGCAGGAGACTCGTGGAGTATTCAGGATCCAGTTGATGTGAGGAGAATGCAAGATATCACTGGCGAACAGTCCGTTGAAGGCTTCCAAGGATGCTTTTGGCGGTGACCATCCCGAACACATCCGACTCTTGAAGGTTGTATGTTCTGAATGAGCTGGCGAATATCGATGAGTCAGTCGTCTTGCAGTGTCGTAAATGTCTTGCAAAAAGATGAATATTGAAATGTGAAGCACATCTGGATCCAATGGTGATGATGTTCGATGGAGGAGGGGTCAATTGACTTTCGATAAGGCCGATACGCCACTGGACCCCCTGGGATCCAGCGCCAAAAAGTGGGGCCATCAACGGTGCGCCAAGCCCATCAACCACAGCGGAAAAACGACCACCACTGACAAACTGAGAGCGCGACGAGACAGCTCCGACCGCGCGCATTCCCATTTCCCCAAGGACAAACGGCGACGGCATATCTCGATATACCACCCACAACTTACCGGATTCTATCCCCAGCAAAATATATCTTCAAATCCGAACGATTAAACCAAACTAAACCGCCAAAATGACGTCCACAATTGGCATCCCAATCAAGCTCCTGAACGAGGCCCAGGTTCGTTCCGTCCTCATCAGATCCCATATTTTGGCGCGCGTTGCGAGCGCGCATTTACTTACGATAATAAAATAATAAACTAAACTAACTTTTTACTCTCAAAGGGTCACATCGTAACCCTCGAAATCACCTCCGGTCAGACATACCGCGGCAAGCTGATCGAAGCCGAAGACAACATGAACGTCCAGCTCAAAGACATCACCGTCACGGCGCGCGACGGCCGCGTCAGCCATCTCGAGCAGGTCTACATCCGCGGCAGCCACGTTCGTTTCTTTATCGTACCCGATATGCTGAGGTAAATCTTTTACATTCCTTGCCTTCCAAATAACCTACACAATGCTAATCTCGTGACCACCATAGGAATGCACCAATGTTCCGAAGCCGCAACGCTCGCGGCAGAGGTGTCGGTTTGGCAAGAGGAAGAGCAACAGTGAGCAGGGCGCGGGCAGGCGGTAGAGGAGCCCCTGGCGGCGGTGTTGGGAGATAGGAGCAGACCCGTAAAGCGGCAGGAGGAGGCAATGAAACGAATCATCAGAAAAAGCATTAATTTTCTCACCAGAGTATTTGGCGTTTAGGAAAATGGGGCGGTTTATGTTTTCCTTGTATTTTTTGTTATGGGTTTCTGTTAAGGGCAAGAAGAAAGAAGATTTGAGATTTAGGGGCGGGTGAAGAAGATAGTGGCAAGTGGGATAGAAAGGGGGGAAAGAAATCATCATAAGCAGTGTTGCAGTTTTTTTCCGTAAGTGGTGATGGGGATTATTCTGAAGATTGGGGTGATGAAGAGCACTCACATGGGCTACGAAAGAATCAACTATCTGCTGTCAAGCCCGCAGATGGTCGCCAGGAAGCAATCCAAAGAGAGGTACGGATCTATGAACTGGCCAGTGTGCGTGTCTTCAAGCGTTTCATGTCTGGCTGTATATGAGTGTGTTTGTGTGATATTTGCTTCTTGATGCTTCGTCGGGCTGACAACCCGACAAGCCAAACATCAAGACCTCTTTTAGTCCAGTCTAGACTTATACTAGAATTGAAACATATACAGATACAGGGTGTAATACACGGCGAGAGAGCTCCTCTTGCCCTGCTAACCGGCCAATATATACTTTTTTGATTCCTTCTCCTTCTCCTCAAAGCCGCTTAAGCGCCTCCTGGGCTCTCTGAATAATCTCCATTGCCCTCTCAGCCTCCTCTTCCTGCTTCCTCTGAGTCTCTACGAGCTGGCCCTCTGAAGCCCAGTTGAGCATCCCATTGATGCTGTTCTCAGTCGCACGGATTGCTTTCCGCCCTTCCTCGCGAACTTCAATCTCCCAATACCGCTGAGCCTTCTCCCATCTGCTTTGAATCTGCCTAAAGCTCAATATTACACCCAGGGCCGCGATTGCGCCACACTCGTACGCTCCGGCTGCGTAAAAGTAGGAAAGGCCAGCCAGACCTGCGCTTAGGCCCGAGATACCCGCTGACCTGATGACCAGCTTTTGTGCTAGAGATTGCAGCGACGGAACGGTATGTTCTTGGATAAGGTTCCTGGTGTATGGGATTTGTATTGGCCATTGCGCTGAGGTATTTTCCGGGCTCTCATATCCGGGCTGCTGGAGGTCTTTGCCAGCCTTGGTGACTGCTTCATAAATGCGCCCGGTAAGGTGGATGATGCTCTTTTCCGCCTGCGGCAAGAAGTGCTCGGCCACCATGTCGGAAGTGATTCTACCGACGTCGTCGGCGCGCCAAAAGAGCTTCCACCAGCTCAACTTTCTCCAAGACCGCTTGGTAACAGCGACATTTAGCTGCTGCTGCAATTCCTCGTGAGCTTTCTCCGCCCAGCCTTCGAGAGACTTTTGCAGCCGGCCAATGTCAGCTCCTGCCACGGACTGGATTAAGCGCTTGTTCTGTCCAACTTGTGAACGGGCCCTTTCCAGCAGCGACTCAACCAAGTTCGTTACGGCAGGCTTTGCCCTCTCGGGTCTGTTTCCATCGTCATGATGGGCAGACTTTTGCTTCAACCAATCCCTAATCTTACTGGCGTTCCCTTCCAACCACTTGTCCATGAACAAATCAACGTCCCCTGTTCGCATGGCCTCCAGGCCTTTGTTGGCAGCGTCAACATTCAGCCTGATGAAGGCCGGGTGCTTGCCCTCAAGTTCACCTTCAGTCATAGTCGTCTTAAGATCCACCGCTTGTTCTACCACGTAGTTGTCTCCTGCATTTTCCAAGAGCCGAATCGCCTCGAGGGCTCCAGTTAGCCCCTTTCTCACCAATAGCGTATAGTGCACAGGCGTAGCCACATCACTCGTTTCCCTAACGCTATCAAAGTCGATTTCCTGCGAGCCATGTTGGTGCACCTTTGGTACAAGCAGCGAATCTTGAAGGGACCGAACATCCAGGCCCTGATGCTTCGGTAAACTAACTCTCGAGAGAAGAAGTTCCAGACCTAACCTGCCAAGAGTTGGCGATGTTGCTACAATTTCTGGAATGGAACCCTCTTTCTTCCCTTCTGCTAGCTTCCCCTGTTCACCAGTGTTTGGCTGTACCCGAAGAATTAGTGGGTTATGTTCGAGGTCATGTTCTTCCAATTGTCTCTCCCATTCTGATTGGACACTGAGCTCGTCCGCCAGGGTTGCGCGCACGAGTTGTTTCACGGTTGTGTCCCCGGCTGACCTGTACTCGGCGTTTTCGGAAGGATCGGAAGGTGCTGACTGGGTATAAGGGTTAAGTATCGCAATCCGGATCGATTCTTGGCCAGGCATTTCTGAAAGATTACGGAGGGCGAGTTTTAACCGATCGGGCTGAACGAGGTCCGGGAACTGGGATTGTAGCTCTTGCAGGCGAGCGGCGAGCTCGGCGCGAAGCTGTACTTGTGATAATTGATTGTAGGAGTAAGGATCGTCTGGGAGATCCGTAGATTGGAATCGCCGGGAACCGGTAAGTGTGGCGGCCAGTGCGGCTTCCCCTAGGTCTGGCTTAGATGGTAGAGACGGTCGTAAAGGTCGTCGAAATGTTGATAGTGAACAAAAGAGACATATTGAGGGGCTGTTTTTGTTGATTCCAGGTAATCTATTGGCGAGCGCATTTCTACCCAGCGCCCTCCTGAGGGCCAATGCTGGCGCCATGGCGAGTAATATTCAAAAACCCGCGAAAGCTTGAAGCTATCAATCTATTCGGGTTGCGGTGTTTGGGTTGCCAGGAAGCTGTCGCAACAGCCCGCTCAAGTGTGGGGAGAGTTCCTTGCAATTGGCAGCGAATTCCCATCCATGGATGTTTTTTTAGCCGGATCTTTCCGGCAGCTTCCACACGCCAAGCTCTTTTACAAGGTTCAAAGCTTCCCCAGAGTCAGGGGATATCCCCCCTGTCGGTGACGCTAAATACAACGGGCCAGTTCACCTTGCCCCCGGATTTGAACACCCCGCCAACTTGCAACATTGCTTTGTCAAACAACAACTCTCACATCTCCAACTTCTCCAACTTTCCCGCTCTCTTCTTCTCCTTACTTACTGACCTCCTATTATAATTTTACTTGATCCCCCAGCTTTTGAAATTCGAAATACACACAAAAAATAATTCAACTACGATGTCGTCCCAATCAACAGCCCACCGCCGTCTTCTCCAAGAATACCGCGCCCTAACCAACAACCCACCCGAGGGCATCACCGCCGGTCCCATATCCGAAGATGACCTCCTACACTGGGAAGCACTCATCCAAGGACCAGAGGGAACCCCCTTCGAGGGAGGCGTCTTCCCCGCCGAGCTTAAATTTCCCAAAGACTATCCCCTCGCCCCGCCAACCATGAGGTTTTTGGGTGAGGTGTGGCATCCTAATGGTATGTTTCCTTCTACGCTTCATTACGCTCTTTGCTACCTCTTGGAGATATTGACTTGGGACTACAATAGTATACACAAACGGCAACGTCTGCATTTCAATCCTCCACCCACCCGGAGACGACCCAAACCACTACGAGCACGCCTCCGAGCGCTGGTCGCCCATCCAGAGCGTCGAAAAGATTCTAATCTCAGTCATGAGCATGCTTGCCGAGCCAAACGATGAGAGTCCCGCGAATGTCGAGGCAGCAAAGATGTGGCGAGAGCGGAGAGACGAGTACGAGCAAAAGGTGCGGGATGGGGTGAGGCGGATGTTGGGTCTCTGAAACGAAGGAATCAGTGAATAAATGGCGACTGAGATACGTGTTGGGTTGGAGGGAAGCAGGATACGGCGGGAGTTTCTTGCTGTGTTGTGTGTGTACTTTTGCATGGCCTGGGCGGCAGACAAGAGTTTCGGCGTTTTGGTTTTGTTTTCTTTGGCTTGAAAGCGATGAGGTTTTATTCATATTTTTTCCAGGCTATTTGAATGTTTGCAATTGTCTCATTTAGCTTTCGGTCTTTTCATCTCCTTAATTCATATCCATGTGCAATATTGCTGGCGACTTTGTCGGCCCCTTCGCTTGGCATATAATATCCTTTTAATCATCCTAATCCATGCTTCGCTCGCTTCGCTGGGAAAGAATTCGAGTTCTAGAGACCCAGAGAGAATATAAAGTTAAACTTAAAGATTATTTTGCGCCTTGAATTTGTCCCATGCCTCGTTGAGGGTGCTAAACACAGTACCTGCAATCATACGGACTTCTGTCGTGGCGTCTTGCGCAATCTGCCGATTTCCAGTTAAAGAGATGTCGGATCAAAAAGTACTAAAAGATTGAACTCACCTTGTCAGGATGCGTCTTGGCAATGGCCTTCATATAAACGATCTTGACCTTGTTGGCCATGACCAATTCATGTAGCCCAACCTTTTTCCAGCCACTGCCCTCCCATAGAACATTGTCCAAGCTGCTCAGGAGGGCACGTAGGTTATCCCTCTTTCCATCCCTCCATGCAGCAATACGAGCGTCAACCTTGTCAGTGAGGGCGATCTTCTCATCTCCCTCCCGCGCGGCAGCTTGATTGGCCGCACGTAGTCGCTGCACCGCCTCTGCGCTCTTTTGTGCACCCGAAGCTGTAGGTGTAGGCTTGGGACGGGATGCCGCAGGTCTGGCAGCTGCGGGACGAACCACCGGCTTCGGAGCAAGCGCCTTCTGACATCTTTGCCGACCTGCCGCAGCCGTGGCTCCGCCCAGATTTGACTGGACACAGAGCTGCCAGACAGTCAATGCATCAGCCCACTTCTCCATTTGCTCCAAGGCTTCAGCCTTACGGGTGAGAGCCTTGCCGTAAAGTTCGCGCATTTCACGCTTCTCAGTGTTGCCATTTTCAACCTGTACGTCAACCTGCTCACCCTCGCCCTTACCTTCGCCGATAAGCTTGATGGCAGCGTCTGCATCCGACACTGCTTGGCGTGGTTCGCCCGTCTTGAGGGCCGTGAGGGCACGGTTGCAAAGTAAAAGAATAGCGAGTGGATGATCTTGCGGAATGGCGGACAGAGAAGAAGCATAGGAGGCATGAGCAGCTGCGTAATCACCGCGTTTGAAATGAGCGGTACCTTCTAATCGGTGCTTGTTTGAGGACTGGAGTGCAATGGCGGATAGATGCGGAATTTGACGTGGTGGGCGAGCGGGCGCAGGCCTTGGGGTAGGAGTCTGCCGCACAGCGGGACGAGGAGCGGGAGAAGGTTGGGCAGACCGGATAGGGGGCGTAGGCGTAGCCCTAGATGTTGTAGGCGCCACTGAGCTACCAAACAGCAAGTCCTGCTCCGATTGTGCGGGAGCAGCGGGCTGTGATTGCGGAGTTCCCTTCTTCCTTCGCGAAGGGCTGACATATGCCTGGAAGTTCTCCTCTTCCGCTTGTTTTGCAAGCCGAGCTCGTGAGTCAAGTGCTGGCTGTGATTGCTGTTGCCACTTGGGTTGGCTGCTTTGAGCTGGGCGAACAGGTAAGGCTGGAGATCGCTCCCTTGACGGAGCATTGCTAGGCGTCCGGCTTGCTTGGCCCATACTGGTAGGCTTTCGTGCCGGTAGGCTACCTCGGCCTTCCAATACCAGAGCTTCATCTGTAACATCTGGCACTTGTCTCCTGGAATCGCTACCGACACGCTCCTGTTGAGCGGATCGCATCCATTTTGGCTGATTGGGGTCACCTCCCTCCTGCTGAAACTCGGCAACAGCTTGTTGTACCTTTTTCTGTCCCGTTTTCCAGAGGCTGTTCGCAGTTTTGAGAAAAGTTGTGCCTACAGCAGCAGCAGTCTTTGCGAAATCTCCGTCGGCAGAGGCTGGAGACTGATTATTTCTACCCCTGGAACCATCGCCAGGCAGTGGCCCTATCCACGCCGGGACGCCACTTCGAGATTGGCTTGAGGCACGTTCACCATTACCACTGGGCTGTGCTCCAGCGCCGCCTCGTCGTTTTGCCTTGGCCTGCTCTTTCGCCTTCCTGTGCGCATCATCCAAGAGCCAGTTGACTGTAGCCTGAACATCAAGTCCAGCTCCACTCTCGGTCAACCCTCTCCTTGCATCTTCAACAGAGAAGCCGTAATCTACCAGTTGGGCAACGGCTCTGTCAAATGGATCATCCGATCCTGCTGGGGGTTGCTCTGGTTCTGAATCTGAGGATGAATCATCTTCAATGGCTTTTCCTGGCTCAGGTTCCCGCGAAAATGTTGGCGCAGCCTTTTTCCTGACTTGCTCCACCGGCTTGCCCAAATCTCCAAGAAGGTCGTCGTCGTCGTCAGCTGGTGGAGGAGGCTGGGGTGCCCTAGCTCTGGGTTGACTGAGCTGATTTAGACCAAACGGATCGTCGTCGTCATCGCCGAATCCTCCATTATTTGCATTACTCGGTTTACCCCAAGCATTTGCATTACTCAAGTCTAGGTCACCCTTGGATGCTGTGCGTGGTGCTGGCGAGGATGTCGGCGGTGGGAAGTGACTGGAATTATCGACCTTGGTCTCAGCCTTAAACGCGGCAAAAAGATCATCATCTGATCCTGCTATAGTCTTTCCATTCTGAGCTCCCGAACCCAGGCCAAATCCTGAGCTTGAACCAAAGCCAACTAGAGGTGGGGCTATCGAGGGTGACGGAGTCCTGAGTGACCCTGAGTTGTTCTGTCCGAGTGACTCCAAGAACCGTCCATCTCCAAACTGTGCTTGCGCCTGTTTCCGTCTCTCCTCCTCCTTTTTACGCTTCTCCGCCTCGATTTGTTCTTGACGCTCTCTTAGGGACAAGTTCGCGTTGCTTTTTCCGGCTCCAAAGTTCAGGAGGTTGCTGAAGCTGTCGGCTGCTGGTTTTGAAGCCGGTGCCGGAGCTGTAAACGCGGCGCTCCCTGATCCTTGTGTCGAGAGGGGTGTATTTCGGCCAGAGTTCAGGGGAGAGGGGGTCGGGCGTAGCGAAGGGTAAAGGGCCGTCGCGGGGATCGTCGGTATTGACTGGGTGGGCTTCTTCGCAGGGTTGGGCGCGGACCAATTAAGCCCAGAGAGGTCATCCATTTCAATTGATTAAGAATTGGTACAACTTCAACGGTGCACTTGGCGGGCTTGTATCAAACATAAATTTAATCGTTTTCAAAAGACGCGTAATTCAGATGCAGGTCTCAAGGCTAATGTTGTCCAAATAAGCTTCTGGAAGCATTTCGGTACAGTAGACGTTGACGCCAGGGGAGGTGTCCACGTTCATGGTGTCGCGCGCGCCACCAATTAGCACTCCCTGACCAAGTGACTGACTGCCTGTCTCCCCCGCCAAAAGTCTCCTTGAGGAAAACCCCTGGCTGCCACCTGGGCCGGGCCGGTCCCCAGCTGTAAACCTGGAGGTCTGCGGCGCAGATAAGGTGCGGCGGTGGGACCAGAGCCGGCACCAGACCTCTTTGACATTGGAATGAGCGCACGAGCCATCTTCCCCCTTCTTGTTGAAGAAATCCAGGGGCAACTCCAACCGCCAATCTTCATGCAGATGCAACTGCATCAAATATATGTTTGTTGGTTGCAGGTGTCGGGCCTTCCAGAGTCTTGATTAGGTTGTTATTTTCAATTTCTGGTTCTCAGGTGTGGAACTCGAAATAGCATCATTCTATTTACCTGCCACACCAAGTGGGTGAGAGTGCACAACATCCGAAGATACTGCCGTTGGTAATTTATCTCGTTCGATATTGCGATTGCGCCAGATACGACCCAGCCCATCGCCCGTCTGCAGTTGCGCGAGAGCCAACGGCTACCTACAATGCGACCACCATCTTGTAGAACCACACACTCGGCGCCAGGTACCTCTCTCTGATGATCGCTGGATCAGCTGGAGATCATTGGCTTCGTTTCTTGTGTGTGTGTGTGTGTTCAACGAAACGAAAAAAAGAGACGAACGCAATTAACACGGCGCAACCATGTTCGTTTGAGAATACTACTCAACTTCTCCACTCGAACCAACCAGCTGGCTCATCATCACCAAACGAGAAATGTAGAAGTACCCCTAATGTCCATGTCAACGAGATTCTGATGGGCTGCGGAAAAGGGGGCCTGGTGCCGCTGGGGATGGAATGGAAGGTCCGGGTAGGATTGGGGACTGATCGGTTTTGGGCAAGTTCTTCATCACGGCGCCAAGATGTCTGGTGGGATCCAATGCCGTGATTGGCCAATCTGGCGTTTTGAAGTCGGATAAATCCTGGTATGGCGCCAGTGGAAACCCCAAGCATGAAACTCGTTTCACCTTTGCGGATTGGGATTGGGGCTCGTCACCCCACCTGGGTCTTCCCGAAGCCCCTCGCATTTTATCTCACTGTGCATCATTGCGGAAGTACCCCGCTTCATGCAACGGGGCGCCACCAAGGTAACAGTGAGGCGACACTGGACCTGAGGCCCTCTCCTCATGCTGCTGTGCTGTTGGAAACGGGTCATCCTGATCACAATCTCTCCGCGGCTCGGCCAGCAAGAAGAGCGAATTCTCCTATCGGCAGCCTCATCCACATATTCTATCAACATGATACCATGCTGTGGAAGAAGAGTTTTTCGGGTACGAGCTGCCGTGCTAGGGGAGCCGTTGAACAGCGGACGCTAACGCAGGTACAGCACAAGTGCGATGCGCCAGTTGCCTAGATGTGATAGGTAAAACCATGGAATGATTGCAGGTGGGGTTTGTTTGCAGCTCTGCAAGATCCGAACGCTATCGCAACCTGAGCTAATCATATCACCATGTACATGTACGTGTCCGACACAGCATGCGCAACGCAGGTCGGGAAGGTGATAACACGTGTAAGGTAATGTGATTTTTGTGGCCTGGCGGTTTGGGCAACGTCTGGTCCCGGTGGGAAAGCTCGATGCTCTTGCGACATAGGACGAGGAGGGACGAGAGAGCGAGATGAGGGGACTGGCAGGTTGAAGTGTACCCAAGGAGTAGTATAAGGTCGGGTATGATACTCTACTCCATCGCAAGGGCTTCCATTTCCCGAGAGTCATGGTCCCTTATTTCTGTCAAGAGAAAATAGAGTGCCCAGACACGCCCGTCCCCATCCTCCAGCTCGGTCGTCCCGTCCTTCTTGGAAGAAAACTCCTCTTCTACTTTATCTTCGAGCCCGGCACCGTTTTTAAGCCAGGTACAAGCCCCCGGCATCGAAGTGGGATCCCTGAAATAATCCCCTTTAATCCCATCTTTAAGCCCTTGTCATCCCTGACCGGCCAATCACAGCGCTGCATTCGCTAACTGGGAGCCGCTTCGGGAAAGAGCGAGTGTGTAATGCAAGGAGAAAGGCCCCTGGGCAGTTTGGGTTGCACCTTTCCCCCCAAATTCCAGAAAATGGGTCACGGCTCACCTTGGCTTTATATGCAGCCAAAAGCCTAATCCTTCTTCTCCCAGTCCTTTTGACACGGCTCTTTCCTTCATCGCCTTCGTTTCTTTTCGACTCGTCACGACTTTCCGTTTGTCGGCCCTTCGACACAATTTGTCACTCACTTTACCAACTTCCCTCGACTCTTCGTCGAGCTCTACGTTCATTAAATTGGTGACTCTTCTCATCAGTCATTCATTTCTTCTTCATTCTTTGTGTTGATCGCGAAATTTTATTTCTGAGGCTTTTTGGTCGGCAAGGACTGCGATATATCACCCAGCTTTCCACTAGGACAACCTGAAAAAAAAAACAATTCGAAAATTATCGATCAATCCGAAACAGCTTCCAGAACTCGGAAGTCAAATACATTTGTCGACTCTGCAGCAGATTGCCAATCGTGGTTGGGGTGGCTGGTCCTTTTTGACGATTTCATTCCTCTCACTGACACTTCCCCTCGACTGCGTCGAACCGGTACGTCACAAAAAATCTCACCTTCCCTTCCCTTTCCTCGAGAACTTGGGTTCGCATCTTCATCCCATCTACGTCCTCATAAACTGTCGGCTCGTGACCTGCAAGCAGTCTAAACTACTCTGCCTGCTGCTGCCGGTCCCCTGACAACACACCATCATGTGAGGATATGAGCAACCATTGGGCTAACAACGCATTTTCCAAAAGGAATAACAATTTAGCGAATAAGTGCAGGATCACAATCGAAAGATCGATCTGCCTTCTTCTGCGAACACACAACCCCAGTTGCTGCAACACCCGCTTAACTTCCAGCAATTGCATTTTCCGCGATCGAAATTACTTCGACATTTCCGGCACCTATTTCGCCAACCTAAATCGAGAGTCACTCGTTCAACCAGGGCAAAATGAGAGCTGACCGGTCCCTCGCTTCCCTCGCCCTTGTGGGCAATGCGATGGCCTTCTGGCGCTTGGAGTGCCGTGGTCAGGTGGGTATGGCCCGCATTGATCCTCTGGTCAACCCGGGCGCTCCCTCTTTGCACGCCCACGCAATCCATGGTTCATCAGGTAATCTAGATCACCGAGCGTACCTGACTGACAGTGTACTGACATGAACATTCTCACAGGCTTCGGTTTGAATCCCTCTTACGAGGATCTCCTGAATGGTGATTGCACCTCTTGCGCTGTCACGCAAGACAAGTCTGCCTACTGGGCTCCCGCTCTCTACTTCAAGCATGCTAATGGCGAGCACGAGCTGGTCAGCCAGACGGGTGGCATGCTTGCCTACTACTTCCTCTTTCCGGATGCCCAGAACCCTGACGCTGGAATTAAGGCATTCCCCAACAACTTCCGCATGATTGCCGGAGACACCACTCGCCGCAACTACTCCATTACTGGTCAGAACTACATGGACCCGGACCCTGAGAAGTCTGTGTGGGCTGCCCTCGGTCAGACGAAGCAGTCAGACCTCAGGCAGCGTGCGATCGGCTTTAACTGCCTTGACTACGACAAGACTCCCGAGGGCTCACTGTACAGACACTACATGCCAGAGAAGGGTTACCTCGATGCCAACTGCAAGGATGGAATCAGAATAGAAATCATGTTTCCATCGTGCTGGGATGGTAAGAACATCCAGAGCGCTGATCACATGTCTCATGTTGCCTATCCCGACCTGGTCATGAACGGCGACTGCCCCGAAGGCTTCAACACCAAGCTTCCGGGTCTCTTTTTTGAGACTATCTGGGATACAGCTGCGTTTAAAGGTGTGGATGGCGAGTTTGTACTTTCAAATGGTGATGTCCAAGGTATGTCGAGGAGCCATAGGCCAGTGCCAACGTTCAGTAACTGTTGCTAACAATGCTTTGTAGGTTTTGGTTATCATGCTGACTTTATCTCTGGGTGGCCTGAGGAACTCCTCCAAGATGCTGTCAACACCTGCACCCATTACAGCGGCAAGCAGTCTGATTGTCCCGTCTTCAACATCCAAAGTGAGGACGATCAGAGAGCCTGCAAATTAAAGGTCCCCGATGTTCTCACCAAGGAAAAGGTAAAAGGCAAGATTGGCAAGACTCTCCCCGGAGGCGTTGCTATCCGGTACGGACCTGAACCCGCCGTCGGACCTGCGCCAGCTGCATCAGACGTACAGACCAGCCACGTACCTGTGCCGACCGTTAGCTACAAGCCTGGAACCAGTTCCGTTATCCTGCCTGGCGGCATTTTCAAGGAGGAACCAACAACTACCGAGGCAGTGGCCAAGGTATCAATTTTGGCGGCACCCAAGGCGGAGGAGCCCAGCACCACCTCAAGCAGCTCTTCTTCTACTCCAAGCCCAGAGCCCACCCCTGCCCCTACTCCTTCTGATCCCCCTGTTCCCCAGGGATACGAGCTTGTTCGCACCGACTGGATCACCAATGGCAATGTTGTCAGCAAGGTTGTGGTCATTGAGACAGTCCAGTACGTGACTCTCGCCACTGCTACCGAGACTGTCACTGTCACTGCTGCTATCGGGGGCGACAAGGCACGCCGCGAGCTTCACCACCTCCGCCGTCATCATGGCCATGGCATGCACTAGGTACGATGGGCGAGCTTATACCAACGGTGGATTTTCGTTTCTTCTATTTTCTTTGTTTTCTCCCTACAGCCCGAGTGGTATTTTTCCGGATCTGAACCATTTTCATTCAATGTGGATACTAGGGAGGGGTGTTGTGTTTTCAATGGGATTTTAGGGAATCAAGGGGTCCGGGAACTCAATAAGAGGAAGTTTTCTTTACGATCTTGCGCCTGAAGCATATGTGGCGATGCATTGACTGCTGTCGCTCAAGTTGACATTGGGTGGTGTTTCGGTGCTTACTGGGTATTATGTGTGTTGAGATACCTCTGGCTCGTGTGTTTCTGATCTTCTCAATACCCTTTTATCCACAATATTTCTATGAATTACTGCTGTTGTTTGTGGTATATATGTCTTTCAGAAGTGCAATAAGCCCGTGATATGTTCTTTTCATACAATTATGGCCCACGTATCCTACAGTATCAATGAGTGAATTGATAGTAAGAGTGCAGGGTCTAGATTCTGTGCTGTCTTGGAACCCTGCAGTAGTTTTGCCACCTGTGGCAGACAGCGGAGAGAAGGAGGCTTGCTGGCAAGGAGGGGGGAGACGGAGGTTTCCCAGACTCTCTGTCTGTCACAGAGTCAACAACAACAACACCACGATACGATGTTTATTGGTTGTTTGTTTTTTTTTAAAAAATTATTACTCTAATGATTCAGCAATGTGATATACATTTCAATCAATAAATTAAATTGTCCCATTTTCATCTTTGGTAATCAACCATTTCACCTTGTCATAAACACGGGCTGCTGGCACTGGAATGGAGTTGCTCAGCACGACCCAACATTTCAGTGCCAGAAGAAGGTGATATGATTCAGCTGGAATTTTCGAGCTAAGGTAAAACTCGGGTT
This sequence comes from Cladorrhinum sp. PSN259, assembly GCA_033725935.1. Classification (NCBI taxonomy): domain Eukaryota; kingdom Fungi; phylum Ascomycota; class Sordariomycetes; order Sordariales; family Podosporaceae; genus Cladorrhinum; species Cladorrhinum sp. PSN259. Next base: position 992,014 of record MU867063.1, on the reverse strand, counting down.
GTTATTCTTTTTTCTTGCCACCTGTATTTTTCTTGTCTCTTTAATCATCGAGAAAACTCGACGGGAGTTTGGCGCCCACCAGCTAATAGTCAATCAACTAAATGATTGTTTGGCGACAACGACGACGACGACGACTTACCCCGGCGCAGATGAGATTGTAGTTATTATCGTTATTTTTTTGTATTTTGGCTTCTACTACGATTTTTCTTGTCTCGATCCAAAAATGGTCGAGCATAATGATAATGTCGGTGGTGGTGGTGTAGGAGGAGACACCAACAACTTCATCAGCACGCCTGGACAGGCTACCGCCTCCTTTAAGTCACCACTAACAGATAACAACAACAAGTCACCCACTGATTTTCCTGGAGCAATCATCACTATTGTTTTGGTCATCAGTTTGGTGTGCGCTTGTTGTTTGGGGGTTCTGATGATTTGGCTGCATAAACGACGCACAGCCTCAAAAGCGAGGGTATACAGGACCGTCGCGCTGACGGGGGAGATTGTCGTCATGAGTGATGATGGGAGTCCTAGAAACTCCCGTGAAGGGGTTGACAGGGAAGATGATGATGAGGGGAACGGAAGGGGGTGTAATAGTGAGAAGTCACCCAGGAAGTTGCGGAAGAGGGGGGGCAATGCTGGAGGAATGTCTGGAGGAGGAGGATGGCCGAGCGAGGTTTCGGTGTCGAAGGGGATGTTGGATGCTTGCGGCGGGATTGATGAAGGTCCCATGGGGAAACCTATTAGACATATGAGTATGCCGCTTGGAATATTAGGAACCAAGATGGGGGGTGGTTGGTTTGGAGGGATGTTGGGACATGCTAGGAGTCGGTCGGATATACCGCAGCAGGCATGTGGGTTGGAGAGAGGGTTCTCGAACAGGGAGAAGCCGGGGTGGCTGGATGATGATGTTTTGCATGGGCCTTCCAGGAGGACTGGGAGCGGGTTGCCGCTTTGGCGGAAGGGGGATGATAAAGTGAGGAATAATAGCATGATGATGCTGCCTAGTTTGCCTGGGGTGCATCATAGTGTGCATGGGTATCCGTATTTATCGTGGGATGGGGGGCCCGGGTCGGCTGCTGGTTCCGAGGAGGCGCTGTTGGGGAGCGATAGGGTGACGGGGTATGGGAATTTGAGGGCTTTCTCGAGGGAGGTGCCGCAAATTCCGAGAATGGCGTTGATTAAGCAGGGGAATTTGGTGAGATCTGCGACGAGGGCATCATTGGCGGGGTATCAGAGGGTGGATGGTGGTTTGCAGCAGCAGCAGCAGATACAGCGAGCTGGGACGGTTCCCAGCCATGCTGGGAGTCCGAGTGGGACTCCTATGAGGGCTTTGCCGAGCACGCCGTCGAGGAGACACGTGAGGAGTGAGTCGGCCGATACCATCTTGACGGAGATTTTGAGGTCTACTGAGAAGAGATTGAGGTCCGGAAGCGTTGGTGCAATTGCCAGTAACACTGGTCATGTCAGGAAGAGGAGTGCTAGCAGACTTGGGCAAAGGACTGTTAGCCGTTCGAGAACGCCTAGTCCGAGAAAGATACTGCCTGTTCCTCCTTCGACACCTGGGCATAATAGGCAAGAGTCGGAAATATCTGCAGTCTCGGCTGACAGCTTCCTTGCTGACCCAGAAGGTATGCTGGATAGCCCTTCTGGACTGACAAGTCCAAACCGCAGCACCAAACGAGAAGGTGAACGGCAACTCCAAGTCCATTCGGTACGGAGCTCCACATCTTCGTCTCTTTCCACCGTGTTGAGTGAAGATGAGATGCCAGAAGAGGTCAGAAAGGCCATCATGCCTCTCGATGGTTTTGTTGTTGAACCTCAACGAGCAATCAATATCAAGCCTCCTGTTTACAATGACCCCTTTGTGACGGCACCAGCACCACTCTTCAACTCTCGCCCCAAGGCAAGCCATGGATGGCCACCAAAGCAACAAGATTCCAACAGCCGTAGGATGACTCTCGGTCCACACTCATCTCATCTTTCAGGAGAGCTCATCTTAGCCCCAGGACCCGGTCGTTACAGCCTCAAAGCCCACCCACTGCCAAAAACCCCAACCTTAACAATGGATGAGCTTCTTGGTGTCCCTTTCCTGCCCAATGCACCCCCACCATCACCAGCATCATCGCCTTCGCCATCTGGTTCCCCTTCATCCAGGCGGAAATCTAGAGGACCAACCGGCCCATTATTCCTCCGTCTCACCAAGACGAGCACGCTTAGCAACATTCCGGCTCTCCCACCTCCAGCAGCCCCAGGCATTACCGCCCTCGCATCTGAACGCCGCAAAACCATGTCTCCAACAAAGACTGTTCAATTCACAGACCGACTTGAGCCGGAAGATCTCCCCGCTCTTCCGGACTCACCAACACGCAGGCCAGGAGGCAAGAGAGCAATAAAAACAGCAACCAAGAAGCAAAAACACGAGAGCGTCACCTCCTCCATATACTCTCAAGTCTCTTCCCCTCCTCATGCCCCATCGTCCCCAATCGATATCGGCCGGATTGGGAAGGAAAAGGCTTCTCTGATAAAATCACTAAACGAATCCGCGATCTCTGCCAACTCTTGTATCTCCGCCATGGAGAGAAAAGGTGGCAGAAGAGAAGAGGAAGAAGAAGAAGAAGAGAGTTTAGAAGACAAAATCCCAGGTATCACCTCGACGATCATGTCCCTACGCCGCATGAACAGCCAGATGAGTACCGCTTCGTCCCTCATGAGCACCGTCCCCGATCGATCTTTATCGTCCTCGCCTCTGAGGGTCCTAAGTGGCTTGGGGAAGAAGAGAGTTTCTTTGCCGCATCATAACAACAACAATAATTTGGAACAGGCATCATCTCCATCCAGAATCAGGGAAGTAAGAAAGAGTATGGGCTCGAGAAACTACTTGGCGGTGGGTCATAAAAGGGGTAAATCGGCGAGCGCGATAAGTGGCGGTAGTATTAATGATTCCCCCGGTGGTGGAGGTAGGGATACACCGCCCAGACCCAGCAAGAAGCGGAAGCCGGCTACGGTTGGAAGCGGGATTGGTGCAAATGTGGGAAGGAGAGTCCCCGGTGGGAGCAGGGCGAAGAGGTTGAGTGTTGCTAGTAGCGTTGGTAGTATTGAGGAAAGGTTGGAGAGGGAGAAGCAGAGGGTTAGCAGGATGATTTCTGTTGATGTTGATGGGAATGTTCTTGACAGGGAGAAGGAGAACGTTACCGAGGTCGTTGAATTGCAAGTTCCCGCGGGGGAGTTTACCTTTCAGATTTGTGATGATGAGGAGCAAGAAGAGACTGGGACAGAGGAGGATGGGGAGAAAGGCGGTTTGAAGATGCGCTTTCCTTGGGATTTGAGCGGCGGTAGTATTAGAAGAGTTGGAGGGTATGGTGGCAATAACAATAATAATAGTCCGTCAAGGGGGAGTGTGAGGAGCGTGGATAGTTTGAGGTTGTATGACGGACAGGGGTTTTTGATCCCGGGGATTGCGTCACCTGTTAGGTGTAGGAGTCCTGGGAAGCTGCGGGTTTGATTGAGGTGACTGATTATTGGCTTAATACCCTTTCTTGCTTTATTCTAGGGGCAGTGTGTACTGTATTTGGTCTGGGTAATTTGATGAATGGAGATTTTTTGGGCATTTTGTAACATGCATTGACTTGACCAACTAGTCAGGTAGGAGCGCTTCGCTCTGCTCGAGGCACGCACCTTCCTGTCACCGTCCCTGCCAGCACCATATAACCTATCTTACTGGTCAACCTAACACCTGCGAGGAAAAAGACAGAGAGCGAGTGGCGTAGTGGTTAACCACAACGATCATGTGGCTCGAATTCGCTTCCCCCATCTCACGTTCGAGTACTCGTGGGAACACTTTCAATCCCGATGAACCCTCAGGTGGAATTCCTGTGGGCGAGGCTATCTTTATTTTTTTGTTGCTTTTTCATATGGTTTCTTTATATTTGGACGTTCGAATTTATCACTTCTCTCTTTTTCTTGTTACCATTTACTTACTGTCTGGTGATAGTCAAGTTAAGTTTGTCCCTTCAAACATATTATTTTGCATTCGGTTGCGACTAGATATTTGCAAATCCTTTAGAGAACTTTTATGTATGCTTCCACTTTTTGTTCATACTTTGCTTCGCTGCGTCTTCCTTTATCTAATACATCATAAGTCGTCCTATATCATTATGCTTGATCCAAAATCACGAAAACCCGTTCGATGTTATCTTGAACTTATGCCATACCATCATTAAATCGTCTAATATAGCACTAAATTTGTCCAATATCATCATAAACCAGCAGAAGGTTATCATAAATTTCTCCAAGTTCATAATAGTTTTGTCTTATATTAACATACTTTTGTCTTATATTTTTTTACCGTACACTCGTTTAAAGTCATCACAAGATTTGTCCTATATCATTATGAAGTTCATCTCATATGATTATAAATTTGTCCTAGATAATCATAAAGTTCGTTTCATATAATCATAAAATTTATCTAATATTCTACCATAAAATCGTCCAACATTTCATCACTTCCCTAGTTGTATATGTGGCCAAGATAATCACGGCTCATAGGGTCTGGCACACTCTCCCTCAGTAGCCAGAAGACCTTTTGGGATGTACAGGACAATAGAACTTGGTTAACTAAATGTCCTGCTAGTACGCGTCGTCGTCGGAGGATGTTGTTTCCAATCCAGCACACATGGGCTCACCCAAACACACCTTCATCGCATCCCAAGTTTGCATCACAAGCATAAGTAGGTCACATCATACACAATTAGGCAAAGAAACAAAATATTCAGAGAGAGAGGAAACTCCATTCCTATGCTCAATTTTTTTGTTGTTTAATCCCCGAGGCTTCATTATGCTAATTCTCGTTCTGATCAAATTCCCCATTTTTCCTTTGCCTAATAAGCTCAAGTGTTTTCTCCCCAGAATCCCAGAATCCCAGAATCCCAAAATCCCAAAATCCTCCCCTTCGAAACTCTCCCACTCCAATAATTTGCCTTCTTCTTTCCTCCTCACCCGCCAATTTTATTCTTCATTTCGAAATACATACATTCCACAGCATCATGATTACACAGAATAACCACCCAAGTCAACCCAGATCAGGTTCTGTCCCTGATCATTTAATAAACGAGTTTAAACCCGATTTTATCAAAGCCATTTCCCCAAATTTACTTTGCCCTTCTTAAATTTGCATCGCTCAAAATTTGCATCTTCTCCGTGCCGTGCCACATATATATGTGTGTGTGGCTTGCTTGACCTGCCTTTTTTCCCCTCTCGCTCTCTGCTGCATGTGAATAGATGAAATCAACTGAAAAAGAAACATTACTCGTGAAAAAAAAAAGATGAAAAAAACAGAACATAAAAACCAACACATGAACCCAAATACAGGACAAAGGAAAAAAAGAAAAAAACTGAAAAAGTGATTCTGTTATTGTTCTACCAACCAGATTGGCCCAGGGGGCAAAACCCCTCAAAGACCCGGACGAGGAGGATGAATACCGATGAGCTCACCGCAGTAGTGAAGTCCGAAAGTGAAAGAAAGGGCAATAAACAGGTGTATAGGCTCTTAGAACCTTGCCACGCCAAGGGGAGTGAATCATCTTCTTGTCACCGGGCGCCAAAGGGGATCTCAAGTGACGTAGCTCGCCAAATGTGGCAGACGCCAAACCAAAGCCCCTCATCGACGACAGCGACACCAAGATGGAATCGAAAGCGAAAGCTGTGGCTGCTACGGCGAGTAGAACTTAGACATCATACTCATCATAGCCGGACTCCTCCTCGTGGTTGTACCAGTCCTGCTCGACAGCGGTATCGGGGCCCTTCGTCTTGGTCTGAGACGCAGCAGCAGAGGACGACTTGCCAGCCTTGGACGGAGTGGTCTCAACGAAGCCGCCGTCATCCTCGTCAACGGTACCAAAGCCGTTCAGACCCCAGATGTTGTCAGTGATGGCGGCGTTGTTGGCCATGGTCGGGGTGGTAGCGGGCGAGACGCCAAAGCTGTTGCCGATAGCCTTGGTGGGAGAGCGACCAGATGCCACAGCAGCATCCTGAGCGCGGTAGGTAGCCAGCTCCTTCGCCTTGTACATGCTCATGCCGGAGCCGGGAGCAACCGGAGTGCGGTTGGCAGCGGCCTTCTCCGTCTTGATGACGCGGGGGCTGTCATCGGTCAGGTCCATCTCGTCGTAGTTAACATCCGTGCTGTCGACATCATCAGTGAGGGAAGGCTCCTCGTCCTTGATGATGATTGCGTCCGTAGCAGTGGCGGCGGCGGCCGTGGTCTTGCGACGCTTCGCAGTACCGGGAGTCTTGGCGGCGGGAGCAGCACGAGCGCGCTTGGGGGTGGCGACGCCGGCACCGGCAGAAGAAGATGAAGCGGCGCCAATGTCAGAGGACTTGCCACCGCCGGCGAGGTGCGCCTTGAAGGCAGCGGCGGGATCCTGGCCGGTCTCGACGGCATTGACTAGGACCTTGGCGTTCTTCTTCCAGGTTCGAGCCTGGAACTCGAGGCCCTGTTCGGTGGAAGCACCAAAGTACTTTTGGATGCCTGTGTATTGGAAGAAAGGAAAAGGTTAGCTACTGCTATGTACTTGAGACTGAGTAAAATATCAAGAAAATGGAACCGAATTTCTGACTCTGTCGTACTTTCGCGGTTTTTGATCGTAGGCAACTGCGTGAGATGCTCGGCCATTGGGGGGCCGCCATTCTCAGACTGATGAAGAGCTCGCTGAAGAAACTCTCCCTGCAGCTTCAAAGGCCGGAAGCGATGCTCAATCGCCGACTCTGTCTGTCCTAGGTACTTGGCAATGACTACAAGGGAAGGGGAAGTGGCCCTTGGTCAGCTTACCATGCCTAACTTGGGAGTAAGTGGTTACGGTAGAAATGGTTGTAACAGCAGAAATAAGAAAAGCAACACAAGGTGCTAGTAGCACAGCAACGTCGAGAAAGGAACAATACAGAAAGAATCAAGTAAACAACAATAATACTCACTTTTGTAGTCGAATTTGAATCCAGCGGGCAGAGAGGCAATGAATGCCGCGAAGAGACGCTGAGAAGTCTCATGACTGGCGAAGTTGGTCTTGCTCGCCATTGTGACGGTATTTTTGAAAAGCTAGGTAAGGTTGTAGGTGATCAATCTAGGTCTAGAAGAAAGGATGAGTTAGTAACCTCGGTCGACAAGACGGTGATTGTTTGAAAGGGAAGATAGTCAATGCCGTAAGGGCTATTGACCTATGTAGAGATCGAACGACCTGTACGTTCGATGTGGTCAAGACTGAAATAAATGCCTATGAAAGTTGGTTCTTGCGGGATACGAGACAGGATACTATCGAGTCTGTTTCGAAGTCGAGTCGATGCCAAACGGTCAGACGACTCGATCGAAGTAAGGATACTCAGGACAGTTGCCACCTCGAGAACCGAGTCACGAGAATGAAAAAAAGAAGATGAGGAAATAGAAAACAATGATGAAAGAAGACGGTGACGCGAAGAAAATATTTACATACCTTGGATTTTGAGTGCGACAGAGCGAGGCGCGATACTCGAGATCCGGTACCCGGCCGTTCGTACTCGATCCCTCGAGGTTGTTTGTTGGATGAAGAAGAAAGAAAGAGAATTCTCGAGAATTGATAGGTTTTATAATCAAAGGTCAAGTGATCCACGTCGAGTGGTGTCAACTGTCAAGAGGTCCGCTCTCGATGGTTACTCGGGAAGGCACAAACGGACGCCCTCAGAACGAAAAAGACCTCGATGCGGACCCGGAGGAACAGTTTGCTTAGTCGGCGAGGGGTAAATTGTTCACTCGAGCCAGAAACTGTAGGCCACAGCACTGGGTGTCAGTGATAAGGACTAGTCCAAGGCCAAAACAGTCAACCGAGATAGATGAATCAAAGTGCAATCCGTAAAGCGTAAAGAAGAATAGAAGTGAAAGATATTCATAAGTTTTTACTTGGATGAAGCCGTTGAAAGAAAGCAGATACTTCTTCAAGCAGACGAAGGCTTCTCTTCCTTCTCAGACTCCCATATACAAGTGATAACTGAACTCGAAGGAAGAAGATAATCCACATATACGACGTGCCTCGGCGGACGGTTATACACTTAAACATTCATCGACAGTCTGACGTCGGATGAGCTCCTCACACCAGTGCGGATTCGAGGACATGAAAGTGCTGGAGGAGGAAGGTCCTATCTGCGTGTTCGACTTCAACCTTGGTTTGAGCACTGAACGTGAAAAAAAGGTATGCTGGATAAAATCCAGAGGTGGGGATAAGGGGTTAGGGGCTAATGTTTACAATGAAAGGGGGAATGAACGATATGAAAATAACGATTGCAACCTCAATTGCAAGGCCAATCGGGCTTAAACAGCCGACCTGTTTAACTGAACAATGCTGCTTCTGAAGGAACATGCCTTGAAGACTTGCACGAAAGATTGTAAACATTAAATCTTGACTGACCTAGAGACACAAGTATGCAACCGTTCTGTGCCTGAGCTGGGTGACAATAGAGTCGCTGACCTTTGTCACACCTCTGCGGCTAAGCCTTGTGACCGTGTCAGTGGGCCTGTGTTTGTCGGTACAAGACTGAGCGACGAGGTTTCACCGAACCAAAACAGCGGGCTGTCAATGTCAACAAAACCCTTTTCCGTGAGATGCTGTTTGTTATTGAGGGTTGAACGACTGGTAAATAATCCAGATTTGTGTGATGATGCCGCTATAAGAAGATAATTGTGAAAAATTGTGAAAATACAGAGGATGGGATGGGAATTGGATGATACCCAGGCGACAAGGCATCGAGATTTGAAGTTGTTCTTCTCCCCGCTCCACAGCAACCGTGAGGTTAGCGTGCGTTGGCGTTTGCCAAGAACTTGTCTTTTACAGAACTGAAGACCGATGATTTTCAGGTCAGAGGAGCTTTACACCCCAAAAATGTCCAGATAATCACAAATCATTCGTTCGATTATGAAATCCAGTTTCACCACGATATCAGTTCATTTTGCTTTTCGGTCGAGGTTCAGGCTGGTGGCCAAGCTGTCTCCTGCTAACAGGAATTCACAAAGATCAAACAGCTCCCAAGCCTGTCCACGCTTACCCCTGCAAGTTCAGCGGAAAAAAACAACAACAACCATATAACTAGTTGACGTCCAATCATTAGTGAAATGTATTAAAAATTCTATCCAATTATGTGTATAGTATGTATGTGGCCTGCATGCACTTCATGCATTTTTTCATATCTGTTTCTCTGGATTCAGAACAGATGTCCTACGGCCAGAGGCCGGGTTCCTGGGGACATTGCCGCTTGAAGTTGAGAATGCATCGACCTGGGTTTCGTGGGACCGGGTAGCCAGCTCGTGGTCTTTGGGCTCGGGAACACCATCTCCGTACATCCAATACTGCACACCAAGGAAGGAGTCGCAGCAGGACTGGAAGATACCGCAGAGCTTGAATGCCCAGGGAATCGTGCTACTCGAGGTGAAAAACCAGAAAAGCTTCATGGCGTCACCAGCCAACCAATTGACCAAAACGGAAAGACGGAATCCTTTACAAGAGCCCAATTGAGCGTTTGTGAGGATCTGGGGAACGGGCAGCATGGCCTCGACCCCAAGACCAATGTAACCGATCAGTGAAGAGTATGGTTGGTAGGCCCAGGGAACAGGAGCAAGCAGAAGCTCGCAGGTCATCAAACCAAGGCATAGGAATATCAAGAACTGCCAATACCTGCTCCTCAAGTCAGCACATCTTGTTGATTTTCAGACACATACCCATTCTGGGACAACCCACGGTCTTGGTGATTTCCACTGCCAGAAATTGAATGGTCGTTGTGTGTGTGTCTCGTTGACTTTCGCGAACGGGACCGCAGCATCGCCACCCCTTGAGGAATGCGCCGGTCGGTGATCCAGTGCAATCTTGAGCAAAATGACCTGCATAAAGACGGCAATGACGGATTGTAAGAGAAGGGCGATGTCGTACTTGGCTCCGGGGTAATAGAATATCCTGTAGATGTCGCGTTGAATATTAGCTGGAGCCATTATGCTGGACCTGCTGGAATTGGCGACCACCAACCTCAGTAAGGATGCGACAAGCATGATCAGGGGGATATCCAAGGAGAAGCCAGCACTGGTCTTGTTGCGATGCATCGACAAAGCCTGGTCGCTGTAGGACAGAATTGGCGACAGGACGAGAAACGCCGGGGTAAGATACCCCGACAAAGTGGTGAGCAACCCCATCGCTTCGCGCACGCGACTGGCAAATACCGGGGAGCAGAATAGAGGTGAGGTTGTTGGTCGAAGGTGCGCCGGGAAATGAACAGCGTGTATCGCCCGGAACAGGCGGGAACAAGTGTAACGGAGGTATAGGCGCCTGTTTCCTTGACGATGCAGCACGGTCCCGCAGGAAGAGAATGCAAAAAAGAAAAAAAAGAAGAAGAAAATAGGCACAAGAGAGAATGGAAAGTGAAAGTGTCCACCGCCGAAAAGGAGCCCAATCGCACAAAAGTCGGAGCCGATCTTCTAGACTCCCGGCAGGGACCAATGCCGGAAGCTTAACAACGCGAAAAGCCCATTGAATGGACCCAGAATTACGGAGTCGCAGACCGCTCCCGTGCCGCCATCACATTGACAGCAATGTGCAACTGCCAGGCAGCTGCCACTTCAATCTAGTTGCCATCCCCGGCGAGCCTCAACAACGGCAGTCACATCAACATCCCGTCGGCTTTCCACAAGGCAACCACGAGGGATTCTAAGTTTTCATTCATCTCTTCTTAACTCCAGCACTTACATGGGCACGATTGGTCTCTACCCACATTCGTTCTTCACACGACAACATACCTTCAACACAACTCTTTGGGTGCGGCACAGCACATCGACAGCACCTTTCAGCAATGGCCCCCTTTTAACGTTTGCTCTGTACAATGCCGGCGCTGCCTTGAATGCAAATATTTTTTCTTGTTGTGATGGCCCCATGTTTATCGTTAGACTAGTGACTTGGTGAGGGCAATGGCGAGTTTGAAAGGCACTACATCGATTGGCAAACCCCTCGGATCCTCGCAATTGGTTCGTCATATTTTATTCATTTTCATCATACAAACTACGATGGATTGCTAACTCGCCGCCTCAGCAATTCCCACTCAATCTTCTGATTTGGAATTCAACAGAAATGCCAGGCATTTCATCAAGCAGCCACTACTGAAGCGTTGGTTGGCACTCTTGCCCAAGTCTGTGCACCTCACATCTGAGAGCGGCCGCCTTGTTGAATGAATGTGGGAATACCGAACCAACTGATGTCTGTCAACGACGTGCATCCGAAGATGTCTCGCGCCCCAACAGTTGATTGATAATATACGTCGGCGAAGTAATTTCGGTGATTCGAGGGGTCACCAGTTCACGAGCCGATAACGAAACAGCGCCTACCATGGCCAAGGCACGCCCGTCGTTGACTATTTGTTGTCAACACCAACTGTCAGTTGGTAAGAGAGCCCTTTCGTTGGTTTTTTTTTTTTTTTTTTTTTTTTTTTGGGGGGGGGGGGGGGGGGGTTGTACGCGAACCCGGTGGGGGAAAAGGGGGGTTTGGCGTAATTGTACCCA